>OY755246.1:7243943-7802409 GCA_963576725.1 Azorinus chamasolen
GGTTTTATTGAGTCTGTTCATGAGCAGTAATTGAAAGTGACTAATGTTATGCATACTAATGTTATGACCACTATTTATAATGATCTCTTTGAGACGATTCTAAAGAGTGGTCACCACATAGGGTTAAGTGGAGAAATAAAGCAGTTTAATTCTTGAAAATGTTTTAACCCTTTCCCTTATAGGCTATTTTTAGATCCAACCTTTTTGAATAAATCTACCAAAAGGAGCATTAACTAGAGAAAAGGATTTTTTTTTAGAATTTTGTAATTTGAAACCGTTGTGATAAATAGAGCATTTGCTCCGATAAGAGAAATGCTCTATTTATCACAATGTTGTCAAGAGGCGTAGAAAGGCGTATTTATGGAGGAAAGGGTTAAATTACATACTTTACCTAGACTTGTGTACACAAGGTAGACTTTGATATATCAAGAGCACCTAATTTTGCCCATACTTGTACTGGTCTTATGATGGTTTTGAGGCTATACATATTTGTTGTCATGATATAATATATGCATTCAATATACAATCCAGTGATTCAGATTGCCGTTAGCAATATGCCAATAAAACTACAAATGGCCATGGGAACCTTATGATTGAGGCCAACAGGGCTGAAAGAATTTTGCTTTAGCAGCCGTTATGGACAATTAATGGCAGCCTCAATGAAAGATGTATTTCAACAAAACAATGAATTTGAGTTTGTGTTATATTTCACATATTACGATAAAAGAAATGTGAAAAAATATGAGAGATATCGGTACTTGAATACCACAATCTCCTGTCTGATAGTAACAGGCAATAGATGCAACACAGTAACAATAATTGGAAGGTGATTGGATAGGTTGAATAAAAGTGATTATCATGGAAAAACTCATATATAAATGATTCTAATGTTTTAACCCTTTCCCTCTTATAAACGTGTTTTAACTCATTTGCAAACAGAGTAAACCAAGATCAGACGGCGCCTACAGGAGCCTTTTGATCAGGGTCTGGCCTGATTGCTAGTGAAATTTGATAGATTTTTTTTCTTTAGTTTATAAAATTACTACAATGTTTCACCTTCCATATTTCATTATAACTATTAATAAGAGCACAGCAAGCGGGTGCAAACGCTCATCTGTCGTCATTGTCAAGATGAACATGCATACCAAAAATGAAGGTTGTAAATGACAAATTGAAGAAGTTATGGTCAATGTTAAGATTTCGGACGACGACAACAACGACGCAGATGCCGGAGTTACGACGATAGCTCGTGATTACTTTGAAACAGACGAGCTAGAAATAGAGGTGAAACATAAACGACATTTTGTGTTTTAATTCCAAATACTGAACTTGCTTATAGGTTAATCCTTTACTCCATGAACAGTTGAATCAGGAAGACAAGAAAGTACAGCTTAACCCTTCTCTTGCTGAATTTTAAAATACATTTCTCCTTCTTTACCCATGCCCTGTTGTATAATTACATATATCTTCACTGTGTACAAGTATTTCGCTGTGCTATCACTGCTGTGGAGTGCACTGGTTGCACAATCAACTTGTAAATAGTGCAGACCCTGATGAGACAGCTCCTGCAGGAGCTGTCTCATCTGGGTCTTCACTATTTACTGGTACGTATATTGATGAGAATAGCAAGCCAAGGGTTAATCCATTACCTAATCGGCTAATTTCAGACCCAACCTCTTTGTATAAATCTACTGAAAAGGAGCATTTACTGGAAAAAGGGAAACATTTTAGAATTGTGTAGTTTTGAAACCATAATTGTGATATTTAATGGAGCATTTGCCCATATGGAGCAAATAAATAATTAATGCTCTATTTATCACAAAAGTTTCAAAAAGTCACTTACAGAGGTGTCAAAATGCGTCAACTTTAGGGAATGTACATTGATTGTTAAAAGTAAATCCAAAATGTATTCGCAATGGTTTCTTACTGTACCAGAAAGTATGTAAAATGAGTTATGAACATAAACCTTGCACTTACAAGACTTTATTATTACTGTAAATTTGAAAATCAGTGTTTATGTTATGGGCAATGTTTTTCCTCTCTCAGAACAAAATGGCCTGTAATTTTTAGTAATTATGACATTTGTCCTAAAACATGGAGATCCAATCTTAATCACTTCAATTGATCATATTAAGAATGCGCTATAATAATAACTATTCGATATACAATAAACTTACAATATACACTTTATATGAAAATGATACACAATTTGGTTATATGATTTATGACTACAACAGTCAATGCATTTACATTAGAAGTCTGCACATTTTATTCAGATAGAAGTTCAGTATTTCTTAACACCAGATGTGGCAGCTCAGGCCACTGGTATTGATGTTTATTTCTGATTTTTTCTTGTAAACTGAAAACTGTAAACTACAAGTGTCTCACTCGTATATTTTAAATATTTAACCCTTTACTCTATAAATATAATGCTTTTCTACGCAAACAGAGTAGACTCAGATCAGACGGATCCTATTATAGGAGCCATCTGATTAGAGTCTGTTCAGTGTTTGCTTATGAAATAAAATAGATATGATTCTACAGTTTCTGTCATGACATTTATAAATATTAATCTGATTAATATTCATGATATAATTATTTCTTACATGAATATTTCTGGAGTAAAGGGTAAAAGCAAAAGATTGCAATCTGAAGATGGACACATGTTGATACAGAAAAGGAGTCAATATCCCCATATACCTATAAAGAAGGATGTATAGAGGCGATGGAATGCACTGCCCCACAAATGTGACAGATCTGATATCTTTAATATTTGCTATGGCAATAATTTTTAATAGATTATCTTTTAGCCCAAAATTACTCCATGAATATTCATGTAAGAAATGGATCTGTTGCGAGCTGTCTTTTAAGATCACATGTTCCTAAACGAGCCTTAGAAAATGTCATTAAGCGAGCCTTGGCGAGCTTAATAACATTTTCTTGGTGAGTTTAGGAACATATGTTCTTAAATGACAACATGCATTAGATTCTTTTTCTCACATAACTACAAAGTGTATTTTCGCCGTTTAAATGACATGTAAACATCTGTTTCCATGGGTTGACGTCATATATGTTCTAAAGTGATCTTACACGTGTTACAGATCAGGGAATCTTAATCCATTGTTCTAACTCGGAGATAAGGGAAGGTATGTGAGAAATAAGATGTCGCGAATATTAATTACATTAATTTATCATAATAGCACAATCATGGACACAGGATATTTTGGCCACAGCAAAAATTGTAGAATCTGTTTTAATTTATATCATAAGCAAACAGAGCAGCCCCTGATCAGATGGCTTCCACCAAATTATCTGCCCTCTTTACCAGTTTTAAAAGCTCAAAAAAGTCATATTTGCACTGCTTTGATATTTTCAAATGAAATTAATGAAGTAAAAAATAGTGTAGACCGTAACCAATTTGCTTCTGATAGAGTTTAATCTCGGTCCGCACTACTTGCCAAAGTTTGCCCGATATTAAGAGTTAGTAAGGTACCAGTACCCCATTTGAATCATTTTAAAAATCTAAATGGGGAAAAAATAATTAATACTCAGAATCTTGTATTTGAATGCTGGAAATTAGTTAATTGAAATGTACAAATAGTGGAGACCCTGCCTTTCAGAGGTCACTCCCGGAGTTCTCTCATACCAGGGTACATGCTTATAAAGTTTTTTAGCTGAGTCTGGATTCGTTCTCAAGCTTTTGATTGGTCAGATTTGAGCCAAAGGCTCAAATCTGACCAATTAAAAGCTTGAGAACGAACTCAAACTCAACTAAAAAGTTTTATAAGCATGGATACAGGCCAAGGTCTGCACTGTTTGTTATTTCATTCTTCCATAAAATAAATTCAGCATTTAACCCTTTTCTTCATATAAATGCATTTTCATGCATTTGCAAACAGAGTAGACCCAGATCAGAAGGCTCCTATAGGATCAGGATCTCGGCTCTGTTTGCTTCTGACAATTGATATAGATTTGATTGTATTATATAATTTTTGTCCAAAGCAAAAAATTTCTTTGAAAAGTTTATATTATAGAACATAAGCTAATAAATATTCATGAGGTCATAATGTCTTATATTTATATTGAACAAGGAAATGGCCTTATAATGTCATAGATAGATAGATTTATTTTGGCAAACAGAAAACATAATATGGTTCACAAACATGTATCACATCATAATAAATAATAATTCGTCATAAATCATGTCATGTCAGTAATGTACCCGAAAGCCAGATTATAAATGTACCCAAAATGCCAAACAGATTTATTTCAAATCAACGAAAATCATTAATTTCATATTGCTAAAAAATACTACTTCAGAATTTTATGGCACTGTCACATAAATACGGGAATAAATCCAATTTAACACAAATTCCATCTAAATTTCTCCGACGTAACACAATTTTCTGCACTTTAGAATGATCCTCCAAGTGTCTGAAAATTTAAATTTCTTTAAAACTTTTAGCACATCCACTTCTTGGCAATAACACAACAAAGAAAAATCTGATGACCATATAAGCGATTAAATTGACAGCAGTCTCCCAGATCACTGCTCTAACCAGTGACATGCTCACGATTCAAAGAGGGAACATTTTATACATCAGGAATGGGCTGAGCAATAATTCCTAACAGTTCCTGTAATGGGATCCAAGTGGGCGTCAATCAATAGCTCAATGAGATAATCTTATTGGTTTACTGGAATCAGTAGATGCTTGTTGAATAGTAACAGAATTTAACTTATATTCTGTATGCAATCATGTATGAAACTAAACATCAATACGATTGTAAGCATGTTTATTCACTGTAAAAATATTGGGAAATTAACTTGGTGCTGTTTGATTGATTATGGGTAGTTCTAAGTCATGTGCGAGTTTCTTAACCCATTCCCGCATATAGACGCCTTTTGACGCCTCTGTAAAAGTCACTTTGTGAAACCATTGTGATAAATAGAGCATTTGCTCCATAGGAGCAAATGCTCTATTTATTACAATGGTTTCAACACTACACAATTCTAAAATTTTCCTTTTTAGTAGTAAATTCTCCTTTTCGGTAGATTTGTTCAAAGAGGTTGGATCTAAAAATAGTCTATACGGGAATGGGTTAAAATACTAATTTTTGACTCAGCCCTTTCCCTGTTGAATATTCATGTAAGAAATAATGACATCATGAATATTTATTAGCTGAATTTCTATAATGGCAAAATTTATGTTCACATGATTTTTTTGGTCGAAACAGTAGTCAGATCTAAAACAATTATTTCATAAGTGAACAGAGCAAAACCTGACCAGACAGCTCCTACAGGAGTCATCAGATCTAGATCTACTCTGTTTACAAAGGCATGAAAAGGCGTTTATATGAATGAAAGAGTTAAAGGCACATTGTACCTTACAATGAGATTAAATGATTTTTATTTCCATTTTCACAAATTATTAGATTAAATCTGTAAAAACTAGTGAAAACTAAATGTCTCGGATTCCCCAATGACTATTGGGGGAAGTGAACTTTTTTAATGCTGTTCTTCATATAAACGTCTTTTTACGCATCTGCAAACAGAGTTAAGTAGACCCTGATCAGATGGCTCCTATATATATATAGGAGCCATCTGATCAGGGTCTGCTCTGCTTGCTAATTTTTTTGTTCATGAATATTCAGTAGGAATAAATATAGAACGGGGAAAGGGTTAAGTTACTTGCTGTCTCATCTGGATCCAAACTGTGTGCATAAGATATCAAAAATTCACCACTAGCAAGCAAAGACTTTAACCCTTCTCCTGTTCAAAATTCATGTAAGAAATAATGACATCATGATTACTAATATTAGCTGAAGTTTTGTAATGTAAACTTTTCAAGGGAACTTTTGCCTTGAGATTAACACTAAAGATTCAGATCAATTGTCATAAGCAAACAGAGTATTTAACAACCCTGATCAGACGGCTCTTACACGCATTTGCAAACAGTGTAGACCCAGGATAGGAGCAGTCTGATCAGGGTCTGCTCTGTTTGGTAATGGAATTTGAGAGATTTGTTTCACCTTCTATATTTCATTATAACTTTTTTGTTCATAAATATTCAGTTGGTGTTGAAATTTGAAATATGCAAAGAACAGGGAAAGGGTTAAGAAACTTTTAACTGAGTGTTGAATAACTTAGACCCTGATCAGAAACCAGCTGGATGAAAGCTGTATGCACTAGATGTGTCAGTCATTCAATGGGATGCCCCCTGCTGATGACAATTTCTTCAAGATATATGATTAATTGACACTAAAAGGGTTAAAATCACTGAACCCCTTTCCTCATTTAATTCATGCCATTGCAAACTGAATAGACCCAGATTGGAAGCTCCTACAGGAGCCATCTCACCAGGGTCTACTGTGTTTACATATGACATAATCTACAGTTCTTGTCAAAGCAAAAGAGTCTCTTGAAAAGTTTACATTTTAAAAAATCAGCTAATAAATATTCATGATTATTCATAATGTCATTATTTCTTACATAAATAATGAACTGAGGCCACTCTTTAGAATTGTCTCAAAGAGATGATTCTAAAGAGTGGTCACAGTATAGTGTTTGGTGGAGAAATGATGATTTTAGTACTTGGTGATCACTCACACAGAATTAAAACTAGAGGTTTTTGCCACAAAAACGGATGTCTCCCCTCTAATAAAAACAATATGTAAAGGGAAATCACTAAAAATGTTATGGTCTTGATGAATGATACTTCCCCTCATTATGCGTTTTCCACACTACATTTTTCAAGAAGAAAATGATAACAGCTAATAACTCCAAAAATACTGATACCAGATTTATGGCCCTTGTGCATAACACTTACTTTCATAATGCTCTTTCCAAAAATAAAATGTCATTCCAATAGCATCAGTCGAACAGGAGTTATTGATCGGCCAAAAAAAGTAACAAAGGGCAATAACTCCAAAAGTATTGAAGCCAGAATTATGGCCCTTGTTCATGACACTTTCTCTCATCATGCTCTTTCCGTGTATGAAGTTTCAATATGATGGCAAGAGCCATGTAGGAGTTATCGTCCGGACAAGAAAGAATTAAACAAATGTACAAGGGGCAATAACTCTAAATTTATTGAAGCTTGAGTTAAGGATCTTATGCATGACACTTTCTCTTATCATGATCGTTCCATGTATGAAGTTTCACTCCAATGGCATGTGTCACATAGGAGTAATCATCCGGACAAAAAAATTGTGATTTTTTTTTAAAAAGGGCAATAACGCCAATATTAGTGAAGCCAGAGTTATGGACCTTGTGCATGACACTTCCTCTCATTATGATCTTTCCATATATGAAGTTTCAATCCAATGGCATGAGCCATATAGAAGTTATCGTCCGGACAAAAAAGTGTGATTTTTTTTACAAAGGGCAATAACTCCTAAATTAGTGAAGCCAGAGTTATGTACCTTCTGCATGACACTTCCTCTCATTATGCTCTTTCCATATATGAAGTTTCAATCAACTGGCATCAGGCATATTGAAGTTATTGTCCGGACAAAAAATTATGAATTTTTTTACAAAGGGCAATAACTCCAATATTAGTGAAGCCAGAGTTATGGACCTTGTGCATGACACTTCCTCTTGTCATGATCTTTCCATATATGAAGTTTCAATCCAATGGCATGAGCCATATAGGAGTTATCGTCCGGACAAAAAAGTGTGATTTTTTTCTACAAAGGGCAATAACTCCTATATTAATGAAGCCAGAGTTATGGACCTTGTGCATGACACTTCCTCTCATTATGCTCTTTCCATATATGAAGTTTCAATCAACTGGCATCAGGCATATTGAAGTTATCGTCCGGACAAAAAGTGTGACGGACAGACGGACAGACAGACAGACAGACAGACAGACAGACAGACAGACAGACAACTCTCACGAAAACAATATGTCTCCCCCATATAAATATGGGGGGAGACATAATAACTAGAAATATCACTAAAGGTGGTGGAATACCCCCCGCTCAGCTGCCTTGATTGCAAATCAAACCAGGTTTTTCTACTGTTTGACCTAGTGACCTAGTTTTTGACCCCATGTGACCCAATTTCAAAATTGTCTGAGATTTTATTAAGACAATCATTCTGACCAAGTTTCATGAACATTCATCTAAAAATGTGACCTCCTGAGTGCTCACAAGGTTTTTCTACTATTTGACCTAGTGACCTAATTTTTGACCCTCACATGACCCACTTTCAATCTCGTCCGAGAATTTATCAAGTCAATCATTCTGACCAAGTTTCATGAAGATTGGGTTAAAAATGTGACCTCTAGAGTGTTCACAAGGTTTTCCTACTATTTGACCTAGTGACCTAGTTAAAGTTCCCATATGACCCACTTTCAAACTTTCCAATAATTAATCCAGACAATCATTCTGACCCAAGTTTCATAAAGACTGGACTAAAATTGTGACCACAGGAGTGTTCACTGTGCCAGGTTTTGCCAAGGACAGACAGACAGACAGACCAACCGACCAACACACTGACTCCTATATATTGACCCCCTCTCAAACTTCGTTTGCGGGGGTCTAATAAAGGTTAAAATATAGACTTATATTTTGTCATTCAAACAAAAGATTTATTCTGTGATTCAAGCAAGAATTTCTGCTCTATTAAATATCATAAATCAAAAATGTTGAAAATAAAAGTAATGAAAGAGAAACTACTACGGAAAACAATTGATCTTTTCTTTGTATAGCTGAGTTCTGGCATGAAATAATCAAATTGATGTATTTTTTAACACTTTGAATGTAAGAACTGAGTATAACTAGCATTTGCAAAATGCACAGGATCAACATCAGAGGACTTTTAACCCATTCCCTCGTATTGACGCCTTTTGACACCTCTGCAAAAGTCACCTGTTGAAACAATTGTTTCAAACTACAAAATTCTAACATTTTCCATTCTCTAGTTAATGCTCCTTTTTGGTAGATTTATTCAAAGATGTTGGATCTAAAAATAGCCTATGAGGGAATTGGTTACAGGAGCCATCCTATCAGAGTCTGCACAGTTTGCACAATAATCTTCTAGCTGATTTAACCCTTTACTCCATAAATATGCCTTTCTACACCTTTACAAACAGAGTAAACCCAAATCAGACGGCTCCTACTAGGGGCCGTGTGATCAGGGTCTGTTCTGTTTGCTTATGAAATTATATAGATATTTACTCTACAGTTTCTGCAATGGATAGAAATTGCCATGGATAGAAATTCCTGTTTTCATAATGTCATTAAAACAATCTATCTTAATTAATATTCATGATGTCAGTATTTTATACATGAATAATTCATGGAGTAGAGGGTTAATCCTTTCACACTAAATAGACCCTACTGTTCATGGACTGTTCCTCTTTGAAAAGTCAGCATGAACAAGTTTTAAGTCAATAATTTCTTTACAAAAGAAGCTGCTATGCACAAGTCTTGATTACAATGAGTGTTGTAAGCACACAATCTAACCCTGTTGTCAGTCATTGATTGAGAATCAGAGATTACCTAATATAAACATTTTTCATGCCAATAATAATTTTTGTCTGCTAAAAATTGTTGCCTGTCTCCAAATTATTTTTCCTTCAGTTTCTTTTCAAGTATACAATCAGAGTCAGATGTCCTGATAAGATACGTACATGTAAATTAAACATTTTCAAGAATAACCTCTTTATTTCTCCACCAAACCCTATGTTGTGACCACTCTTTAGAATTGTCTTTTCAAGACAATTGTCACAACGTTGGGTTTGGTGGAGAAAAGTCGATTTTAGTATTTGTGTATGAACCTTTATCTGTTGCTCTTGAGAGTAATACACAGTTTGGATCCTGAAAGACACCAATTTATTCTACATTTTATCTGGATCAGAATATGGGCCTTTTTTCATGGTATATTGTTTGGGGGTGAAATTTTGCCCCATTCTGTTGTCAAAAAAGTATACATTTTTCCCCCATCTTTGTTGCATTTTTCCCATCGGTAGAAAGAATTCATTTCAAAGAAAAGTAATCTGATAAAAATTGTCTTATTAGTCTCAAACATACTTTCTAACAATGACAGTAACATTTAAAAGACCTTCATTTCACTGATTAAATTGTCTGTTTTCCTTGTTCTTAATTTTGAATCCCCGAATCCCCCAAAACAAGGGAAAAGGGCTGGCATATGTTATTACCAATTCCTTGCCAGTGAAAGGAGTTTAAACCCCTTAAAATACAGAAAATGAAAGTACTGGTATTTGCAATTACCAGTAATCTAATTAATATTCATGATGTAAGGGCTAACTGACAATAGACCATTGTACTTTGAAAATTCATCATCAAAAGCACTAATCAGTGATACATGTTATCACCTGTTTCACATAAATTATTTTTCATTATAACAATTAACCTTAAGGGGGGGGGGGTTACTAAGGTTATATGATACAGCCAGGATCTGTTGCTGCATGTGATAAATAATTCATAGACTATTAGTCCACACACATTTGTGCATTAGCTATCAATTCTATGTTTCAGCCGTGTTATATTGAAATGATAACCTCAGGACTATGCAAACAGTGATGAACAAGATATGTAAGTCACGACAATGACATTGTGTTATTTAACTTATTCCCGAATAGGCTATTTTTAGACCCAACCTCTTTGAATAAATCTACCAAAAAGGAGCAATTACTAGAGAAAAGGAAAATGTTAGAATCGTGTAGTTTTGAAACCATTGTGATAAATTGAGCATTTGCTCCATAGGAGCAAATGCTCTATTTATCACAATGGTTTCTAAGAAGTGACTTTAACAAGGCGCCGAAAGGGTTAATCTAGATCTAAGTTTTTTTCTCTTTCCTCCCTTTGCCTGCTTTAGCACAATCTAACTGACATTGGTGCCTCATCCGAATCCAAGCTGTTTGATAATCAATCAATAGTTTCTCAAAAGCTTAAAGGAAACGGAAGTAAATGAAAATTGGAAAATTGGAAATTAAGCAACACATCATTTTTAAAGCTGGTAAAAAGGTTAAGTTAAGCATTCTACCGAGCCACAGAATTTGAAGTTAAGTGTACTGATCTGGACTGTCCAAATTTATTATTTCTCAGCCAAATCCTATTTAACCCATTCCCGCATATAGACGCCTATGGAGCAAATGCTCTATTTTTCACAATGGTTTCAACACTACACAATTCTAAAATTTTCCTTTTTAGTAGTAAATGCTCCTTTTCCGTAGATTTGTTCAAAGAGGTTGGATCTAAAAATAGCCTATACAGGAATGGGTTAATTTGTGTTGATACTCATTAGAAATGTCTTTGTGAAGTGATTCTTATTAGTACCAACAAGATACAGTTTGGTGGAGAAATACAGAAAACAGTGTAACTAAATTTCTTAACCCACTCCCTCATATTGACACCTTTTAAATTTGACACCTCTTTAAAAATCACTTTTTGAAACATTGTGATAAATAGAGCATTGGCACCATAGGAGCAAATGCTCTATTTATCGCTATGGTTTCAAAACTACACAATTCTAAAATTTCCCTTTTCTCTAGTAAATGCTCCTTTTCGGCAGACTTACGGTATTCAAAGAGATTGTGTCTAAATATAGCCTAGGTGGGAACAGGTTAGATATTCCTCTTGTTGATACTCTCATTCAGCACTACAATATTGTACAATGTATTTTGTTATGGAACTTGAATGCGGTGGTGCAGTGGTCTAGTGGTAACACACTTGACTACCAGTCCAGAGGTCTGGGGTTCCCGGAAATTTCCCACACCTCCTCTCCACCCAGGGGTTCAAATGGGACACCAGTGAGGGTCACTAGCTGGTACTGCGGCTGCATGATTGCACCATATGTTAGCAGTGCTCAATATTGTAGGCGAATGACTAAATGACCAGGGGAGTAAATGTACAGTCGGCTGAACGTTTATTCGGACGGAAAAAGGACTATAACTAGGTACTTTACTTTACGTTTAACTTGACAGTGTGCACACACACTCAATGGTCTTAACATTGACAACAATGTGAGCCCCTGTGGATGTCACAACCCAGCCTGCATGGTTTACATATCCCAACAGAATCCTCTCTCACTACATCTCTCTTTTCAATTTCATCTCCATTTAATGCCAAGATAAATGTCAGAATAGTTATCAAATGGCAATTACTGGCTTTACTACAGACAATGACTGTTTTGTACTTGAACAAGGGTATAAAAAATTCATGACAACTAGATGCTGGGAAAAAGTTTCAACAGCTAATGCAGCAAAGGTTTTATACATTGTGCATCATAGTCTGTAAACATCAACATGTCTTTTTGTTTTGCAATTGATTCAGTGTCAGAACAATATCATCTTACAGCATCTCTACTGTAAAATCATTCATTGAAGGATATGGTATCTGAATTTGTCTGTGAAATCTAATCCTATTATAGCAACATTAACATAGAATGTTAACCCTTCGCTTGCTGAATTTTAAAATACATTTCTCCTTCTGTACCCATGTCCTGTTGTATAATTACATATATCTTCACTGTGTACAACTATATATCGCTGTGCAATCACTGCTGTGGAGAGCACTGGTTGCACAATCAACTTGTAAATAGTGCAGACCCTGATGAGACAGCCCCTGCAGGAGCTGTCTCATCTGGGTCTTCACTATTTACAGGTAGGTATATTGACTTGATTAGCAAGCGAAGGGTTAAGTAAAACTTTCTATGAAATTCAGATCCTGTTAATACTTCTTTTCTTTTCATTTAGCCATTCCCTGTTGACTATTCAAGTAAGAAATAATGATTTCATAAATACATGTACTTATAAGCTGAATTTTTATAATGACAGAATTATGTTAGGTAACACAGGATTATTTTGTATTGGTAGAAACTGAACAGTCAGATCTAAAATACACAGCAAACCCTGACCAGATGCTCCTACAGTAGCCGTCTGATCTGGATGTACTCTGTAATCAGGCCTTTTTCTAGCAATTTTGCGATAAAACTCAGAGACTTGGAAAGCATTTTTATTCCCATTTTAACTTATTTTGCATTTTTAGTATATTATTCCAAATTTGGTCTCCCCCCGAACAAAATGTTAGCAATTTTGCATTGGGAATGGGTCTTTTTAACCCTTTCCTAAAAAAATACGCCTTTCTACGCCTCTGTTATAGTCACTTCTTGAAACCATTGTGATAAATAGAGCATTTGCTCCTATAGGAGCAAATGCTCTATTTATCACAATGGTTTCAAACTACAAAATTCTAAATTTTTCGGAAAATCCTTTTCTCTAGTTAATGTTCCTTTTTGGTAGATTCATTCAGAGGTTGGGTCTAAATATAGCATATGGAGGAAAGGGCTAAAAGACTCGTGTATACGCCAGAAAAAGGCTTGTCTGTCTGCAAATGTGTGAAAGGCAAAGGGTTAACTCATTCACAGTGGTACGATTGTGGTGAATTTGTGATTACAGTATAATTATGACACTGTCTATATATACAAAAAGCTCCGATCCAGATGATCTGAGGTGTCATTTGTATTTCATTAGGATCCAAAATAAGTTCTTCAAACTTTCTTTGCAGAAGAATGAACCCTTTCCCTAATGAAAATTTATGCAAGAAATGACATCATGATTACTAATTATATATTAATCATATTTATAATGGCATATTAACAAGTTTGGCCATGGTAGAAACTGTGGAATCAAATCTATATTATCCCACAAGCAAACACTAGAGCAGATCCTGATCAGATGGCTCTTAAGGAGTCATCTGATCTGGGTCTACTCTGTTTGCAAAGGCATGCAAAGGCATTTATAAGAGGGAAAAGGTTAAAGAAAAACATTTATAAATTGCAGACAACAATTATAAATAATCTGAGTTCACATTATTTCATTACTACAATTTCCAGACATTTCTGTCACTATGGTATCTATATTTAGGAATTAATCCCAGAGAAAATATGTAATAGACTAATAGTTTTAATTATTCCTTTTCAAGATCAATTAAACCTTTCCCTGTTCAATATTCATGTAAGAAATAATGACATCATGATTATTTATTAGCTGAATTTTTATAATGTAAACTTTTCAAAGGAATCATGTCGCAAGCAAACAGAGCAGACCCTGATCAGATGGCTCCGATAGTTTTTTTTCAAATGCGTGAAAAGGCACTTAAATAAGGGAAAGGGTTTAGTCAAATTGGCAAAACACCAGATAAATGAACAGTGAAATCTGCCTCAACAATCTCTAGTGTGAAAATCTAAAAGAACCAGAGAAACTCATTTGATAATAAGAGAAGGGTATTGCACCCGAGTTTCTCTGTATCCTCTCCCCTCTCTCTGAGACGTCCAATAAGCCCATTGGCAGAAACAGATGTAGCAATCAACACAAACAAACAAAGTGTTACATTTTTGGCAATCAAATGGCCATAACTCTGGTGTTCTAAGGACAATATAATTGATACTTGCAGGGCCATAAGTCATGTCCTTATGCTATTTAGCATTTAAACAATTTGACAAAGTTCACAGAAAAACATTAACACAATCTGACAAAGTTTCACTGAAAGATTCCATACAGTTTCTGAGAAATGGCTCAGGACAGACAAAAACATTACATTTTTGGCAAATCAAGAAGCATAACTCTGGTGTTCCAAGACCAATGTCAATAATACTTGCAGAACTGCATGTCTTTATGCTACTTAACATTTACACAAAATTTCAAAGAAATTTGCTCCCAACAATTTCTGAGAAATGGCTCCAGACAGACAAAAACATTACAATTTTTGCATTTTGCAAACAAAGGGCCATAACCCTGGTGTTCCAATGTCAATTTCAATATTGTAACACTTTCATGGAGCATGTCTTTATGCTACTTAATATTTACAAATGCTTAGTTACATTGAATTTTTTTAACTGAGTTTCTAAGAAATGGTCCCTGACAGACAAAAATGTTACATTTTTTGGCAAACAAAGGGACATAACTCTCGTGTTCCACGGTCAATGTCAATGATACTTGCAGGCCTCCATTCCTTAATGGTACATAACATTTACATAAAGTTTCAAAGAAAAACTTCTAACCATTTCTGAGATATGTGTCTGGGACACACGGACACATGGACTGTAACTAAGGCTCATAGAGGTGTAAAACAGTATATCCCTTAGTCTTCAGCAGGGGATAACTTTATGAACATTGATTAGCTGGACATTTGTTATGGTACATCAACATGCACAGAAAGTTTTGGGCATGACAGGAACAATAGAATCAGGTCAATATCAATCTATAAGCAAACAGAGCAGACCTTGATCTGACCTGAGTACAGGAACTCTCAGATCTTGGTCTTTGGTCTACCTCTTTTGCAAAGGCATTTAAAGACGGGATTATCTGAGAGTTAATAAGGATGTGGCCTTCTTCAACATTTTGCAAAACCAAAAAGTACAGTTTCTTATGGTGTCCCTTGAATCATGCACATTTGGCCAGTTATATGTGACAAGATCATTAACTCTAATTTCGCTGTGAATAAATAGTGTCTGCTAAAATCTGGATCTGGTGCAATTTTGACTACTTCAAATTTGATCAAATTTTTGGGAAACTCTTGACCGAGTGTCAAATGACTTGAATCCTGTTGGGACGCCAAGGTACTCCGCTCCACGTCTCATCTGGATCCAAGCTGCTTTCAAATGCTAAGTCAGGCAGCAGTTAGTGAGAAGAATGCATGCCAAAAGTCTCTATCTCTACTAGTTAAAATATGATTGCCAAGGTAAATTAGTTTCTGACAGACAAACAAACAGGTCAAAAACTATATGCCAACAGATCAATACAGTAAAATCCCTCTAGACCGGAATTCTAGTAGAGCCAAATTTAGATACTTTTAGTCAGGTGGCTGCTTAATGCAGGGTGAATGTCATGCCGACTTTCAGCCTGCATCAAGCTGCCACCTGTCTCCAAGACCGATATTAGTATACTAAATTTAATGTCCAGTTTAGAGAAGTTTTACTGTAATCATTTGAAGCCGGAAGCAGATGACAATTGTAGCAGACAAAATCTATATTGCGGGGAAAACACAAGAAAATATAAGAAGAGCAAGAGCTGCATGCGGCGCCAACGCTTGTCTGATATGGTGCTTGTCCAGCAAAATTTTTAAAAAAAATGAAAAAATAATAATAAAGGGACAGTTTTGAAATCAAGAGTTACAGGTATGGTTCTTATGTAGGGGCCTTCCTCTCAATGAGGTCTACTAACCTATGCAGTTTCATTTGATACCTCTTATACTTTTCAAGTAATGAGCTACATTTAAGTTTTTGCACACTGACGAGTTTGCAAATGTATGAAAAAGCATTTATATGAAGGAAAAGGGTTAACCCTTTACTCCATAAATACGCCTTTCTGTAACGCCATTGCAAACAGAGTAGACCCAGATCAGACGGCTCCTACAGGAGCTGTCTAAATATCAGGGTCTGCTCTGTTTGCTTCTAATATACATGTAATATAGATATGATTCTACAGTTTCTGTAATTGTCCAAAATTTCTGTGTCCATTTGCTATTATAACAAATTTATTTAGTTTATATTCATAGCATCACTATTTCTTACATGAATATTCATGATGGAAAGGGTTAACTGATATATCATGTTTCTAGACAGCCTATATCAAGTGTTGGATATTTATTATGTCAAATAATTTCCATCTTGGTGATACAACATGCTATAATCATGTTTGTCTGTAACAGATGTAGTGAGACTGGTGTAACAGCATGTCTACATTAAGTCTGTTCCGAAAATGGTAAACAAATAAATACATGTACTAACCTTTCTTTTTAAAACTCTTGGGAGAGACACACACTGTTAAATAAGACATAATGTTCAGAGATGGTGCCAAATAGCGTCTAATTGTGTTTCCATAGGAAGATTTGCTTAGGCTCTCTATGTTGAATTTTTCAAATTGCCATGTATCAGCCTTGTTTAATCCTTTCCCTGTTCTATGTTTAGTCCAAATTTCAATACCTACTGAATATTCATGGACAAAATGGCCATAATGAAATATGTTAGGTGGAATAGCGTAGCAATTTTAGAATCTAAAGAAACCGATCTATCAAATTCAATTAGCAAACAGAGCAGACCCTGATCAGATGGCTCTTACAGGAGCCATATGATCTGGGTCTACTCTGTTTACAAAGGTGTAGAAAGGCGTATTTATGGAAGAAAGGGTTAACCCATTCCCTGTTGAATATTAATGAATACATGTATTTATAAATATTCATGAATACATGTATTTATTTGCTGACATTTTACTATGGCATAAGTACACAGGATTGTCTGGTATTGATAGTCAGATCTATTGATAGCAGACCCTGATCAGACAGTCCCTACAGGAACAGCCTGGATCTACTTTGTTTGCAAAGGAGTGAAAAGATGTTAACCCTTCGCTTGCTGAATTTTAAAATACATTTCTCCTTCTTTACCCATGCCCAGTTGTATAATTACATGTATCTTCACTGTGTACAAGTATTTCGCTGTGCAATCACTGCTGTGGAGTGCATTGGTTGCACAATCAACTTGTAAATAGTGCAGACCCTGATGAGACAGCTCCTGCAGGAGCTGTCTCATCTGGGTCTTCACTATTTACAGGTAGGTATATTGACGCGATTAGCAAGCGAAGGGTTAATATAAGGGAAATGGTCAACAGTTGATTCCATTTAGTACGACCCGGTAAACATTGAATGGCTTTTTAACGATAAACTGTGCAAACCCTGAAACAGGCCAGCCTTCTGATCTGGTGCTTCAGTGTGTGTAATTACCAGTTAAACATTTACTCCATGAATCTAAAATTTACCCATGGCAGCAAAATTTAAAGTAAGAGAAATTGAATGATCTGTTCAGATTTCTTGAAAAAATCTAAACAAAAGAAGTTTTAAAAAGAATGATTTATTCTTTAATCTTAAATAACGTTGCTGGATGTTATCAGACAGATCACTTGCACATACATTGTAGTTACATTAGAATGGTTTATTTAACCCTTGGTGTGTAAAGAGGTCCAGATAAGATACGTAAAATAAAAAAAATTCAAGAATAACTTCTTTAATTCTCCACCAAACCCTATATTGTGACCACTCATTAGAATCGTCTCTTTGAGACAATTCTAACGAGTGGTCACAACATAGGGTTTGGTGGAGAAATAACGATTTCAGTAGCTGCATGAGTATGCACATTTATCTGTTACCTCTGTCTGTTGTTTGACAAATATGACATATTCTAACAATTTTCAAACCTACATTCTAAGACTCACCATAAGTCTTGGTCTACAGACTGTACAGAGGATCTTTTTTTGGTGTAATGCAATTTTAATTCCCTCAAGATTGTTTCTTTTTCTGTTTTATACAGAAACCTCAATAAACTTATTTATGATACTTAAACACTTCCAGGAAGAAATACTGTCTGGAAAAGGCACATAAACAAGTGACTAATAAAACTTATCTTGTTGAAAATGTATCCAAATTTAACCCTTGAAGTCTGGTCACCATAAGACCTTTGCAAACAGTGTAGACCCAGATTGAAGGGCTTCTAAGGGAGGTATTTAATCAGGGTCTGCACTGTTTTGTCCTTAAAATAAAAATTTTCAGTGATAAATTTTGATACAGATTTTTGTTTTTGGTTTAATTATATTCAGACAGGAGCGAGTTTTAATTATTCCGCAGGTTAAGTGTTATACACCTGTTTTATTTAGAATGGTCTCGCCAAAAATGCAAATACAGTAGAACCTATCTAAAGCGGCCATAAAAAAGGTCTAATTACGGTTCTGCAAGGCAGGTGGTAGCTTAATGCAGGTAAAAAGTAATGCAGAAAGCTCCTATAGGAGCTTTCTGCATTACTTTTTTCCTGCATTAAGCAACCACCTGTATTTTAAGACTCCTATGTTCAATAAATGAATGGCCACTTAGGACAGGTTCTACTGTATAAGTCAGCTGGTAAGGTTCTTTTCAATTCTGTTGATGGTAGAGGTTTATCAATGTTGCAATGCAAAATACATGAAGAGAAAGAGACTGCTGTGTGTTTACTGCTAAATTTAGAAAAAACGTTAATGGAGTAATGATTATTTAACTTTCAGTTTGCTGTTGGCGAATCTATAATACAATTTGCAACAGATTTAATTGTGAATGAGATGCCAAGCAATTCTTTGTCTACTTTACAATCAAATCCATGTGACATTGTGGTTGTATTTTGTAAACTTTTGGAAAAAATGTTAAATTTGTTGAGTATTACACTGGACAAGATATATTGGCAAATAATTACTCAGCATGCAAAAAGTGTTAATAATCAAACCAAGGTACTCTTAAATAGGAGTCTTATGTCAATATTTGCTCTTGTTTGATGAGGAAAACTTTCTGTTGAAATCATCGATGAGTGTAAATTTGCTGTTACACAATGTACAAAATCTGGTAAAGTTTCATGTTTCTTTATGACAGGCATGTTAGCACTGCTTTAAACCCTTTCCCTTATACAGTAGAACCTGTCTTAAGCGACCATCAAAAAGAGGTCTTATTGTGGGTTTGTTACTAAGGGCAGGCAATAGCTTAATGCAGGTCAACAGTAATGCAGAAAGCTCCTTAGGAGCTTTCTGCATTACTTTTGCCCTGCATTAAGCAACCACCTATTTTTTAAGATTTCTGCATTCAATCAATTCAAAGTCGCTTAACCCTTTTCTCCATAAATACGCCTTTCTAGGCCTCTGTAAAAGCCACTTTTTGAAACCATTGTGAGCAAAATTTATGCTCTATATCATCATCACCATTGTTTCAGAATTACAAAATTCTAAAATTTTCCTTTTCTCTAGTTAATGCTCCTTTTCGGTAGATTTATTCAAAGAGGTCAGATCTAAAACTTGCCTATGTGGGAATGGGTTAAGACATGGTGGGTCTTACTGTAAACATTAATATGCATGAATGATCACTTCATGAATACTCATACATTTAAGTTTTATCATGTAAAATGTTCAAGGGGATTTTTGGCATAGACAAAAACTATAGGACCTAATCTATAGAAGTCCATAAAGAAGCTATCTGATCTGTTTCTACTCTGTTTACAACAGCTCCTCTGGTTCTACTCTGTTTACAAAGGCATTAAAAAGGTTTTCATATGTGGGAAAGGGTGAACCTTTTGTGAGTTACAAGTATTTAGTCCCTGACCAATGCAAACTGTTTGGAACCGGAGTTCCGGTGGGGTATCTCATCTGGATACCTTGGTCTCTCATCAAAATTCTTACCTGTTGCCCCTTTTTTTTATGTTTTCTATGAAAAGAGATGGAAAGTTGTAGGCCTAATTTTAGAGCTGATGGTGAACGAAATTCTGCCATTAGCAGGCTAAGCCTTAACCGTTTCCTCCATAAATAAGCCTTTCTATGCCTCTGTAATAACCACTTATTGAAACCATTGTGATAAATAGAGCATTTGCTCCTATAGGAGCAAATGCTCTATTTATCACAATGGTTTCAAATGACAAAATTCTAAAATTTTACTTTTCTCATAGAGTAAATACTCCTTTTGGGTAGATTCATTCAAAGAGGTTGGGTCTAAAAATAGCCTATGGCGGAATGGGTTAATCATACTGAGTGGAGTCTTAAGTTAAACAGAGATGGGCTATTCCAATCTGAAAATTCAGGGTTGAAAGGTTTAATTTCTATAAATTCAAGCAGAAAACAGTTCCTGCTGATGCAAGTTACCAAATGGTGAAATAGCAGATTCAATAATTCACCATATAAACAATGGGTGGAGTGAAAAATCGGAAAATCAGTGTTTGCTAATGGATCTATAAACAAAACACTAAATTGATTTCTTCAAATTGTGCAATAAGTCCTTCTGAAGGTTAGTTCTAAGTGTTATTTCTTTGCCTGCTAGGCAATTTTTCTCTGTTTAATTAGATCTATTTTCCATTTCTTCAAAAAACATCACAGAGTATCAAACAAATTACATGCTAGCTAGCCATTGGCAATATGATAAAATCTGCCATGTTTTACATCATGCTCAATTAGAATTAATTAACCCTTTCCTACACAGCGCCTTTTCATGCCTTAGCAAACAAAGCAGACCCAGTTCAGACAGCTCCTGTAGGAGCAATCTGATTAAGGTCTGCTCTGTTTGCTTACGAAATAATATAGATCTGATTCTACTGATTACAGGGGCCTCCATGGCCGCGTGGTTATGGTCTTTGACTGACAATAATGCTTAGCCCTTCACCGCTGTGCACCATGGGTTCGAATCCCAATCTGGGCATTGGATTCTTCACATGAGGAAGCCTTCCAGCTGGCTTGCAGTAGGTCAGTGGTTCAATCTGGATGTTCTTCTGTGCACAAAACGATGCAATTTGTTTCATGCAAAGGAGAACCTCTGGGGTCTTCCTCCACCTGTAATTAGTTGGATGTCGTGATATGACTGAAATACTGTTAAAACGATGTAAAACCCGATAAAAAACCAAACTAACTCTACAGTTTTTGTCTAAGCCAACAATTCTCTCTTACCCCTCTACTCCATGAATATTCATATTAGGAAATACCGGGTAATGACATCATAAAGATTAACTAGAGGTTTTTGTCACCCTACCCCTCACACCCACACATACACACTAGCTGCGACATATTGTCACATTTCTGTACATGAGAACTCGACCAGACGAGATGTGTGACAGACAGACATACAAACAACTCTAACAATTACAATATGTAAAGGGAAATAACTAAAAATGTTATGGACTTGATATAGGATACTTCCTTTCATCATGCTCTTTCCATAAATGAAATGTCATTCCAATAGCATCAGTAGAACAGGATTTATTGATCAGACAACAAATGTAACAAAGGGCAATAACTCCAAAAGTAGTGAAGCCAGAGTTATGGCCCTTGTTCATGACACTTTCTCTCATCATGCTCTTTCCATGTATGAAGTTTCAATCCAATGGCAAGAGCCATATAGAAGTTATCGTCCAGACGAAAAAGAGTGAAAAAGATTACAAGGGGCAATAACTTCAAAATTAGTGAAGCCAGAGTTATGGACCTTGTGCATGACACTTCCTCTCATTATGATCTTTCCATGTATGAAGTTTCAATCCAATAGCACGAGCCATATAGAAGTTATCATCCGGACAAAAAAGTGTGAAAAAAATTACAAGGGGCTATAACTCCTATATTAGTTAAGCCAGAGTTATGGACCTTGTGCATGACACTTCTTCTCAATATAATCTTTCCATATATGAAGTTTCAAAATCAATTGGCATCAGGCATATTGAAGTTATTGTCAGGACAAGAAAGTGTGACGGACAGCTCTCACCAATATATAAATATTGTGTGTGTGTGTTGGGGGGGGGGGGGGGGGGGGGGGGGGGAGACAAAGGCATAGAAAGTAGAAAGGTGTATTTATGGAGTAAAGGGTTAACGTTTACCTGTTGAATAATCACATCATGAAATATTTATTAGCTGAAGTAAAATTTCATTAAAGAAGCTGCTTTAACCCTTTCACCACCAATGTCGCATTAATGTGCCACAACAAATAGTTCTGTCCCAGAATTAGATGCCGCCTTTCAAAGGAGGCGTCTGATCAGGGACTTCACTTTTTGTCTTAATCTCTATATCTGTGCTTTATTCCTTTGAAATTTGCATTTATTTATCTCATTAATCTCTATTGTACCTAATGATTTAACAAAAATTGGATTTCAGACGACAATTGAAGGAAAGCGTTAACAACTCGTGTCCATTAATTTAGTGTCTCCTTTAACCCTTTACTCCATCAATATTTATGAAATTTATCCATGTATTTATGAATATTAACCCTCTCCTACATATATACGACTTTTCATGCATTTGCAAACAGAGTATACCCAGATCAGACAGCTCCTATAGGAGCTGTCCGATCAGGGTCTGCTCCGTTTGCCAATGGAATTTGATAATTATGTTACTTTAATTTCTAAAATGGCTACATTATGATCCACCTGCCATATTTCATTATAAATATTTTGTCCATGAATATTAAGTAGAAATTCGGAATAAACATATAACAGGGAAAGGGTTAATGGCTCGATATTTATTTGGCATAAGAACAAGAACAGTTTTGACCCTGGCAAAAAGTTTTGATTCTGGCAGAAACTGTGGAATTAGGTGTATATTATTCCATTAGCAAACACGTCACTCAGAGCAGACCTTGATCAGATGGCTCATAATTATAGGAGCTGTCTAATCTGGGTCTACTCTGTTTTCAAAGGTGTAGAAAGGCATATTCATGGAGTAAAGGGTTAAACAGGTTGCATGCCAGAAAGTTTTGAGAAATTTACATAAATCAACGCACTGTATATGTGACTGAACAACATCAATGGCTACTGGAAGATCCCCAATAGGTTTGGATCGCTTCTGCAGTATGATCTCAATACTTATAAATAAGTAAATGACGCCTCAAGGATGACCAATGGTCCCATAACAATAATCATTTGTCTGTCATTATCAGATGGCCTGCCACATTGAATTGTCACTCAAAGGTTTAATACAGTACAGAGGAGTGCCTGGAATAGACAGCTTGAAATAAACTACTGTAAGTGCTTTTATAGTCACAAGATGTTTATTTCTGAAACTTCCACAGTTTAAATCTTAAGGGCTCATCAATTCACTAGCACTCCTATTTCCTGAATTTTCCAACAACCTGTAAATTTTGTCTGATATAAAACAGTGTTCTGCAAAAATTGTTGTCCGCTGCAATTTCTGAAAGTTGTTTATCTTCAATGTCAGTTCAACAATTCAAATCCTGGTGAGACTTCAACTGGATTCAAATCGTTTGCATGTAGTTACCGATTTGACCCAAGGTGCAAAGAATTAATCCATTTCCTTGAGGATAGGATATATTTTGACCCTACCTCTTTGAATAAATCTACTGAAAAACATTTAAAGGATGATTTGCAAAAAAAAACCTATTAGAATTGTGTAAATTTGAAACTATTATCAAAAGGATTTGAACACGAACTGTCACAGTCATGTACGGTGGCACTGAGGTGACATATGCAAGAATTTTTTTTCAAGTTTGTTTTCCCGAGATAATTTTTTTTATTATCTCGAGAAAACGAAACAAAGTTCGTTTTCCTGAGATAATATTTTTTATTATCTCAAGAAAACGAAGTAGTTCGTTTTGACGAGATAAATAAATTTATTATCTCGAGAAAACGAAACAAAGTTCGTTTTCCTGAGATAATATTTTTTATTATCTCAAAAAAACGAAGTAGTTCGTTTTGACGAGATAAATAAATTTATTATCTCGAGAAAACGAAAAAAAATCGTTTTCATGAGATAATTTTTTTTATTATCTCAAGAAAACGAAATAGTTCGTTTTTGCGAGATAATTTTTTTTATTATCTCGAGAAAACGAACCAAAGTTCGTTTTCCTGAGATAATTTTTTAAGTCGTGCGCACGACTTAATAAGCCAATCAGAACCCTCCATCAGAGTCAACAGTTTTCGCAAGTATTTGAGGCCTATGAGAACATGGCCGAGACAAGGGATGAACTTATATGACGTCATAATTGCGTTTATCTTACCTCCTACAAAATTCTTGTCATTCCATTGGTCAATAGAGGTCACGAGAAACCCCTATAGATTCTTTATGAGGGTACTAAAATCCTTATCATGGTTTTACAAGAGTTACTTCCCTTATTTGACAGCCATGTGCTTTTCTATTATGTTATGTTCATCCACTATAGTTTTAAAAAATGCATACATATAATTTATGCTTTAATTGGAGTTGAAATGTAAAAATTCATTAGTTTTACAGTGATAAAAAAGAAAAAACAAAACATATAAACGAGATTTGAGGCAATTACAAAATATTTTATTTAATTCTATTAAAGGGAGGTAATTCTTTTGCTTCCCTACGGCAAGCCATACACGTAGACCTATGATGCAAAACATGCGTGTAAATACTTGAAATTTTCGCCTCGTCCCATATAAATATTTGCTGGCAGTGTATAGTCCAAATTAGGGACACTAAGCCCTGCATAACTAATAATAACGTTACCGTGACGTATCAAACATCACTATGACGCGTAGTAGTAGTAGTATGACGTTGAGTAGTTCTAAATAAGGCTTGTAATTGGTTTACTATACAAAAGCAGTGAATCAGATTGGTTAGATATGAGACCAAAGTACATGTAGGCCTATACAATTTTCAATAGACGCAAATGTTAGTCGCGTTGATACGCTAACCATTTCCTCCATAAATATTAAAGAGAGTTTCTACCCTTATGAATGCATGTAAATCTATATAACTAGATCTACCTAAAATTAAGTTTTGATAGAAACTATGAAGGAAAGGGTTAAATTGTTTATGGATAGCGTCCATCCGTTTCCCATATGTCGAGTACATCTTCCCGGCTTTCAACAGGTTTATACACAACTGCGATTCTTCATATTAACCCATGCACTCCTACATGGCTATTCGTGAAAGGCTCCATCACTATGAATATACCGATATAATAAATATTTATTTAGGAGCAAACTGATAAGATTTTTGAGGAAGTAGATCTAGCCTATATTCTATATTTTAGTATATGTTCTAAGCAAACATAGAAGACCCTGGTTAGACAAATCCTTCAGGAGCTATCTGTTCAGGGCCTACTCTGGCGTAGAAAGTTAAAATCTTGATTTATGACATTTTCTAAGGAAACATAATAGACCCTGATCTGGTAGCTCCTATAGGAACTGTCTGATGCGGGTCTTCTTTGTTTGCAAAAGTGGTGAATAAATGCGTATATATCGAGGAAAGGGATAACTCTTATCACGCAGCAAAAATAATTCACTTCCACATAAATTCGTAACTTCTTCTGATTCGCTTACTTTGGGAAAATTATATTGCCCGAGTATCAAACAGCTTAGATCCTGATCAGACGCTTGTTACTTGTTGTCTGATCTAGGTCAAAAGTGTTTGCAAATCTATCGAGCCTCGCTAAGCGGGAAACGAGAAACCCCATAGATGAACAATTGACTCTGACGGAGGGTTCTGATTGGCTTATTAAGTCGTGCGCACGACTTAAAAAATTATCTCAGGAAAACGAACTTTGTTTCGTTTTCTCGAGATAATAAAAAAATTTATCTCGTTAAAACGAACTATTTCGTTTTCTCGAGATAATAATTTTTTTTATCTCGTTAAAACGAACTACTTCGTTTTCTTGAGATAATAAAAAAAATTATCTCATGAAAACGAACTTTTTTCGTTTTCTCGAGATAATAAAATGTTTTATTTCGTCAAAACGAACTACTTCGTTTTCTTGAGATAATAAAAAATATTATCTCAGGAAAACGAACTTTGTTTCGTTTTCTTGAGATAATAAATTTTTTTATCTCGTAAAAACGAACTACTTCGTTTTCTTGAGATAATAAAAAAAAATATCTCAGGAAAACGAACTTTGTTTCGTTTTCTCGAGATAATAATTTTTTTTATCTCGTAAAAACGAACTACTTCGTTTTCTTGAGATAATAAAAAAAATTATCTCAGGAAAACGAACTTTGTTTCGTTTTCTCGAGATAATAAAAAAAATTATCTCGTAAAAACGAACTTTTTTTCGTATTCTCGAGATAATAAAAAAAATTATCTCGGGAAAACAAACTTGAAAAAAAATCTTGCATATGTCACCTCAGTGCCACCGTAGTCATGTGACGAATGCCCCCAAAGGATATCGCTGACACTAAAGCCTGGGTCATGTGTATGCCTGGACTATATTGCATTTTGTAGAAGCCTATCAATTTTGTGCTAGCTATATCAAAATTGTTTTATGTAAAAAAATATTTAAGAAAACACAAATACATATAGAAAGAGAATCATTTTCTTTTTAACTTTGACACCCGATTGTGACCTTGACCTTTGAGATAGGAATCTGGTTCTTTTTCGCGACACACCATCTCAAGGTGGGAAACATTTGTACCAGGTTATTTTGAAATCCAGTGATGTACATGTATGTAGGAGTAACAGAGGGACACGACAAAATGTCCTCATTTCTGAACTTTGACCCCGGATTCTGACCTTGACCTTTGAGATAGGAACTTGGTTCTTTTTTGCGACACATCGTCTCAAGGTGGTGAACATTTGTACCAGGTAATTTTGAAATCCAGTCATATACTTATGTAGGAGTTACAAAGCGGACATGACAAAATTTTCCCATTTTGACCTTTGACCCCTGATTGTTCCTTGACCTTAAGGCTTTGAGATAGGAACTGGTCATGTATATGTAGGAGTAACAGAGCGGACACGACAAAATGTCCACATTTCTGAACTTTGACCCCGGATTATGACCTTGACCTTTGAGATAGGAACTTGGTTATTTTTCACAACACATCAGCTTAAGTTGGTGAAAATTTATACCAAGTTATTTTGAAATCCATCCATGTATGTAGGAGGTACAGAGCGGACACAATGTGGGACTAACAGACTGACTGACAGACTGACAAACAGACTGAAAGACAGTGTGACTACTATATACCTCCCTTTAGGGACATAAAAAGGTATTGCTCATCCGAAACAGTAGGTCATGCACTCTAATTTGAATATAAGAATACTGGTCCAGTTGTTGTAAAATACAGCAACAAACCAACATTCCATCAAAGTCATATTCAAATCTTCCCAGTGATTTCAGAATACAAGAAGATGTGTTGGTGAAACACTTATAATGCCCCTGATTATCGCCAAATAAATTTGATCCGTAATTTGACCTTTGACCTTGATATATGACCTTGACCTTAATAAGTCACCCCTTAAAATGTTTACCTTCATAAGTTACACATGCATGCCAAGTTTGAAGCATGGAGGGGGGGGGGGGGGGGGCACACATAAAAAAATTATATATTCACTATACTACAATAGTAGCCATTTAAGGACCTTATGACCCAGGCGGTGTATTTACCGTACAGATATGAACGTGTATCAAGATCAAATTTATGCTGGCGGATTTGTTCCGAGTTTTTCATGAAATCAAGTTTTATTTGAAAATTACCCCCACACAAACTTAACCACTTATACGGTATAAGCTGAAATTTCATACAGGAGCCATCTGATCTGGGTCTACTCTATTTGCAATGTGTGAAAAAGCATTTGTATAAAGGAAAGGGTTAAGAAGTAAGATTTGTACACATTCTAAGACTTTCATTGATGTACCACTGGACACTTCATGGCTGCTGCTATAACATATACTATATATAATATACGTTTATTTCTCAAAAGTACAGCAAGATGATTTTGGCACAGTTGAATAACATTGGCAGCAAATTGAATGGAATAAACATGATTCTCATTTGTGTAAACACATTCTTCATCTGCAGGTTGTCTGGCATGCTAACAAACTGTGATCTATCGATAACTTTCATGTTTCAAACAATTGAAAGCCTTGCATTAAACAAACAATTGAAAGCAATGCATTAGACTATAAAATAAACTTCTTTAATCTTTAGCATGCTACAGAGAAAATGTGTGATTACATATTGCAAATAGATATTAATGGAATATGAACATCGGAAACAGTAAAATCAGAACTACTATTCCAAAAGCAAACAGCACACCATGATCAGATCGGTCCTGTAGGAGCCATCTGATCTGGGTCTGCTCTGTTTGCAAAGGTTGCAAGGTGTAATTATGGAGTAAAAGTTTAAATCATGAAAGCAAATGGCATGTACAGGGCTTTTTCTCTCTTAATTGGGAAGGGGCCTTAGCCTGCTGATTTTGGGAAAATTATCGCTAAAATTGCTGATTTAAATTAGAATGGTTGCAACTTCTATAAATAGAAAGATGCAGTCACGGCTCAGTCTGATTCTGACATTACTCTAAGACGTCTTACATTATTGATGATTTACTTTTTTGCATATGGACAGACAAGGTATTATACCCTTTTGCACCTTATTCTGTATAAGATGGAATGTTCCCAAACATTTAATTCTATCAAACAAAAAATTATTAATAAAATGGAAGGTTTGGCAAGCTAGGCAAGTCAAATTTTAGTGAAAGCAATTTTGGCTTCTTGCTCCAGCCTCAACTGTAAACTACACATTAACCCTTTCCTTCACATAAAAGCTTTTTCACACCTTTGCAAACAAAGTAGACCCAGATCAGATGGCTCCTAATTAGCAGCCATGATTGACAAAAGGTCTGCTCAGTTTGCCTATGGTATAATAAAGAGCTAATTCTAGTTTTTACCTGGCCAAAAATGTCCTGTGTTTACATGCATGTATATGCCATTATAAAATTTCAGCTAATAAATATTCATAACGTCATTATTTCTTACAAGAATATGAAACAGAGAAAGGGATAACCCTTTGCTCCATGAATACGACTTTCTACGCCTACTCCTGTAGGAGACGTCTGATCAGGGTCTGCTCTGTTTGCTTATGAAGATGATTTTACAGTTTGAAACTGTTTCTGCCATGGCCATAAATTCCTGTGTGCTTGTGCTAATCTTATTAATATTCATAATGTCATTATTTCTTACATTAACCCATTCCCTGATATTGACGACTCTGTAAAAGTCACTTTGTGAAACCATTGTGACAAACAGAGCATTTGCTCCTATAGGAGCAAATGCTCTATTTATCACAACTGTTTCAAACTACAAAATTCTAAAATTTTCCTTTTCTCTAGTTAATGCTCCTTTTCGGCAGATTTTTTCAAAGAGGTTGTATCTAAAAATAGTCTATGAGGTAATGGGCTAATATTCATGGAGTAAATTTAATTCCTCTGAAACACTTTTGTTTGTTCATATAAACAGCTTTTCATGTCTTTGCAAACAGAGTAAACCTAGATTAAACGGCTCCTGCAAGAACCATCTGATCAGGGTCTGCTCTGTTTGCTTATGAAATACATGTTTTATCTAAGCCAACAACTGAACTCCTGGAAGATTTTTTTCCTGATAAAAATAAGAAGTAATCAATTCATGCATAAAATGTTCAATAGTGTGAGGATTAAATTCTTATGGATGACACTTTTCATCTCTTTCTGTAAAGGCACACACTTTGAATCCTAACAAGAGGCATTCACTTGCTTTACATCTCATCGGACTGCCAGCAAAGGCATCATTAATCCTTTCCCTAACAAACATTTATGCATGAATTGATCAATTCATGAATATTCATTAACCCTTTACTCCATAAATATGCTTGTCTACACCTTTGCAAACAGATTAGATCCAGATCAGACAGCTCCTGTAGGAGCCATCTGATCAGGGTCAGCTCTGTTTGTTTATGATATAATTTAGATATGATTCTACAGTTTCTGAGCTTGAAAGAGCTAATGAAACATTGAAACTCACAGTCTACCCTAAAAGATAAATGATATGTTTGAATGATACTGCCTGGTCTTAGCTCAGCCAAAACCATTATGGAGATAGTAAATTTGTCTATCCAACAAAACAAAATTCTTGCTTGGCACTCAAAGCTTTTAGGGAAACACTGATCCTTCTATTATTTATTATTTATATTTACCAGATCAGTGGCACCTGTATAATTTTTGCAGAGCCTGTGTTATTACTGTTATTGCAAACCTCAGACCTTTAATAAATATTAGTTGACTTGACCCCACCTTTTTTCAAATATGGTCTGATTCACTTCCACTTTAACCCTTACAACGCTGAATTTTCAAATGGACTATTCCAAAATTCAAACAGGTCAAGTTTATGGTGAATAATTAGGGATTTTTCTAAAGAAAAGTGTAATATGCAATAATGACATATGTAATATGACAAACAGTGCAGACCCTGATGAGAGGGCTCCTCTAGGACCCCTCTCATCTGGGTCTACACTGTTTGCAAAGGACATTAGTGACTCATGTCCCGCACTGTAAGGGTTAAATCAAGCCTTATTTTGCAGAAGCACTGCTAACTATGTGTTATGAAACAATGAACTTTATCTAAAAGGGTTGTTTCTCCAAGAATAATATGACATTAAATTTTGGTAACCTAGAGCTGTAAGCCAAAGGCTAATTTAATTAATAACCCCCCCCCCCCCCCCCAAAAAAAAAAACAAACAAAAAAACAACACACACAAACAGACCAGCTCTTCATTTGTAAGGCGGCGGTATTATATTAATCCAAACCTAAGGACAATCCCAGTCGCACACTTTCCTATGCCAGTTAGGCTACCCATAACAATGTAACTAAATTAATACAACTAGCACTGAACCAAGATTATTTTTTTTTCCTAAGTTCTCAAAGGACCATAAAAGTGAAAGACGATTCAACAAGGGCCATTTCTATGAATTTTGGTAATGATTGATCCAGGTGTTTTAAATATGTTGTTTCAAGTTAATTGTTGAGGGCAGACAATGGACACAACACTATCACAATAGCTCACCTTGAGCACTTCATACTGAGGTAAGCTAAACAAACGCCAGACCAAGTCCTTCGGACGAGACTATAAACCGAGGTCCGATGTATCAGACCTTTACACTTGGAATATAAAAGAACCAGAGAAACTTTGTCGATAATAAGAGTTAAGGGCATCACACCTGGGTTTCTCTTTAATTATCTTTAGCTCCCCTCTCTCTTGGGTGTCCTGAATTAGACGATTATAGTGAGCAGAAATGGACGTTAATCAGCACAAACACAAAGAGCCACGTGTCCCCGCCAACCCTCGTCTGATTTGGTGCTTGTCCTGCTAAATTAAAGCTTTTTGAAAACAAGAGGGCCATGATGGCCCTTAATCGCTCACCTGGTTATAACAGATTTATGTATACAATGATATCATGTTATCTGGGACTGGGCCTTTTTTTTTTGCCAAGGTGTCATAATTTGAACAGTCTTGGAAAAGAACCATGCTACATACCAAATATCAAAGGTCTAGGCCTTACAGTATCAGAATTTTTTTTTTAAGATTTTCCAATGAAAAAGAGGGCCACTGGCCCACGGTTTCACTCATATTATAGAATTATAGTGATATATTGACAATGCTCGTTATTCAGCAGACAGCATTTCTAACAAATGACAGAAATCAGTGTTTACCCTATAATCACTGCTGAGCATGATTTGACTGAAATTAGTACACATATTAGATTCTGATCTAAAGCATAATATGTAACTGTTACAGAAAGCAACACCTTTCAAAAATAATTCAACCACTTAGTTTTCTGAATATAAAATGAATGTTGGTTACTGTTTCTCTAAACACAATTTCTACTGTTCTGAGGTTAGGGGTCAATGACATAACAACCACTGCCTAAGTGGAAACCGTTAAACTGTAGTTTCTGATGTGAGAAAGATTACCCACAGGGCATGGCCAATTTTTTAACTCAGAACTATAATTTAAAGATTTTCCAATGAAAATCTGATAAGCCTCCAAGACAGGGCCATTTTTAGCCCGGGGGTCATAATTTGAACATGTTTTGTACAGGACCAAATACATGATGCTTCATACCAAATATCACAGCTCTAAGCTTTTCATTTTGAGACAAGAAGATTTTTTTAAAGTTTTTACTCTATTAAATCCTATGTAAAACATGTGACCCCAAGGGCGTGGCTGGCTTTGACCCCAGGGGCATAATTTGAACAATTTTAGTAAAGGTTAACCAGATGATGCTACATACTAAATATCACAGCACTAAGCTTTTCGGTTTAAGACAAGAAGATTTTTTAAATTTTCACTATATTATCCAATGTAAAACTTGTGACTCCCAGGGTTGGGCCAATTTTGACCCCAGGGTTCACTTGATGATTCTAGTCATCAAATTTGATAGCCCTAGGTCTTACAGTTTTTGACAAGAATATCTTTAAAGCTTTTATTTCTTTTTGGACATTGGTTGCCATGGCAACCAGAGTTCTGCATGGAATCAAATTATTTGAACAAGTTTGGAAGAGGTTGACCCAAGGAACATTCCTGCCAAGTTTGGTAAAAATTCAGCCTGAGTAGTTTAGGAGGAGATGTCATTTTAAGGAACAAGGTGAAGACGGATGACGCATGACGACGCATGACGATGGACGACGCATGACGACACACTGGGCAATCACAATAGCTCACCTTGGCACTTTGTGCCAGGTGAGCTAAAAATAAAGGGCCATAACTCCAAAATCTTGAAATCAAGAGTTATGGTTCTTATGTAGGGACCTTCTCCTAAATGAGATCTCGATAACCCACCTATGAAGTTTCATGTTGATACTTCTTATACTTTTCGAGTAATGAGTTACATTCAAGTTTTTGCACGCCGCCGACAACAACAACTACGCCCTACAACCAAGTGATCAAAATAGCATCGAAACAGATGAGCTAATAATAATTTTGAATAGTAAATTAAGTTATACACCTTAAAACTACCTTGAAAGGTTACCCTGCATGTCTTTTTTGTCCTAGTATAGTTCCTGAGAAATAGAATGGAAAAGAGATGGGACACAAAAGACAGGTGCATAGATCAGCAGATGAATCAGCAACAATAATGCAGCAGGCTCCAAAGAAAGCTGCGGGAAAGCATAAAAACTACTTTCAGAATCTGACAACCCTTTCCTGTATATAAACATCTTTTCACGCATCTGCAAACAGAGTAGACCCAGATAAGATGGATAGATCTGTTTCTTTATTTTCTATAATGGCTACAATTTTTCACTTTCCATATTTCGTTAAAACTATTTTGCCCATGATTATTCAGTGGGTATTGAAATTTGGAATAAATATAGAAAAGGGAAAGGGTTAAGAATCATGACAGCTTTACAATTTGCTTAGATACCATGCTGAGACTTTATTTCATGTACAAAAATTGATACGCTACAAACAGTTTATCTTATTGACCACTGATGGAAAAAAATCTATATCACATGGGATTCAGAATTTCCACATAATTCTTAGGATAGACTGGACTCCTAAATGAGTTTCCAACCCCCTGATATCAATATTATCATGCCAAGTTACACCTCTGATGAATTAATTTTCTTCCCCTCTGCTTACGATCTATAAAAACTTATTAACTCTTTTCCAGAATTGGCAAATTGTTGACAATCTTTACAAACAGTAAAGATTTACAGTATAGATCCAGTAAAGATATCGACTAAATAGATGAATTTGAAACTACTTTGCATGCAAATATTGTCATTGGCTGCGATTCTAATCCCCCCCCCCCCCCTCCACATTTCTCTTTAACCCTTTACTTCATGAATATTTATGTAAGAAAGATAATGACATCATGAATATTAATTTAATTCTTATAATAATGCATCATCTACACAGGAATATTTGGCGAAGACAGAAGCTGTAGAATTATATTATATAATATCATAAGCAAACAATGCAGACACTGATTAGACGGCTCCTCTAGGAGCCATCTGATCTGGGTCTACTCTGTTTGCAAAGGTGTAGAATAGTGTATTTATGGAGTAAAGGGTTAAAGATACAAAGGTGAGATGAACAAATATGTTTAATCCTTATAAAAGGCATAGTTACTCAGTCTCATCGGGATCAAAGCTATTTGCAGAGTTAACCCTTTCCCTCATATAAACGTGTTTTCATGCATTTGCAAACAGAGTAGACCCAGATCAGAAGGCACCTGGCTTACAGGAGTCATCTGACCGTTTAGACTATAGTTGCTAAGGCGTTAAAAGACTAAATATTTATGGAGTAAAGGTTAAAAAACAGACAAGCTAACAATTCGCAGATAATTGGAAAGCATCTTGTCTGTATTATGATGAAGCTTGCAACGCTTTTATTTGGTGCCTAATTCAACTTTATCTGTATCATAGGAGCTATTCCATGGCTGTAGAGAGTCGTGTAGGTCAGTGAAATGATTAGGCCAACAAAACCAATTTACAAGTATTTGGAGATGGAAGGTAATAACCCTTCACTCCATCAATAAACCAAATAATGTCTTTGCAAATAGAGTAGACCCAGATCAGACGGCTCCTGTAGGAGCTGTTTGGTCAGGGACAGGTCTGTAAGCTCACAGAATTATAAAGATCTAGTTCTACAGTTTCTACTATGGCCGAACTTTCCAGTGTTCATAATGCCATTGTAAGAATATCATCTAATATTAATATTCATGATGTTATTATTTTTATATAACTATTCATGAAGTAAATCGTTAAACCATGATTTTTTTCTACACAACTGAAAGTTAGTCAAGTACTGGTGATGCCACTTTACCATCTTTTCAGTTCAGTTGTGAACAAATTTTAGTAGATAATAATCCTTTGCTTTATGAATTTTCATGTAAGAAATAATGAATACTATATTAATATCAATTAGAATATATTTTATATTTTTATAATGGAATGTGAACACAAAAATGTGTGATCATTATAGACACTGTAGAATCAAATCTATATTACTTCAATAGCAAACAGACCAGACCTTGATCGGACAGCTCCTATATGAGTTGTCTGATCTGAGTCTGCACTATTTGCAAAGGCTGGAAAAGGCAAAGCTATGGAGCAAGTGGATAACATTCACTTTCAAAAGCAGAATGTCTCTGGTTTGATTTCCGCAGGACTGGATTGAATTTTAGCGTTCAGCAAATGACCTGTGTCAGAAAAATCCATATGTATGACTGAGTGAAATGGCATATCAGCAAATAAAGTCTGCATTCTAGGCAATCATTATCTTCAAGACCTCTGCTTTAACCCTTTCCTTCATAAATATGCCTTTGCAAACAGAGAAGACCCAGATCAGACAGCTCCTATAGGAGCCGTCTGATCAGGGTCTGCTCTGTTTGCTTATGATATAAATTATTATAGATATGATTCTACAGTTTCTGCCATGGCTATAAATTCCTGTGTACATTTGTTATTACAACAGATTACTATAATTAATATTCATGATATAATTATTTCTTACATGAATATTCATGGAGGAAAGGGTTACCGGGTCATTCTCAACATTATTTTTTCAGCGGCTAGCTGTCTATTTTCACTTTTGTTCTAGTTTTCCACCAATGAGAAACTATGTTACATTGTAATTTGCATATGACCTAGGAGTATTTATAGTAAACTGTATTTTCATTAGTGAAATACCTTGACTGGCATACAACCTTTTTATATGCCTCTACACATTGCCAAACTATGTAAAATTCTGATATACAGTCTGCTAACGTGTCGAATTTCCTGGGGTAATTATTACGATATTGCAGTTAAAACACCATGTTTTATGATAATTAGCTGCTTCGGCCTCGCAAATTGAATTCAATGCAATAATTAACATAATCACAACACATGTAAGGCACCTTGTTACACATACATGTTCTATAAACTTCTTAGAGTTCAGTCAATTTGTTACGACCATATAGTTCAGAAAATCATTATTTACGCAGATATTTAGCATGGGACCGAAGACTGTCGACTGTCGAAAGTTCTGTTCTTAAAATAGATTTTAAGACCTGGAAATTCCCATAAAATCAAAGTACTGATGTACTGATATTTATCACCTCATGGTAATAGCTGCTGAGCAATATTACCAGTTTGTCGAAACCTCTATTAAACTTTCAAACTTTTACTATCATTTTGCTATCAATTAATATAACATTTGATCATAAAGTCCACTTTGACGAACAGGTAGTTTGCCGAAACCACCATAATTCACAGGCAGTGCTATAGGAAATAAAGAAGAAGGGTTGTTTAGTATATTAGAGTAGTGGTATTAATAGTATTAATTACTGTCCCCGACCGAAGCACCGAGGCTCTGGTTGTTGGCTCTCTTTGATATAAAACTACTTACTGAAGGCTAGCTACTGCTACGGCTCTATCACATGGGGCCTGGGCTCATAGAGTAGGTTATATTGTTTTAAAACTACATGTAGATTCAGTTAATGATGTCATTAATGATGATGCACACAAGTCGATTAAAGTGTTGATCTAGGCTAAATAAATACCGTTCTTTAAAGAATTACAGACTCTGCACAAACAAAACTGTATGCTTTAAAGTGTATCACGAAGTAAATACAGATCTGTATTTACTTCGTGAGTGTATTCAATTTCTTATCTTCATATCGATACAAATATAAGCGCTTTCATGCACATTTTATAATAAATGCTAAATATTTTATAATAAATGCTTTATATTTATAATAATTTATAACATTTTATAATAAATGCTTTATACTAAAGAACTAACTTGAGATAGTTTTAAAACATTACTTTGACATCGTACATTTTAAAAGTGATTTCCTATAAAAGTAACTTGAAATATTTCAATAAATATTTCTTCTACTCCAAGTCATTTTCATTGCATGCTTCTCTGCTAGCATAATAACAAGCAATCCTTCATAGATCTAGTTCTCTGTACTGGTAGAATCTCCAAACATTGAAATAAATATTGCAGAGATTGTTTTGTACATTGTGTCAATATTTGAGAGCCGCTGAATATCTTTTTAAAAGATATTTCTTGTTTCTTCAGTCTATTGTCAAAAATATGATCAATGTCAAACAGTTTTGATCCTCACGAGCAGCCCAGGTACTTTGTGTCTCATCTGGATCCAAACTGTTAACCCATTCCCTCATATTGACTACTCTGTAAAAGTCAGTTTATGAAACCATTGTGATAAATAGAGCATTTGCTCCTATAGAAGCAAATGCTCTATTTATCACATTATGGTTTCAAACTACAAGATTAAAAAATTTTCCTCTTCTCTAGTTAATGCTCCTTTTGGGTAGATTTATACAAAGAGGCTGTATCTAACAAGAGCCACGTGCGGCGCCAACGCTCGTCTGATATGGTACATGTCCAGCTAAATTTTAAACAAGAGCACCGCGAGACGGGGCAATATACGCCCGAAGGCTGTTCTATTTACACAATGTGTGAACCTTCAGAAGTTGCGCATATGAGGTCTATTAGGGCTAAGGCAATAGCAAGGAGAGTAAAACTGCTTATTGTAATAGTAATCTTTTATTTGTCTTTGGGCCTACTGAAAGCTGAAAAAGGAGCATTTATTTTGAAAAAAAAAGTAGCAGGTAAAAGGAATAACAAAGAAACATTTTCTTTACAACAAATAATTAGAAGAGAGCCCACAGTTTACCTCCTGTTATCTCACTTATATGCACAACTACACATCAGTATCTATCATTCCTGAAAGTTTGAAGAAATTATGTTGAAAAATAAAGGAGGAGTTAGTTGCACAAGAAATTGCTACCCGAAACTATCAAAGGGCAATAACTCCAGAATGAAAAATGATATGAGAGTTATCTCACTGATATGCACAACTACACATCAGTATCTATCATTCCTGAAAGTTTGAAGAAATTATGTTGAAAAATAAAGGAGGAGTTAGTTGCACAAGAAATTGCTACCCGAAACTATCAAAGGGCAATAACTCCAGAATGAAAAATGATATGAGAGTTATCTCACTGATATGCACAACTACACATCAGTATCTATCATTCCTGAAAGTTTGAAGAAATTATGTTGAAAAACAAAGGAGGAGTTAGTTGCACAAGAAATTGCTACCCGAAACTATCAAAGGGCAATAACTCCAGAATGAAAAATGATATGAGAGTTATCTCACTGATATGCACAACTACACATCAGTATCTATCATTCCTGAAAGTTTGAAGAAATTATGTTGAAAAATAAAGGAGGAGTTAGTTGCACAAGAAATTGCTAACGGACGGACAGACGGAGGGATGGACGACATGCGCCATACCATAATACGTCCCTTCGGGCGTATAAAAAATGAAAACGACAAAGGGCCATAACTCAAAAAAATTAAATCAAGAGTTATTGTTCTTATGTAGGGGCCTTCCCCTCAATGAGATCAACTAACCTATGAAGTTTCATGTTGATACCTCTGATACTTTGAGTAATGAGCTACATTAAATTTTTTGCATGCTGACAACGACAACAACTACGACGACGACTATGACCCAGTGATCACAAAAGCTCGACTTTTCTTCGAAACAGACGAGCTAAAAATAGCCTATGAGGTAATGGGTTAATGCTATGGTGTAAATCACACATTCACTGTAAGGGTGCAAGGAGTCAAGGTATCAACTATCAAAGAACTCTAAGATGATTCTTCAGTATCGAAATCTGTACAGCAGTGGCAAAACATGAACCAAAAACAATCAAGTAAAACTAATATAATATCAACTGACAGAAATCATAGCAGTCTCTTGCTGGTATCTATCGAGACAGATAATCACCCAGGCAGAGCAAATGAAAAGTTGATCCTTCAGTGTGATATACTTGACACTCTAATAAATCGAAACATGAAAGATACTACTTGCGATTTATTAGAAAAATTACATACAATATATATTCATTATTCAATACTTTATGTCTGAGATACCAAGAACTATGTCTTTGCCTGTAATACAAAGAGATCAACAATGAATGTAGACAAATTCATTACCCCTTACAATGCGGGGAACGAATCACTAGTCTAATTTCCACTGCAAACAGTGTACACCAAGATGAGAGGGCTCCCACCCATCAGGGTCTGCACTGTGTTTGTCATGTAACACTTTTCTTTGGAACAATCCATAGATATTCACCGTAAAGTTGACCTGTTTGAATTTTGGAATAGTCCATTTGAACATTCAGCGTTGTAAGGGTTTACATCAACTGACATTTGCAAACAGTGTAGACACAGATCAGTGAGTCTCTGGAGGAGCCTTCTCACATAGGTCATTTGCAAACAGTGTAGAAACATTTTCTTGTACTGTGTAAGCTTTAAGTCTGACACTTTCCACACAAGTAATAGTGACATATGACTGCAAATGACGCAATTGTAACTTCTGCAGCCAAATTAGGAAAATAAAAACTTGGTCTTAGAAGTTGGTCAATACTAAAGTAATGTTTGTTAACTATCTGTAAGTACAGAAAGATAAAGACCTTTATGACATCAAAATGACTGAAAGTTGTAAGACGGTCTTTCAACCCATTCCCTCAAATTGACGCCTTTTGACGCCTCTGTAAAGTAACTTTTTGAAACCTTTGTTTCAAATTCACAATTCTAAAATTTTCCTTTTTGAAAGAAAATACTCCGGATCTAAAAGTAGCCTATGAGGGAATGGGTTAAAGTTATATTCTGCTCATCATTCGTATAAATCAATAAATACTAAAAGTTTCACACATATTCCCATCATGAAAACAACACCTACCACCCATTTTTCCATGGTATATAATTATGCATTTAGCTAAATATTACAGATATCTGAATATTGCTAAATCCTTAGAAAACTGATGTATTTTTAAGAGACTGAAAACTGCAAAAATCAATGGACATGTTCGATGAAGCTCTAATTGACCCCGAAACCATTTTGGAACAACGCTTAGAATATTATAAAAAGGTGTTCAAAACAAAATCAGACACAAGTCAATCAAAAGTTAAAAACGACAGAATATCTATACATCGAAATGAGTACGTCCTGTTCACATGATTGATTTTATGACAGATTTTGGAGAATGGCATATGCATTTCTGCCAGTTTCAGCAGCAATCAAATTTCTAAAAAAAAATTTCAAACCAGAAGCAAACAATAACAGAGCTCCAGATAAAATGCGTAAATTAAAGCATTTTCAAGAATAACTCCTTTATATTACCACCAAACCCAATACTGTAACCACTCTTTAGAATCGTCTTGAAAAGACGATTCTAAAGAGTGGTCACAGTATAGGTTTTGGTGGAGAAATGACGATATTTAGTATTTGGGTATGCACCCTCATCTGTAGCTTCACATTAATCTTAGCTAGAGGCATTTATTTGGCAGCAAAGGGGTTATAGTGCAAAGGTGGATAGAGAGTTTGCATGCTAAGGCTCTTCTGTTGAAATATTCATGAAATTTGTTAAAGTTATTGTCCTTTAATATCAGTAGAAACTGTCATAAAAATCTCAGACAATGTTCATGTTAAACTGATCAGTGTTTAATTGATCTCTGAATGCAGTTTAAATGGAACCCTATTCATTGTCCTCTGAAAGAAATTGTTGTCTGCTTAAATGTTTAACATAATTTTTTCTTGCAAGGCATTTTATACCCGGTATATAGTAGAACCTCTTTGAAGTGTCCTTTAACCTTTTCCCTAATATTAACCAATTCCTGCATAGGCTATTTTTAGATCCAACCTCTTTGATTAAATCTACCAAAAAGGAGCATTAACTAGAGAAAGGAAATTTTATACATCGAAATGAGTACGTCCTGTTCACATGATTGATTTTATGACAGATTTTGGTGAATGGCATATGCATTTCTGCCAGTTTCAGCAGCAATCAAATTTCTAAAACAAAATTTCAAACCTGAAGCAAACAATAACCGAGCTCCAGATAAAATGTGTAAATTAAAACATTTTCAAGAATAACTCCTTTATATTTCCACCAAACCCAATACTGTAACCACTCTTTAGAATCGTCTTGAAAAGACGATTCTAAAGAGTGGTCACAGTATAGGTTTTGGTGGAGAAATGACGATATTTAGTATTTGGGTATGCACCCTCATCTGTAGCTTCACATTAATCTTAGCCAGAGGCATTTATTTGGCAGCAAAGGGGTTATAGTGCAAAGGTGGATAGAGAGTTTGCATGCTAAGGCTCTTCTGTTGAAATATTCATGAAATTTGTTAAAGTTATTGTCCTTTAATATCAGTAGAAACTGTCATAAAAATCTCAGACAATGTTCATGTTAAACTGATCAGTGTTTAATTGATCTCTGAATGTAGTTTAAATGGAACCCTATTCATTGTCCTCTGAAAGAAATTGTTGTCTGCTTAAATGTTGAACATAATTTTTTCTTGCAAGGCATTTTATACCCGGTATATAGTAGAACCTCTTTGAAGTGTCCTTTAACCTTTTCCCTAATATTAACCAATTCCTGCATAGGCTATTTTTAGATCCAACCTCTTTGATTAAATCTACCAACAAGAGTACCGCATACGGTACATAATACGCCCACTTGCAAACTTTCTCTGATTCAATATGCCTTATAAATGTTGACATTTTCTAATCTGTGCTTCAGATCTTGATTTCCATATTAAGGTGATACTATTTATAACAAGAGGGCCAGAATGGCCCTGACATCGCTCACCAGACAATCAGATATGTTTCTATTGAAAACTGACCGTCCCTGGGGCGGTGCCAATTTTGACCCTAGGGACACAATATATAACTTTTGTAGATGTATATAACTTTTGTAAATATGAAGCTATGTGCCAAATATGAAATCGGAGAACATTCCAGTTTCAAAGGAGAAGATTTTCAAAGTTTGCACTATAAAATTGTTTCTATTGAAAACTGACCAACCCTGGGGTGGGGCCTATTTTGACAACAGGGGCATAATTTATATAACTTTTGTAGAGGATCGGAAAATGGTGCTATGAGCCAAATATGAAAGCTGAGAACTCTGTAGATTCAGAAAAGAAGATTTTCAAAGTTTTCACTATACGTTTCTATAGACAAGAGGGCCATTAAAAGTGTTAATTTTTCAGACAAACAAATTACAGATGACAGAAACCCTATCACTGCTGAGCATAATTTGACTGAAATTAGCACACAATTTGGATTCTGATCTGACACATATTATATGTAACTTCATATGTGGTTTGTACAAGAGAGTTAATTGTAAGATTGATATGTATTAAACGGGTAGTTTTAATTATGCAAGGCCATACAAAATTCTGACTAAAGAAAATCAACTGACCTCTCAAATAATCAACTGTTCCTCTGAAAAGGTATGTGTACCCTAGCATTCATAACAGATTTTTTGCATTTGAATATTATTATAAATTATTACATAATAATTTCATATTCATAAGTTGAACTTAATATTTTCAAGTTATACAATTTCATGTTAAAAATTATTTCACAATTTATTTAAAATCTTTAATTTGGCATTCTGGAGCCTTTACATGATTTACCCTTCTTCTGAACTGTAGGGCAGGTTATAATGTCATAATGCCAATCACTATTATTAATTAACCCTTCCCTCATATAAATGTGTTTTCACACATTTGAAAATCAGTAGACCAGATCAGATGCCTCCTATAGGAGCCATCTGATCAGGGTCTGCTCTGCTTGTTAATGGAATTTGACAGATCTGTTCCTTTAATTTCTAAAATGGCTACAATGTTCTACCTACAATAATCCATTATAACTATTTTGTCTATGAATATTCAGTAGGTTGTGAAATTTGGAAAATAAATGCTACAATGTTTCACCTTCCATACTTCACTTTAACTATTTTGTTCATGAATATGCAATAGGCATTCAAATTAATAATAAACACAGAACAGGGAAAGGGTCAAGATCTCTGTCTACTAGCTACTACCAGCAGTACAGGTGCACTAAAAATAGCCACTCTCTCCCTCTCTGATGCTTGACCTGATGACCTGTTTATGAGCCAGTAAAGATAAGATGCTTAAAAGTGCAGTCAGCTTCAAGTTTGCTAGAAAACTTGCCACCCAGGTGTGTAGCCAATTTTGACCACAGGAGCATAATTTATACAACTTTTGTAGAAGTTCTGAAGTTGAAGCTATGTGCCAAAAATGAAAGATGCAGATCTTCTAGTTTTAGAGGAGATGGTGTTCAAAGTTCTCACTATATGTTTCTATTGAAAACTGAAAACCCCTAGGGCAGGGCCAATTTTGACCCCAGGGGTATAATTTATATAACTTTTGTAAAGGACCTACAGATGATGCTATGTGCCAAAGATGGAAGCTGAGACCCCTGTAGATTCAGAGGAGAAGAACTTTAAAGTTTCAAATTGTTGACGACGAACAACGCACGACGCACGACGCACGCCGACGGACATCAGGCGATCACAAAAGCTCACCCTGAGCACTTTGTGCTCTGGTGAGCTAAAAAAAAATGAAATGAATATCTTATTAAATAAAAAAGTTACAGCTAATCCTCATTTTTGCAGATTTTTGTAAAGTGCAATGGCCATAACTCTGTAAAGACAAACTGAATGAACCTCAAAATAAACTCAGCTTCAAATTTTGTTGCTTAAAACATTTGTGTTAAGTTTCATTTATATCATTTTAATAGTTTTCCCAGAAAACAACAGACAAACTAAAAGTTGACCGACTAACAAAGCAATGAACACACCAAGTTCAAGGACCATAACTTTAGAATAAAATGACATATCAAAACTCCCGCAATATATGTGAAAACTCACATTAAGGTTTAATCATATAAAAAAATTGAAGTAAATATCATTTCAAATGAAAAAAAAAAATTTGCATTATTTTTTTAAGTGCAAGGGCCATAACTCCGAAACAACAAATCAAATGATCCTCAGAATCGACTTAGCTTCAGGTCTTGATGCATTAAACATGTGTATAAAGTTTCATTAATATCTCTCAAATAGTTTTCCCAGAAAACAGCAGACAAACTATTTGCATTATTTTTTTAAGGACAAGGGCCATAACTCTGAAACAACAAATCAAATGAACCTCAGAATTGACTCAGCTTCAGATCTTGATGCATTAAACATTTGTGTGAAGTCTCATTAATATCTCTTAAATAGTTTTCCCAGAAAACAGCAGACAAACTATTTGCATGTATTTGCATTATTTTTTAAGTAAAAGGGCCATAACTCCGAAACAACAAATCAAATGAACATCAGAATCGACTCAGCTTCAGACCTTGATGCATTAAACATTTGTGTGAAGTTTCATTAATATCTCTCAAATAGTTTTCCCAGAAAACAGCGGACAAACTATTTGCATATTTTTTAAGGACAAGGGCCATAACTCTGAAACAACAAATCAAATGAACCTCAGAATCAACTCAGCTTCATATCTTGATGCATTAAACATTTGTGTGAAGTTTCATTAATATCTCTCAAATAGTTTTCCCAGAAAACAGCGGACAAACTATTTGCATGTATTTGCATTATTTTTTTAGTAAAAGGGCCATAACTCCGAAACAACAAATCAAATGAACCTCAGAATCGACTCAGCTTCAGATCTTGATGCATTAAACATTTGTGTGAAGTTTCATTAATATCTCTCAAATAGTTTTCCCAAAAAACAGTGGACAAACTATTTGCATATTTTTTAAGAACAAGGGCCATAACTCTGAAATGAAAAATTAAATGAACTTCAGAATCAACTCAGCTTCAGATCTTGATGCATTTAACATTTGTGTGAAGTTTCATTAATATCTGTCAAATAGTTTTCCCAGAAAACAGCGGACAAACAAAATGTTGACGGACGGACGAACGAACGAACGAACGAACGAACGGACGGACGGACAGGGCCACGACAATATACGACCACCTTTATTAGGTGGGCGTATAAAAAGGAGCATTAACTAGAGAAAGGAAATTTTCAGAATTGTGTAGTTTTGAAATCATTGTGATAATTAGAGCATTTGCTCCTGTGGAGTAAATGCTCTATTTATCACAATGGTTTCACAAAGGGACTTTTACAGAAGCGTCAAAAGGCGTCAATTTGCATGAATGGGTTAATTTCAAACAAGCTGGCTCAAAGAAAGATACAATACCAGTTCACCAGTTGACAATTATTTGTCACTCTACTGACAACTATTATGAGATAGCCATCCAACAGAATATCTCTGATGTAGTGTCTAGGTCTGCACTATCTGCATCTGTGTCTACACTATTAGAAAGACCCGATGACCAATTTTTCCATGCAAACTCATTATCAGCCTCAATGGCTCTCTCAGATTGAGGCCAGTGATGTGTGAAGGCAGCAAATAAGACTATCTATATGTAAATTTGTTGTCGAAAACCATTAGTTAACATAATACTGAGACAACCCTGGTATACCATCATGTGCCAATCTGATACTAAACTGACAAGTATCAGTGGCAGTATTACCTACTGTAATTACCTAATACATGTATAATTAATGGCCAGACAAATTTAACCGATTCCATTACCGGTATATTGACGCCTTTTGACGTCTCTGTAAAACCTTTGCGATAAATAGGGCATTTGCTCCATATAAGCAAATGCTCTATCACAATGGTTTCAAAACTACATTATTCTATAATTTTCCTTTTCTCTAGTAAATGCTCTTCTCAGAGTTTATTCGAAGATGTTAGGTCTAAAACTAGTCTATGAGCGAATGGGTGGGACACGAGTCACAAATGCCTTTTCCAAACAGTGTAGACCCAGCTGAGAGGGCTCCTAGATCAGCCCTCTCATCAGGGTCTGCACTGTTTGTCATGTTACACTTTTCTTTAAAAAAAACCCACTAAGTATTCACCATAAGCTTTACCTGTTTGAATTTTTGAATAGTTCATTAAATTTTGAAAATTCAGCATTGTAAGAGTTAAAGATGTATTATGCGCATTTTTCGTATTAATCAATCAACACCAGAAGCTGTACAGGTATACATACAATGAAAATATTGCTTACAACCCATTTTCCGAGAGGATATATTTGTTCAGCTAAATATTATCGCTATCCGAATACTGCTAAATTCTTAAAAAGGAGCCTCCTTTTTAGAAATGGGGTTTTGTATGGAAATCAGCGGACATCTTCGGCCAAGTTCTGAATGACTCCGATTCTATTTCGGGACAACACTTTGAATATTAATTAGGTTGTTACCACGTGTACAATGGCTGACACTGGTTGTTGGCCTACATAATAAATTTTATTCAGGAAAATAAGGCAATATGCCCGTCTTACCACATATAATTTACATGCAAATAAGCAAAAATATACCGTTCAATGGTGTCAATCAAACATAAAGGTCAAAGGGAGCTAACTCATACAGGTACATCAAATGATTATTTCCAGTATGTAAAAATTTGAATCTTACGACAGATTCCAGCCAATGGCGAAGGCTGTTCCGTTGGTTTCCGTAGCAATCCATATTTCTAGTTTTTTAGACACAAACAACCATTTACTGACTGTGCTGTTTAGCGTTAAATAAGTGTTAAGGTACATAGATTCCAATTCTGAATTCAGTTAAAAAACGCAAAATTTGCGGAAATTTGCGCAGTATACATCTTTAACATAATACTGAGGCAACTATGATTATGTGCCAAGCTGATACAAAACTGACAAGTATCAGTCACAGAACTACCTACTGTAATACCCTTTATAATTGGCCAGATTAACTTTAGCAAATAGTGTAGACCTAGATCAAACTGCTCCTGAAAGAGGCAAGTTCAGCATTATAAACATGAGGAGAGGGGTGGCAAAATATATTTAAAAAAATCAATGGACTTGATAGCACCAAACATTTCTATTAGAATTTACTCCATCTTTTTATGTATTTGCAAACAGAGCAAACCCAGGATCAGCTCTATCAGCTTATAAAATAAGATATATCTATTTATATCGCTTCTGCCATGGTAAAAAATCCATTGTTCATGATGTAATCATAAAAATATGCACATAGTTAACCCTTTCCCTCATATAAATGCCTTTTCACGCATCTGCAAACAGAGTAGACCCAGATCAGACAGCTCCTAGAGAAGCCGTCTGATCAGGGTCTACTCTGTTTGCTAATAGAATTTGAAATATCTGTTTCTTTACTTTCTAAAATGGCTACAATGCTCCACCTTCCATATTTTATTACAACCTTTTTGTCCATGAATAATTAGTAGGTATTGAAATTTGTAAAAAAACACAGAACAGGGAAAGGGTTAAATTATTTCTTACATGAATATTAACCCTTTCCTTCATGTAAACGTGTTCTCATGCATATGCAAACAGAGTAGATCGGATAAGACGGTTCCCATAGGAGCTGTCTGATCAGGGTCTGCTCTGTTTGCTAATGGTTTTTGATAGTTCTTTCTAAAACAGCTACAGTGTTCCACCTTCCATATTTCATTATAACTATTTCGTAATTTATTGAAATTTGGAATAAACATAGAACAGGGAAAGGGTTAATGGAGTAGGGTTGAATCAAAAGGAAAATATTTCTAGAATTCTTTTAACCCTTAGGATCTGTCTGCTCAGGGTCTGCTATGTTTGCTTATGATATTATAGATATCATTCTACAGTTTCTACAATGGCCAAAATTCCTACCCTCTTGTGTCATTATAAAAATTAATCTAATTAATATTCATGATATTATTTTATTTCCTTTATGAATATTCATGGAGTAAAGGGTTAATATACACTCTAAAAGTGTCAAGACACCAAGTAACTCAGTTTGATTCAAACTGTTCACTAAGATTATCACAAATTCACCAAAAAGAATGCAGTTCAACATTTCAGCACTTTACTCTCGAAAATATAAAACATACCAACACGAAACAATCCCTGTGAAACCTCAGGTTCCATTATCTTAATTTACTAGGATATTAGTTTTAACCCATAGCCCGCCAGTCAAAACTACAGTTGCATATGCAAACAGTGTAGACCCAGATGAGAGAGCTCTAACAGGAGCTCTCTCATCTGGGTCTGCATTGTTTGCTATTGAAAATCCATGCCTGCATGCTCTATGCTTTTGCCTACGAAAATCATTTCAACATAAACTGTATATTTTTTGTAAAGATTTGCATAATTAATATTCAGGGGGCAAAGTGATAAAAATATATATGGCGGGCTAAGGGTTAATAGAAATAGTGGCGTTATTTCAGTATCAAACTGGTGTTGAAATTCCAACAACTGATCAAATTAAGTCCAAAATCGAATTTTGTCTAGCTGAAAGGATAATGCAGTCTGGTATCTAAGCAACAAATAAATCAGATAAGCCAAGATCAATTGACACTGATTTCCCCAAAATTTTCGAGGAACCTTAAGACACTTACTTTTTGTCTTTCCTTAACCTTTTCGTTCTCAGCACTATTTTGGAAATTTGCATAATATTATTTATTAAAGTGTACTGATGTATGTAATCACTAATACTGGGTTTGTTATTTGTCTAGGACCCATAAAACTATATACCATTGGAAAGGGTATGATTTTTTCTTTTGTATTGGCATATGCAAATTACAAAAACTCTGCATATAATTAATTTTTATATGCAAATGAGCTCCAGGGACAGAAAAAATGACATTTTGTTGTTTTTCCTCTCATAAAACTGTTTCAAACAGATTTATTTTGCAATTTCAGTTTAAGTAAGTTTTACTATGTTGTTTAGTTATATATTATAACAAATGTCAAAGTTATTTGTAGTTTGGGGGACTTTGTTTTGAAAATGAAAACGGGTACATGTATATGAATCCTAATAGAACTGTTTGTTCATGGTTGCCACCAAGGACGGGGTTGTTTACAACTGTCCAGTAATCTAAATCATCCCATTGATACTCAGGATTTTGGGCCTGAGGGGGGCTGAAATGCATTTGCTGGGTTCTGGATCTGACCCGATCATTTCTGCCAAGTGCTCGTCTTCTACGGCGATCTAACACTTTTATAGTACAACCAAGACCACGCCCACCCGCAACCCCTACCCCTGAGGCAGAAGAGAGGGGGTTGAATATACAGTGTTTCAGATCTGTTCCAATCGCTAAAGGACGATTCCGAAACAGACCCGTCTTCTAAGTCACCTTTTCATTGGGCCTTGATGAAATGATTCGCCGAGCTTCTTCGACAGAAAATCGCACCCTTTGGGTCATTATTTGCCTTCAAAAAAACCCTCAAAAAGTCGATTTTTTGTTTCATTTTTGATATGTTTGTTTACAAAGACATTCACTTCCACTTACACGGTGTCATAGTACCAACTTGCTCTTTAAATTTGTCTGTTATGGTAATATATCCAACGAACATATAGAAGCGCGCTTGAAAGCGCGCTTGAGAACAAAAGAGTTAAATAAATAACACATTACATCTTAAATAACATATTGTGTGACATTACTCAGTGCACTGCTTCTCAAAAATATTTTCCTGATCTGAGAGCAGACCAAAGCAGTACATGGAGGGCTGTGAGCATAAGCGTTGTAACTGCATTCTTTAACCTTTTCCTTCACAGAAATGCATTTTCACACTTTGTAAACACAGTAAACCATGCAAACAGAGTAGACCTATATCAGATAGCTCCTGCAAGAACCGGGGACGAGTGGTTATGGTCTTCAACTGGCAATCGCTTAGCCCCTCACCGCTGCGGGTTCGAATCCCAGTCTGGGCATTTGGATTTTTCATGTGAGGAAGCCTTCCAGCTGGCTTGCGGTAGGGTGGTGGTTTCACCTGGATCATCTTCTGTGCATGAAACAATGCATTTTGTTCCATGCAGAGAAGAACCTCTGGGGTCTTCCTCCACCTGTAATTAGCTGGAAGTCGTGATATGACTGAAATACTGTTAAAATGATGTAAAACCTGATAAAAAACAAAACCAAAACCTTCAGGAACCAGCTGATCTAGGTCAGCTATGTTTGCTAATGGTAAGACATAGATCTGATTCTATAGTTTCTGCCATGGTAAAAAGTCCTCTGCTCATACATCATTCTGACAATTCAGTTAATATGTATATTCATGATGTCTTACATAAATATTCATGAGGGAAAGGGTTAACATTTAACAACATTGCAAAATTGTACTCTTCCGATATTCTGAAAGCAATGTTTTCTTCCCCAAATCACGACCAGTGTCAAACAAGTTGGATACTTTTGACTTATTTGGCGTCTCACCTGCTTCAAGCAAACTATTTGCAAGAGTCAACATGGCATTAATCTATGGAATATACAGTAAAACCTCTCTAAACCGGAATTCTAGATGAGAAGAATTTGGATACTTTTAGGCAGGTGGCGGCTTAATGCAGGGTGAAAGTCATGCAGAAAGCTCCTAGAAGAGCTTTCTGCATGACTTTCACCTTGCATTAAGCTGCCACCTGTCCTCAAGACCGATATTTATACTAAATTTAACGTCTGGTTTAGAGAGGTTTTACTGTAGTTGCAAGTTATACACTCACAGAGGCTGTCCAGATAAGATGCGTAAATTAAAATATTCTTAAATATTTTCAAGAATAACTCTTTATTTCTCCATCCAATTGCTATATTTAATATAAATTGCATGTTACAATCGGTATATTCAAATAAGTTTCAGATATTGGTCGACTGAAAGTGCCTATGACCAAAAGTATTTATGCAATATTCAATTTTCATATGTAAATTGTTTATAAATGTTACCTATCTCTATAAAACAATTATCAAAAGTTTCATCAGAGATTCACAACAAGCTTGATCATCTTTTTTTCTTTAAATTACTTAGAAAACAACTTATTTTGAAAACTGTAGCAAACAGTTCACACGGCAACAACAGCATTCACCAAATGAAGGGAATTGACTCTTCATGAATCTTTCCCACAATCTGAAAGAGTTAATTCCCCTACCAAAGCATATTCTGCACTCGCACAATTGGAGTGATCACAAAGTACAACCCCACTTCATTTGGATCACTTACCAGCAGTATCAATATGCTTCACAAGTGACAAGGAAAAGTGTACATGCAAGCATCTGGAAAAACTAGATTCCAGATATATGTAGGTGAACAATAAAACTTCTATAATGAACAAAAAGAAAGAGTTACAGGGCAAATCTTGATCAGATCTGGGTATACTCTGTTTGCAAAGGTGTATTTATGAAGTAAAGGCTTTAACCGTTTCCCTCGTATAAATGTGTTTTCATGCATCTGCAAACAGAGTAGACCCAGATCAGACGGCTCCAATAGGAGCCATCTGATCTGGGTCTGCTCTGTTTGCTAAAGGAATTAGACAGATCTGTTTCTATACTTTCAAAAATGACTACAATGTTCCACCTTCCGTATTTCATTATAAATAGTTTGGGCATGCGTATGCAGCAAGTATTGAAAATTGGACTAAGTATAGAACAGGGAAAGGGTTAAGACAGGTGTTATCTTAAATCAGAACAAACTTTACAAAGCTCCTGTTGGAGACTTTCGGCATTTCATTCTGCATCTGCTTTAACCCTTTCCTCAAAAAACGCCTTTCTACGCCTCTGTAATAACCACTTCTTGAAACCATTGTGATAAATAGAGCATTTGCTCCTATAGGAGCAAATGCTCTTTTTATCACAATTGTTTCAAACTAAACAATTCTTAAGTTTTCCTTTTTTCTAGTTAATGCTCCTCTTTGGTAGATTTATTCAAAGAGGTTGGATCTAAAAATAGCCTATGGAGGAAAGGGTTAAGAGACACCTATGTTATTCATTTAGGTCACTTTAAATAGTTGCTATTGTTTTAGTACATTCATGATATCTATAGTTAATGTTTCTCTATTATTCTAAGAAATTCATTAGAACCACCGCACAAGGCAAACCTAATCAGTAACAATAAGATAGGGTTTAAACCCGTTACTCCATTAATATTTTCCGTGCCTTTGCAAACAGAGTAGACCCAGATGAGACGGCTCCTCTAGTCTGATCTCGGTCTGCTCTGTTTGCTTTTGATTTAATATTGATTTGATTCCAGTTTCTGCCAGGGCAAAAAAATCTCGTTCCATGTGCTATCATAACAATTAATCTAATTAATATACATGGTGTCATTATTTTTTACGTGAATATTCATGGAGTAAAGGGTTAACCTAAAAAATGGAGATGTGACTAAAACAGTATGCCTCTCATTTACGACTCCATCATAATATATCAGATATGCTATACAAACCTTTGCAAGAGCAGACTTGACATCTGATACTTGCTTGATGTAACAGTTGTCAATTTACAGGACAGCATTTCTGTCACAGGGGTCTGGACCGCTTCATGGGGTCTATATGTACTATATAATAACAAGGGTTCCAACTAGCAGAACGGACATCCGTATACCACAAGTACAAATATGAATGTAACTCTTGCAATTTCAATGATAATTTTGTAATTCTTTCGGCTATTGAAAGGAAATATATTTTACTATCAAATAAATATAATCTTATAACGGTACCTTACGCGCAACTATCAATCCAACGACGATTTTCTCAAAATTTCACGTGTTTTCTGGGTCATTGACAAACGTTCGTTCACCCCGGTTTCACTATATCACAGCCATAACCTGGCGATTTTCAGTTCAAAAGATGGCGTGGTTCAATAAAACAACCCAATTATATCACCAATCTCCATGTGTTGTGTCCTCTTAATAAATAAGCAACTAGCAACAGCGGTCTTTCCGTCTGTCGTTGTGTTTCTATTTCGGATGCTGCCATATTGCAACAAATTTGAATGGAGCCATTTCATTGGATGAGCGAAGGAAAAGTTGGAAAATCCGTGACGTCACGTACAATGGCTCCTTCCTCGACGATTTGAAGTAAACTGACAAAACTCGCTAGTTTTACATCATTCTTTTGATGCTGGGGACTAAATAATTGGAGGTGGGTGTTAGAATTGATTCGTTTTATTGACTCGCGCCATTTTTTGAACTGCAGATTGCCAGGTTATTGCTGTGATATAGTGAAACCGGAGTGAACGAACGTTTGTCAATGGTCCTAAAAACACGTGAAATTTTGAGAAAATCATTGTTGGATTGATACTTGTTCATAAGTTACCGTTATAAGATTATATTTATTTGATAGAAAAATATATTGGCTTTCAATAGCCGAAATAATTACGAAATTATCATTTAAATTGTAAGAGTTACAGTCATATTTGTACTCGTGGTACACGGATATCCGTTCTGCTAGATGGAACCCTTGTTATTATATAGTGCATATAGACCCCAATGAAGCGGTCCAGATCCCTGTGATTTCTGTAGGAGGTACATGTATTTACTATGGTGTTTATATTATCATGGTTTCTCTATCTCTCAACCAGACCCTACCTTGTAAGTCTGTCTGGTCTGGATATACACATGTATATTTCTTTAAATTATACAGTAAATTATCGCTAATAATATATGGCCTCTCAAAAGAAGTATAATTCTGGATTTTTAAAAAAGGTAGTACATGTACATGCATGTAGCTTAATGCAGGACAAATGTTACACAGAAAGCTCCTATAGGAACACAGAAAGCTCCTATAGGAACTTTCTGAATTACTTATGTCCTGCATAAACCCTTTCCTCCATAAATACGTCTTTCTACGCCTCTGTAACCACTTCATGAAACCATTGTGATAAATAGAGCATTTGCTCCTATAGGAGCAAATGCATTATTTGTCACAATGGTTTCAAACTACTAAATTCTAAAATTTAACTTTTCTCTAGTAAATGCACCTTTTGGGTAGATTCATTCAAAGAGGTTTTGCCTAAAAATAGCATATGGAAGAAAGGGTTAAGCAACCACCAGCTTTTACCGACTCTTATGTTGATAAATCATGTGGTGGCATTAGTGACACTTAACTGTATCTATTTTTATAATATGTTATTTACTTATTAATTAGAACAACATGCTATACAAACCTTCTCACAAGCAGACTTGACTTTTGACACTCGCTGACTGTGAGCGGCTGTCGATCTACTGGACACTGTTTCTGTAGTTTGAGGTAGTTTTTCAGGCACCGTGAGCAGTAAGTGTGGCCACACTTTGTGTCTATGGGGTTGACTAGAGGCTGGAGACATATATGGCACATGAGCTCCTCGTCAACCGCCTGGTGATAGTCATACAAGTGCGTGCCATTTGGTTCATGCAGCTGGCCACACACTGAACAAATCACAGAATCTTTGTATTTGTAATGTGTAGCATGCGAAAATGTTTCCGAGTCTGGAGGTGTGTAAGGAGGTGGGGCTACGTCGAACGGGTAGTTCTCATACGACATAACTCACTGGAAGTTTGTCCCTACAGCATATTGTCCTGTTTGCTATTCTCTGAAAACATGAAAGAAAATAGTAACATTAATCACAATCAAATGCACGTATATTTTATTATACTACAGGGCCAGTAGGATTTTCTGACACTTCTAATGCAATATTGCTTTCTACATTTCTGCATCTAACAACACATGGTATTCCAGCTAAGTGAACAAGTAAATTTTCAGACATGATCTCATCTAATGACTTTTGATTATTTTTAGTCAATATGCATGCATTTTTTTTAAACATATTTCCATCTTAGGTTGTCACAAAGTTACTGACACTACACAGTAAGAGTCATTTGAAATAGTAAAATCATTGTAAATTTAAAAAAAAAACAACCCATAAATTAGTTGGCTAGAATTTCATATTAGACAGATTCTGTTTTGAAACAATAAATTTCTTATGCATTTTTACATTCATTGTTTACAAATGATTTATAAACAACACAAACAAATATAACTGCATTATATAACACTGAAAAGGGCATGAAATCTGCTATGAGTCAAAGTTTAAAGCTATTCTGCAAATGATTTGTATTAGTATAATCCAATGTTGCTTTAAAATTAGGTCACAGACAACTGCATTATCTTTCATGTTGTGTCCGTAACATTTTCGAATTACATGTATAACTGTCCAAATTGTCTTGCAGACAAAACTTGGCCAACTTCGATTTCATAGGAAAAGACATAAAGCTGAAAAAATGTATAATTCTTTGATGCATATACTTTTGAAGATATTGCAACATGAATTTGTCATGTTCATGGACACTACAGAGTTTTAGCTATTAAGAGCTACAGATAAAGGTGCAATGTGACCACTCTTGGTGGAGAAATAAAGAAGTTATTCTTGAAAATGTTTTAATTTATGCATCTTATCTGGACCTCTATTAACCTTTCACAAAAAAACTGTCTCTCACGACTAAGGTTTGAGGTAGCACTGGAAGTTAAAAGGTATATCCATGTATGTTAACAACAACTATTGGTCAGTATGATCAAGAGCATCTGAAAAGACTATTGTTTTCTATATTTCATTGGCATATAACATAATATATGTGTCTCATTTGAAATGTTTAAACAAAACCACCTTCATAAGCCATTTTCAAAAAACAAAAATCCATAATTTTGCACAAATTGCTTTAATTCAAGCACTAACTTTTACGATTGAGTGTTTCTATACGTAAACTTACATCAATTTCAGAATCTATACTCATGAGGAACTATGAATAATTTGGATTTCAAATTATTATTTTTAAAAGTGAGTCAGTATAACACAGAAAAATGGCCATTATTGGAGCTAATTTAATATCATAATATTATCTCCAAATGGGGTAACATTAGCAACTTGAAACTTTCAGGGAAGCAATGTCCACCACTGCCATGCTGCATAAAAGTGTGGGACCCAAGTAATATTTATTCTTCTCTACAGAAGAGAAGACGAACATTTGTAAGAATTATAATTTGCAAACAGCTTGGATCCAATTCAGATTGAGTCACTCTTCAAGGATCAGAGCTTTTTTCAACCTAGCAAGATTTACATTAACCCATTCCTGCATATTGACGCCTTTTGACGCATCTGTAAATGTCACTTTGTGAAAACATTGTGATAAATAGAGCATTTGCTCCTATAGGAGCAAATGCTCTATTTATCACAATGGTTTCAAACTACAAAATTCGAAAATTTTGCTTTTCTATAGTTAATGCTCCTTTTCGGTAGATTTATTCAAAGTGGTTTGATCTAAAAATAGCCTATGAGGTAATGGGTTAAAGAGCTCAGGTAAAATGTTTTTAAAAAAGTCAAGCTTTTGAATACTGAATTTTTCCAGCATTAAGAGTATATCTCATGTAGTACGAATGGTAAACTTTTGAATGACAAACTATTCAAACCATGATCAGAGAGCTGTTGAGAGTCCTTTAATCTGGGTCTTCACTGTTTGAAAATACCAGCTAACTCTATTCTGGCATTCAAACCATTAAAAACTGAAACAAAGGACAGTTTATGCAGACAATAATTTCTGTACCAGAAGAAAAGTAAAATAAAATCTACCGGTAAACGGAATCTTGGCAAAGTACTCAATGTTTCAATTTTCTACATGTATTTTGTAATTTCCTTTACTTATTCATACACATTAATTATGCATTAACTTTTCATAGATTCAGTCAGCTAAACAATCATATGACACATGAAACCCTGTGGTTTAACACTCGGCATACAAAGTAAGTGTCATCTGTCTTCTGCTTAATTCCAACATGTAACGCTTTGCATGCCAATGGCAAATTTATGCAAGATAAAATTTGAAAACGGTGTGGATCCAGACTCAGCATCCCTCCTGCAGGATCAAAACAGTTCTACACAACCCCCATCCCCAACTAAATTTATGAAGAAAAGTAAATAGAAGAAATTAACTTTGAGAAGTGTAGCAGATGAAATTATTGGCCGATCACAAATTAATTACTTAACATGAACAGTTAAATATTACGGTAATATCTCTTCCTTGCAGCAAATCTTACAGATCATTTCTCATCCCATCAAGTCATTCCATTCAAAATACTATCAAAGCCAGCATTAAACAATCTGGATCCAGATCATAAGATGGTGAATTACTTTGAGTCTTAGCTGGATCCAAAACTGGATGCAAATGGGCTGACATTTTTTTGTATTCAAAGAGCTTACCACACTAAACAAACAATTATGACATGTTCAAATAAGTACAGCAAAACCTTGATTATTCGAACACTAAAATATGTATTATTATTGATCTGTAAGACAGTTGGCAGCTTAATGCTGGGTGAAAGTCATGCAGAAACCTCATCTAGGAGCTTTCTGCATGACTTTTACCATGCATTAAGCAGTCACCTGCCTAAAAGGGTCTTAATTCTTCTATGCAGAAAATTCCAATAATCGGGATTTTACTGTGTATTAACTGTTTTGCACTTCAGCGAGGAATTTGTTATTACTTATGCAAATGGTTTGGATCCAAATGAGAGGCCAAATAACTCAACATTTCATCTGAGGATACAAGCTGTTTGTCACTCTAATACACTATTAACCCATTCCCTCACATTGACGACTTTTAACGACTTTGTGAAAGTCACTTTGTGAAACCATTGTGATAAATAGAGCATTTGCTCCTATAGGAGCAAATGCTCTATTTATCACAATGGTTTCAAACTACAAAATTCTAAAAAAAATCCTTTTCTCTTGTTAATGCTCCTTTTCGGTAGATTTATTCAAAGAGGTTGTTTCTAAAACTAGAGGTTTTTGTCACAAAAACGGATGTCTCCCCTCTAATAAAAACAATATGTAAAGGGAAATCACTAAAAATGTTATGGTCTTGACGAATGATACTTCCCCTCATTATGCGTTTTCCACACTACATTTTTCAAGAAGAAAATGATAACAGCTAATAACTCTAAAAATACTGATACCAGATTTATGGCCCTTGTGCATGACACTTACTTTCATCATGCTCTTTCCAAAAATAAAACGTCATTCCAATAGCATCAGTCAATAGGAGTTATTGATCGGCCAAAAAATGTAACAAAGGGCAATAACTCCAAAAGTATTGAAGCCAGAATTATGGCCCTTGTTCATGACACTTTCTCTCATCATGCTCTTTCCATATATGAAGTTTCAATACGATGGCAAGAGCCATGTAGGAGTTATCGTCCGGACAAGAAAGAATTAAACAAATGTACAAGGGGCAATAACTCTAAATTTATTGAAGCTCGAGTTAAGGATCTTATGCATGACACTTTCTCTTATTATGATTGTTCCATGTATGAAGTTTCACTCCAATGGCATGTGTCACATAGGAGTAATCATCCGGACAAAAAATTGTGATTGTTTTTAAAAAGGGCAATAACTCCTATATTAGTGAAGCCAGAGTTATGGACCTTGTGCATGACACTTCCTCTCGTTATGATCTTTCCATATATGAAGTTTCAATCCAATGGCATGAGCCATATAGAAGTTATCGTCCGGACAAAAAAGTGTGATTTTTTTACAAAGGGCAATAACTCCTATATTAGTGAAGCCAGAGTTATGTACCTTCTGCATGACACCTCCTCTCGTTATGATCTTTCCATATATGAAGTTTCAATCCAATGGCATCAGGCATATTGAAGTTATTGTCCGGACAAAAAATTATCATATTTTTTACAAAGGGCAATAACTCCAATATTAGTGAAGCCAGAGTTATGGACCTTGTGCATGACACTTCCTCTCATTATGCTCTTTCCATATATGAAGTTTCAATCCAATGGCATCAGGCATGTAGGAGTTATCGTCCGGACAAAAAAGTGTGATTTTTTTTTACAAAGGGCAATAACTCCAATATCAGTGAAGCCAGAGTTATGGACCTTGTGCATGACACTTCCTCTCATTATGCTCTTTCCATATATGAAGTTTCAATCAACTGGCATCAGGCATATTGAAGTTATCGTCCGGACAAAAAGTGTGACGGACAGACGGACAGACAGACAGACGGACAGACGGACAGACAGACAACTCTCACGAAAACAATATGTCTCCCCCATATAAATATGGGGGGAGACATAAATAGCCTATGAGGTAATGGGTTAAGAGAAAGATTGAAGAATGTACAATTGTAGCAGAAAACAAACTTTGCAGTGAACGACTGTTTAGCATGAAAAGGCTTATGGGGCCTCTTACGTAATGATCAAATACAGCGGGATCATGCTGTGTCAATTGAATTTTGACTGATTAAAAGTTTGAAGAACATTTTTTTATTTTATTTATAAGCAAGACAGATCAAGATGAAATTCAAAATGTACACATTATCTTTGAATACAAATAATGCTAACTGCTTGAATTCCAAAAGTATATATTTCTCTTCCACTTATTTTCACAAATAATGTCAGTGAGTCATACACTAGGTGCATGCCAGTTGGACAGTGTTTCATCTCAATCTGAACAGTTTCCAAAGGTAAAACTTATCCACAATGTAGAACGAGTCTTTAGCAGAATTTACTTTCAACCCTTTGAATGAGGGACACAAACATACTGACATTTCCAGACACTGTAGACCCAGATAAAACTGCTCTTAGATGAAAAAACAACAACAAAGAAGACTCATACAGGAGTCCTATGATCAGATCTGCTATGTTTGTTATTCAAAATCCTCTCTCGAAGTATACCCTTTTTATACTGAACGGATGCAGAGGTCCAGATAAGATGCGTACATTTAAACATTTTCAATAATAGCTCCTTTATTTCTCCACAAAACCCTATACTGTGACCGCTCTTTAGAATCGTCTCTTCAAGACGATTCTAAAGAGTGGACACAGTTTAGGGTTTGATGGAGAAATGAGTACTTTAGCAATTGTGTCGCACCTTTTATCTGCATCTCTGGGATGCCATCATTAACCCTTTCCTTCTCACGCCCTTGCAAACAGAGAAGACCCAGATCAGAACGGCTCCTGTTGGAGCCATATGACCAGTCTGCTGTGGTTGCTTTTGAAATTATATAGATCTTATCTTAGAGTTTTTGCCTAAGCCTGAAAATCCCTTTCAAATGATTACCTTATAAAAATTAAGGTAATGGATATTCAAGAAGAAGATCAATTCATGCACAAATTAGGGAAAGGGTTATTAACCATTTACCCCATAATTACACCTTTGCAAACAGAGTAGATGAGATCAGAAGCTCCTACAGGAGCCTTCTGATCAGGGTCTGCTCTGTTTGCTTATGATATGATATAGATATGATTCTACATGCGCGCATGCAGTTTCTGCCATGGTGAAAAATTCCTGTGCACATGTGCTATTATAACAATTAATCTAACAAGATATGTTTGTAAAACATGTATACCGCCAGACCCCTTGACCTTTAACCTAGTGACCTCAAAAACTATAGGGGTCATCTAGTGGTCATGACTAATCACCACAGCAAGTTTGAAGATCCTAAGCCAAACCACTGAGCAGTTATTGATTGGAAAGTATTTTCACCAGTTAAGGTCATGGCGACCTTGACCTAAAAAACAATAGGGGTCATCTAGTGGTCATGACCAACTACCACAGCAAGTTTGAAGATCCTAAGCAAAAACCCCTTGAGCAGTTATTGATCGGAAACCATTTCACAAGTTAAGGTCATGGTGACCTTGACCTTTGACCTGGTGACCTAAAAATGAATAGGGGTCATCTAGTGGTCATGACCAACCACCACAGCAAGTTTGAAGATCCTAAGCCACACTCTTGAGCAGTTATTGATCTGAAACCATACCACCAGTTAAGGTCATGGTGACCATTACCTTGGACCTAGTGACCTAAAAAACAATAGGGGTCATCTAGTGGTCATGACCAACCACCACACCAAGTTTGAAGACCATACGCTAAACCCTTGAGCAGTTATTGATCAAAACCATTTCACCAGTTAAGGTCATGGTGACCTTGTGACCTCAAAAACAATAGGGGTCATCTAGTGGCCATGACCAACCACCACAGTAAGTTTGAAGATCCCAAGTCAAATCCTTCAGCAGTTATTGATCGGAAACTATTTCACCAGTTAAGGTTATGTGGACCTTAACCTTTGACCTAGTGATCTAAATAACAATAGGGGTCATCTAGTGGTCATGACCAACCACCACAGCAAGTTTGAAGATCCTAAGCCAAACACTAGAGCAGTTATTGATCGGAAACCATTTCACCAGTTAAGGTCATGGTGACCTTGACCTTTGACCTAAAAAACAATAGGGGTTATCTAGTGGTCATGACCAACTACCACGGCAAGTTTGAAGATCCTAAGCCAAACCCTTGAGCAGTTATTGATTGGAAACCATTTCACAAGTTAAGGTCATTGTGACCTTGACCTTTGACCTAGTGACCTCAAAACAATAGGGGTTATCTAGTGGTCATGACCAACCACTACTGTCGTTTATTAGTTATCTACCAACCGACATGTGCAAAGCAATATACCCCCATTTTTTCAAAAGTGGGGTATAATCAATATTCATGTTATCATTATTTCTTACATGAATAATCATGCAGCAAAGGGTTAAGCGATGAGGGACAATTTCACTTTGAAAACTCAGTATTCAAAGAGTTCACTCTGATACAAAGTTGTGATTTCCCCACCAAATCCTTAGTACTGGCTACTTATTAGAATAGTCTCTGAATGGCATGCCAGCTGGCTTGTGGTAGATCGGTGGTCCTACCAGGATGTTCTTCTATGCATGAAACAATGCAATTTGTTCTGTGCACAGAAGAATCTCTACAGTCTTCCTCCACCTGTAATTAGCTGGATGTCATATGACTGTTAAAGCAATGTGAAACCCGAAAAAAAATTCCAAACTCTTTGACTATGTGTTTGATGACAATCCTTTTACATTGGCAGATGCGTGAAAACATGTTTATATGAAGGAAAGGGTTAAAACAAACAGAATCTTACATGGTTCATGATACAATAAAATCTGAGGAAAACCTTTTTACTACTATCTTTGCTGCTAAACCGTAATCCTCAAGAATATCACAAGAATTATCCATGTATACATTCACAGTTTTTCTTTCATTTAACGTTGCTTTCACAAAACTGTCAAATGGCATGCAGCATAGTCCCAGGTTAGTAGGCTGAATGAACTGCTTCTTTCAATAGTTTCCATACTTCCATTTTGGGCTGAACCCTTTGAATGCTGAAATTTCAAAGTGGAATGGTCCATCACTTTTTATCAGTTGAGTCCATAAAGTATGAAAGGGTAAAATTTAGGAGTCTGAAGTCTTTGAGTCCCAATCAGTGCAGACGTATCAGAGGTCTCCTCTAGGAGCCCACTGATGTGGGTTTTCACTGTATGCAAATACCAGTACACACATGTCCCACGGCCAAAGAATTCAAGCAAACACTCTAATGCACCACTGATATAGATTGTCTCCCTTGATCCTTTGTGCGTATCAGATTATGATGCAATTTACCTCCCCTGATCAATAAAAGGGTGCTTAACATGCCCTTTGTTTTCCTCTTGAAATCTACCGCATTCGCAACCAACTTCTGAAGAGCAGTGCTGAACAATACACAACATTTTTTTCACATTCAATGGCCTGTCAAAAAGTTGAAAAACAGTATTTTTTGTATTCTCTCAACCCTTTCAGCTTAACTTGATCTGAAAAAATTGTTGTCTGCTACACATTCTAAGTACAGTTTTCATCCAAATTCTTATCAAATAAACTATCAGAATGTCAATCAGTTTGGATCCTGATCAAACACTGTGTTACTTAGTGTCACTCATCTGGATCAAAACTGACCACAAAGATCATTAAAAATTGGTCCATATCATAAGAGTTCAAACCAATTACATGTATAATCTGAGACACAGCACCACAAAGTTTACATCTCATAATCTGGATCCAAACTGCTTTCAACTATTATCATTAACCCTTCACTCCATAAATGTTCATGTCAGAAATAAAATGATTTCATGAGTGTTAATTTGATGAATCTTTATAATGGCACATGAACACTGGAAATGTTTGCCATGGCAGAATATGTTGAATATGTAAAACCTCTCTATAATGGCCACTAAATTGTGTTAATTAGTTGGTATTTAGGGCAGGTGGCTGCTTAAAGCAAGGTGAAAGTAAAACAGAACGCTCCTACAGGAGCGTTCTGTTTTACTTTCACCTTGCTTTAAGCTCCTACAGGAGCGTTCTGTTTTACTTTCACCTTGCTTTAAGCTGCCACCTGCTTTTATCACAAAATACTAAATGTAATTTAGTGGTCGTTACAGAGAGGTTTTACTGTATATCTACAATGAACATGTATATTACTTCATAAGCAACCAGAGCAGACTCTGATCAGACAGCTCTTATAGGAGCCGTCTGATCTGGGTCTACTCTGTTTGCAAATGCGTATTCATGGAGTAAAGGTTTGTACACTACAGTCCTCACAATCCAAAGGTTAATCATTTCTAACCCACATGCATGGATATTGATAGTAACACACTGCCAAGTTATTAATAAAAGCAATGCGGACCGGAGCTATTCAATGAAATGGCCATTATCAATATTGGCATATAAATTTCCTGTAGGCATATATGCTGATTTTATTAGAGCAATAAAAGTTGTCACATCAGTTTGTTTTGGCACTCTATCAACGGTTGCAGACAGTTTCATCAGGATGTGAACTGATTGACACTTTGATAATGTTTTGACAAATGTACGGGGAAGAAAATCACTTTTTGCATTGATGCTAATGAATACTATACAGTAAAACCTCTCTAATATGATCACAAAAAGGAGGTCTATACGTGGTCGTAGAGGCAGGTGGTAGCTTAATGCAGGATGAAAGTTATGCAGAAAGCTCCCATTATATTTACCGTCACTTTTCCTTATAAACAATTATAAAGATCAAATGTTTGTCCATAGATGGTTTAAAACACTAGCAAACAAGTCACAATGCTCAAAAAATGATTTATTTCAAAGAAATGATTGGGATTTACCATGGGAATCCCTAGTTGGATGTAAAGTCCACTTAATACAAATGACCTACTGTAAGTGATCGTCACATGACGTCTGCGCTTAAGGAAAGTGAATGAAAATGGCTACTAACAAGCCACATCAACATGGCAGAGTCGCATTGAAGGCTGATATCTGAGGAGAAGAAACATGAGGAATATGGACCCAGTTGCTTGCATTTTTTCAGTTCTAGTTTCTCTTTTGTTGTTGAACTACATGTATAAGCGATGAATTCTTAAATAGAACAGAATTTCTATGTAAATTGCATACGATGGTCACGTGATTCACTGTCATCATAATTATATGTGCTAAATTTAGATTTTCTGTTCGTTTCGCAATATATTCCTGTGTAGTTTTTTAGCAAACAAGAAACAAAACCTCATGTGTAACCTGCTGACAGTTAATCAAGTGTGGAAATTAAAAATATAATAGGACTTTAATGCAGGTTGAAAGTAATGCAGAATTTAGCTCCTATTGGAGTATTCTGCTTTAACTTTCACCTTGCATTAAGCTACCACATGCTTTTTAAGACTTCTATGTTCAAGAAATGAAGGTCACATAACCCTTTCAATGCTTGAGTGGGATAGCCCATCAGTGTTTAATGGTAGAGTTCACTCAGTATGAAAGGCTTCAATATGCTAGAGGATTTTGAATGACGAACAGTGCGGACCCTGATCAGAGGACTCCTGTAGGAGCCCTCTGATCTGGGTATACACTGTTTGCAAAGGACTGCATGTATGTCCCTCTCTCAAATGGTTAAAAAGTTTGCATCATGATGAGATATAAAGTTACTTGGCATCTGATCTGGTTTCAGACAGTCAAATTTCACCACTCACACGTAAAGAGAGATGTACCAAAGAACATTGCATTTCATTTAAACAAAGTGACATCAGCAAATCTGAATGGGTGCATTATCAATGTGTCAACTATGTGGAGCTGACAAAATTGTAACCCTTTGAATACAAATCCACACAATATACCATAACAAAAACTAATCTAATCAATATTCATGATGTCGTTATTTTCTACATGAATATTCAACATGGAAAGGGTTAAAAAAAATAGTCTATGAGAATTTCATAGCATGATAAGGCATTACGAAATTGACTGTACTATCAGGCTTATGATTTACTGATATGTAACATTAATAACACAATTACTCTCAGTCTGCCAGACAAATTTCAGCAAATAGGGCAGATCCTGTGTAAACAGTCTGATCCAGACCTACACTAATTGCTATTCCGTAAAGTTAATCGAAAGCTTGTCTTAACCTATTCCCTCATATGAAAACCTTTTCACACATTTGCAAACAGAGTAGACCCAGATCAGACGGCTCCTGTAGGAGCCGTCTGATCAGGGTCTGCTCTGTTTGCTTATGGTGTAACATAGATATGATTCTACAGTTTCTGCCAAAGCCAAAATATCCGTCACAATATGCAATCATAACAATTCAACCAATGAATATTCATGATGTCATTATAGCTTACATGAATATTAAACTGGGAACGGGTTAATGATGGAGATAGGAGACTAGGTGTCTGAATATTTAGGGTAAATACAGTAAAGTAGAGCCTATCTTAACCCATTCCCACTTAGGCTATTTTTATACCTAACCCCTTTGATTCAATCTACCAAAAAGGAGCATTAACTAGAGAAAAGGATTTTTTTCAGAATTGTGTAGTCTTGAAACCATTGTGATAAATAGAGCATTTGCTCCTTAGGAGCAAATGCTCTTTTTATCACAATGGTTTCACAAAGTGTCTTTTACAGAAGCGTCAAAAGGCGTCAATATGTGGGAATGGGTTAAGCGAAAATCAAAAAGATCTAATTAGTAATTATGGGTCTGTAGCAGGTGGTAGCTTAATTCATGTCAAAAGTAATGCAAAAAGCTCCCATACTTTTGACAATGCATTAAACAACCAGCTGCTTTTTAAGACTCCCATATTAAATAAATGAATGGCCGCTTACAACAGGTTCTACTGTATTCATGTGTTTGTGGTGTCTATTGGGACTCTTTATGTCACACAGTATGATGATAGATGAGACATTACTCTCCATTATAAATAATGTAAACGAGTTGCATCATGCAGAAAGGTGCAGGTACCTTTAAAGTTCAAGGCTTTCAAAACAGTGTCAGAGCCAAAGAGGTAATACAATAATTTTCTCCACCCAACTCTATGTAATGACTATTCTTTAAATTGCATGATTATAAGGCATCTGATCTAGATTCAAGATGCTTTCAAATGGCATTTATTTTGAGATTATTTACCCTTTCAAGTTTCAAAGCTGAATTTTCACACAGACTACCGGTATTCCAAAATTCAAACAGGTCAAGGTCTCTGAATACTCATTTTTCAAAGAAAAGTGTAACATGACAAACAGTACAGACTTTGATGAGAGGGCTACTCTAGGATCCCTCTCATCTGGGTCTACACTGTTTGCTAGGAAATTTGTGACTTGTTACTCCTTAATTTCATAAATACGCCTTTCTACCCATTTGCAAACAAAGTAGACCAAGATCAGACGTCTGATCAGGGTCTGCTTAATATTTGCTTATAAAATAATGTACAATGAACATATAACTGCAGTTTCCACTATTGCCATAAGATTCACGTCTTCATATGTTATCATAAAAGTTAATCTAATTAATATTCATGATGTCATTATTTCTTTCATGAATAGAATATTCAAGGAGTAATTGGTTATTTGTGAAGGGCTACTCCACATTAGCCCTTTCCCTGTCCTATGTTTATTCTAAATTTCAATACCTACTGAATATTCATGGACAAAATAGTTACAATGAAATATGGAAGGTGGAACATTGTAGCCATTTTAGAAAGTAATGAAATAAATTCCACTAACAAACAGAACAGACCCTGATCAGACGGCTCATAAAAGAGACATCTGATCTGGGTCTACTCTGTTTGCAAATGCGTGAAAACCTTTATATGAAGGAAAGTGTTAAGAAAAAGTATCCTGAAAAGTATGTCAAAGGCTTAATTTCTATAGTACTATTTGATTACTATCTGTTGCTGAATTGCTTTCATTTGTGTCATAAAACTGTCCACTACATCTCAAGAAACTGTCCTGTGGTCCTTTGCAAAAATTGTTATTTCTGTTCAAACACCAGCTTAAAGATACTACACAGGAACAGATTTCGGGTTTCCGTCACACAAAAACTTTTTCATGCCTATAGGAGGTGTTTGATCAGGTTCTGCTCTGTTTGCTTATAAATGAAATTATAACAGATCTGACTCTACAATTTCTACCTATGCAAAAAATGCATGTGCACATATGCCATTATAAATATTCAGCTAATAAATATTCATGATGTCATTATTTCTTGCATGAATATTCAACAGTGAAAAGGGTTAACTGAGCATTACTGCTCACTTTAAAAATAACTGAGTATCCAACAAAACAAATTAGCTATTTTCGTAACTTATAATGTTCATACCCCAATCAAGGAAGTTTTGGCTGCAGAAAATGTAGAATCAGATCTATTTTATTCCTTAACCCTTTCCCTCATATAAACGTGTTTTCACGCATTTGCAGACAGAGTAGACCCAGATCAGATGGCTCCTAGAGGAGCTGTCTGATCAGGGTCTGCTCTGTTTGCTAATGGAATTTTATAGATCTGTTTCTTTACTTCCTAAAATGGCTACAATGTTGCACCTCCCACATTTCATTATAACTGTTTTGCTCATGAATATTGAGTAGGTATTGAAATTTGGAATAAAAACAGAACAGGGAAAGGGATAAGCAAACAGAGCAGACCCTGATTATACGGCCTACAGTTGCTGTCTGCTCTGTTTGTAAAGACCTTATCAGTCAATTAGAGTTTAACCCTTTCTTTCATATAAACGCATTTTCAAGCATTTTCACACAAAGCAGATTCAGATCAGATGGGTTCTACAGGAGCTGTCTGATCAGGGTGTGCTCTGTTTGTTTTTGACATGATATAGATCTGATTCCACTGGCTACAGTTTTGTTAAAGCAAAACAAATCTTTAAATATATTACAATATGATGTTATTACTTCTTACATGAATAATGAGCAGGGAAAGAGTTTATTGCTGATAGTTGTCTTATAAGTCAAGAATATTATGGCCCTATACATGCTCCTGGTCCCTGATGTTTCAGACTCAGCTGCGTATCCTTTTAAATATTCATTGAATTGTGTTACACACCAATTTCAAATGAATTTAGTAATTGGCAAATTTCTATTGAGTACAATAGAACAGTAAAGTCTTGATAATGCGATCACATAGTTCATTAACATAGGAATGCATAAAGCAGGTGATTGCTTAATGCTGGGCAAAAGCAATGCATAAAGCTCCCATGGGAGCTTTCTTCATAACTTTTGTCCTGCATTAAGCTACCACCTATTTTAAAAATCCAGACTTAGACTTCTTTTGAGTGGTCATATTAGCAAGACTAATTAACTTACTGTATTACTCCCCAGGTTGTACCTACTGTCCTACAGGTAAACCACAAGAATAAACAGTATTTGATTTATTTATTTTTGTCATTCCAAAAGTCTTGGTCATTCTAAAGCTATGTAATACCAATGGTGACTTTGGGGGGCTTTGGACACTCTTTTATCCCTTTCCTTGTTAAATATTCATGTAAGAAATAATGACATCATGAATATTTATTAGCTGAAGTCTTCTAATGGCATACCGGTATGTACTCAGGATGGTTTGGTATTGGTAGAAACTGCAGAGTCAGCTTTATTATAATTTCATAAGCAAACAGAGCAGACACTGATTGCAAAGGCGTGAAAAGTGTTTCTCAACCCATTCCCTCAATATTAGGCTATTTTTAGATCCAAGCACTTTGAATAAATCTACCAAAAAGGAGCATTAACTAGAGAAAAGGAAAATTTTAGAATTTTGTAGTTTGAAACCATTGTGATAATATAGGAGCAAATGCTCTATTTATCACAATGGTTTCAATAGGTGATTTTTACAGAGGCGTAGAAAGGTGTATTTATGGAGGAAAAGGTTAAAGGGCAATGGTTAATCACATGTCTATCAAACCTTTACTCCATATATAGATACATGTACCTTTTTATACTCTTTTGCATTCAGAGTAGACCCAAATCAGGGTCTACTCTGTTCGCTTCTGAAACAAAAAAAAACTAGTTCTAGTCCCTGCCAAAACTGAAAATTCCTGTGGTCCTATGCATTTGTATAAAAAATATTTCTATATTGAATTCTTTTGAATTGTATTCTTGTTGTAATTATTTCTTATACAAATATTGAAATAAGCTATTGCTGAACCCTTTGAATATGTCTCCACTGTTTGTCATTCAAAACCCGCTATCAAATTGAAAACTTTTATTCTAATGTGTGATCATTCCACTTTGAATATTCAACATTCAGTGGGTTAAATTGGGTGAATGGAAACATTGTACTAACCAAAACATACACAAAGTGGCTTTTCAGGATCTGCAGTGTCTATGAATATAGAGCAGTAAAGAAGAAAACAAATAGAGTGATTGAATAAAAGTTTAACCCTCTCCCTGTTCTATGTTTATTACAAAGTTCAATACCTACTGAATATTCATTGTAGCCATTTTAGAAAGTATAGAAACAAATCAGCAAACAAATCAGCCTGATCAGACAGCTCCTAAATGTCTAGACTACTCAGTTAGCCAAAGCGATAAAAGGTATTAATATAAGGAAAGGGTTAATTTCCATTACCTTATGGAATGTGTTTAAATGTCCTCTTTATACCACAGGGAAGACATAAACGCTTCAGTAACACTATTTATCAACGACAAATTGTGGCTTTCCAAAGATTAGATTATGACCATATGAATCATCCACCTTACCTCTTTCCACGCTAAATTTACAAAGTGGAATGGTCAATCATTCTGTAACAATAGAGTCCATTCAGTATGAGAGGGTTGAATTGGCTACAGTATTTTGAATACAAAACAGTGCAGATCCTGATCAGAGGGCTCCTTCAGGAGAATTCTGATTTCAGTTAATACTTTTTGCAAATATTTGTTAATTAGTTTCCCTGCATTTACAGGTATAAATATTGGCAAACTGTAATTATCCTAGGGAAAATATTGTTGTCTTAAAATTTATCAAAGTATAACCCTTGTCCTTCATGTAAACAGTTTCACGCATTTGCGAACAAAGTAGTCCCAGATCAGATGGCTCCTATAGGAGCCGTCTAATCAGGGTCTGCTCTGTTTACTTATGGCATGATATATATCTGATTCTACAGTATTTGTCAAAGCCAAAAATTAACCTAAACATTTTATATTGTAAAAATTCAGGATATAAATATTCTTACATGAATGTTGAACAGGGAAAGAGTTAAACAGATTGTCTTTCCCTGTTCTTACAAAAACATGATTAGAGTCAGTGACACTTAATTAACCCTTTCCTTGTTCTGTGTTTATTTCAAATTTCAATACCTACTGAATATTCATTAACAAAATAATTATAAAGATATATGAAAGGTGGAACATTGTAGACATTTCAGGAAGCAAAGAAACAGATCTATCAAATTCTGTTAGCAAACAGAGCAGACCCTGATCAGACGGCTCCTATAGGAGCCGTCTGATCTGGGTCTACTCTGTTTGTAAATGCGTGAAAACACGTTTATATAAAGGAAAGGGTTAACCTAATATCTCATCTGTACTGAAACTGCTAACAAAGATATATCTCAGTGTACTAAAGACAGACTTGTACTGAAGAAAATACATCCCTTGCATCATTACGAATAGCATTTGCAAACAGCTTGGGTCCTGGATTGAGATCTGATACCGAGAAACTCAGTAGCTGATCAGGATCCACCTGGTTTACCATTGAGCTAATAAGTTTCCCTAAACAAGCCAATCTGATACAGCTACTGTTTGAAAATGAAGCAGTCATGACAACAATTTCTTAGTAGGAGAAGGGCTAAAGGTACATTAAATTACGCAGGTAAACCTGTACTCTCACTCTTGTAATTAAAACGTCAAATTCTTGTGTCCATATTTAGCAACTGATGCAATGACATGTTAAGCTCTAAGCAAAACGAAAAATCCGATAGGTATACAATTATACAGTGTTTATTTTTCCAATGCAGTTTTCAAACTGTATTACACACATGTTTGCACTGATTTTTAAAAATCTATATATAAATACCATGAATTATCTGGATCCAGAGAGGCAAACACATTGACACTCTAATCCCATTTTATTGTTGTTGTTGTTTCTCAATGAAATTAATCCTTTACTCCATGAATAAGATATTATGTATATGATTATTTTTTATAATGGCATATGAACACAGCACAGTAAGGCTGTAGAATTTGGTCTGTATTATACCATAAGCAAACAGACCAGACCATGATCTGATCTCTGTTTGCAAAAGCATAGAAAAGCGTATTCATGGAGTAAAGGGTTAAAAAATGAAAAGTGAACAGAATAGCCCATTTCCTGATAGAGAAACACTGTTGCACAAACAGAGTAGACTCAGAGACAAGACACTTCCTGTTTATAAAATTCTAAAGTTTCTCTCATGGCCAAAAATTGAAGAAAAAAAGAATAACTTTTGCTCAGCATGCTAATGGCTAACTCTTTGTCAACTTTCATTACAAAAAACTACTGTTCAAGTCTTTCACTGTCAATAGCGAATCTGTGATTTGCTAATCACACAGTTTGGATCAAAAACGATCCAGAAGTGATTAGTGATTAGTTGGTTTATTTTTAAAATGAGGAAATTTTTTAGCAGATGACAATTTTTGCAGAAAACAAAACGGCAGCGAAAAGTTAAAAGTTGGATCCTGATGCAGAATCAAGAAATTTGTACCTCAACTGGATGGAGCTGTTTCCATGGTGTATCACACATTCACATGCAAATTTAGATGTGAATGTTATGATGATGGGATCCAAATTTAGCAATGATGCAACACTGAAAGAAAGTATTTCACTACACTGACAAAGTACATTAATGTGTAAAACACTATGTTTTCGCACATATAAACATTTACCTATTTAAAGCTGTTAACACACAAAGCATTTTTTGCTAACTAAACATGTCTTCTGTATTTATTCAAATTCTTATTAGAATATTTCCAGCCTTTCTTAAAAAAATGATGAGAAGAGTTTCAAACTGTTTGAATCCTGATGAAATGCATTTTGTAGTGAGGAAGTTAGTTGCCGCTAACTCTTTCCCCTTTCCCCCATAAAGAATGTTTCTGACAAATTTGAAAACAGAGAAGCTCCTACAGGGGCTGTCTGATCAGGGTCTATTCTGCTTGCTTATGGAATATTATGGACCTGATTCTAAAGTTTCTGTCAGAGCCAACCATTTCCTTGTTAATGTGTAATTATACAAATCCAGGCCATAAATAATCATGCGCACAGTAATAAACTCTATAATTACTATTCATGGAGGAAAGGGTTACACATTTGTAGAGAGATTAATTTGCTCATAGCATAATGTTTTGTTCTTCACTCTTCAGCATGCCAGTGCATAATTATATCTTATCTAGTCTCATCAATGAGCTGTAAGACAGCATGCTATTTTTGTTATGGTTGCAGTCTTACACTTCTCTGCCGAGATATCGTTAAAACTGAAAGTAGCTCGATATCACCATTTAGAGTACACAAATGTGAACTAATATCTTATCTAGCTTACCAGTATAATGTATCCCATTTCCTCAACAGACCAGTTGGTTAACTCTTTCCTTCATATAAACTTTTCACTTTTTGCAGACATCGGAGCAGACCCAGATCAGACAGCTCCTGTATGAGCTATCTGGTCATGCTTTGCTCTATTTGCTTATGAAATTATAACAGATCTGACTCTACAATTCCTACCAATGCAAAAATATCCTGTGCATATATGCCATTATAAAAATTCAGTTTAGAAAATTCAAATATTTATGATGTTTGATATGGACCGGTCTATGCTGTTTGCAAATGAAATTACTAATTAGTGGTTTGAGTACATGTACAGCCAAGTCATCAGAGTTTTCTATAACAGCATTACCTGTTTGCCCCTTACAATTTCGTTACATTGGCTCATTGCTTACAACATCTATTTAAGGTAAAGAATATTCTCTGCTTAAGTGTGTCATAGTAGGAACCGGTACTTCTTTTCTTCCCTTTGTTTGATTAACTCGTTCAATAAAGCTTTGCCATATTTCTCAGACTTATCAACAGTTATTGCTTAATCTTTTCACACACAGGGTAGACTCAAATCTGACAGTTTGAGCTATCCTAACTTGCCTATGTTACAAACCTGTATTCTTTATATTTGTAATGGCAATACATGAGACATGATCAGGATGTAATATAGTCTCATCAACGAGCTGTAAGACAGCATGCTAATTTTGTGACGGTTGCCGTCTTACAGTCTCATGGCAATACGTCAAATACGGGTTGTAAATCATTAATTTGGTCATAATGGACCCAATTTTCAATGCAAATCTGCACTTTTGTGGTAATTACATAATTCTAACTGACCTCAGATATGCTCATAAATCCACACTGTAACCCATACTGTTGTTGTCATGTGATGCGTGTGTATACACACGAGTGCAATAATACATGTTACTGTAAGCGCTACGGAAACAGATTAAGTTGAGTAAAAGCAACCAAAAAATAACTGGCTTCGGAAGTTTTCTTGTCAGGTACATACATTTAATACATATTTATACTACTGCATGTCTTTATCGTATTAGGGGAGAAAATCCAACCAGACAGAAATCATTAGGAACGTCCTAACCTAAATCAGTTTTAACGCCTGTGTACTCTGCCGGGATATTGTTAAAACAGAAAGTAGCTCGACATCACCATTTAGAGTACATAAATGTGAACTAAATGTAATACTGATTCACAATTAAACTGTTCCCCATTCCAATGTCGAACCTTAACTACTACTGCAAACAAATATAAGTGTTGATTTTTTCCACTAAAAAAATTTGAAAGGAAGACTTTTAAGCAATATAGTATATTACACAGGATCTTAATGAAGTTAATCCTTATCCCACCATTCATGACCTGACTCTTATTTGCAAACAACTTGGATCCAGATGAGACGCCCAGTAACTCCGTGTCTCAGTAAGATCCAAGCTGTTTGACACTCAGTCTATATTATCGGATCCAAATACGGTAGCTAATATTGCATCAGGTCCAAATCTGATCAGACATTTTTTCACAGCAGGGTATTTAATGTTAACGGTCTTACTTAATTCATTTTTTTCAAAGCTACTTTAGTGAATTTAATCAGATTGGTTGTCTAACAAAATATCCCTTCCTCCAAGCATTTGCATTATATTTCTTGCAATTCTGCAGTTAAGTTTCATTTATCATTTCGTTTTCTTGCAGAGTTTGTTCCTGGGGAAATATATTCTTTCAAATAAGTGTGCACGTCCACTTGATGGCACCGCCACACTGAATGTAGGACATGACTGAGCTATGCGCAGGATTAAAGCAAAATTATAAAAAATATGTGGTGACAGGTGAGTCTAGTTAAGTCTGACAGGACCAGCACTTAAGCTGTAAAAAAGCTCATTCTGGACTAGCAGCTTGTTCAAATGCTCAACTGCTTCTAGAAAAGTGTCTACATCTATAGATCTGTGTAGCAGAGAGGGAGCACTTCCCAGCAATCTATAGAATTATCTAGGTTTTAATTGTTGCTTAAAGACTTTCAACATCAAAATGAATTTCAAAAAGTTTGAAAACATGTATTTCAATCATAGTCATGTTTGTTTGGAGTGGTCCAGAGTCTCTACTTATTTTGAATTTAAATAGAAGACATAATGTTTAGTTAATAGTCTTATGTCATTTAATTACTTTACCTTTAACAGTTTTCTAACAAAATATGGTTTTCAAAATGGATAATACTGAAACCCTGGAGAAAACAATTACAAATCGTACTACTTAAAATTCTTGTTAGAGACAAGTATCCGAAACTTGTAACATCCGAATTAATGACTACAGTCGCCAGCGAGTACAAACAAAACAAAGACAACGCCCAATAAAATTAAGAGATGTCGCATAAGATAACTATGTGAAACTTAAAGAGAACAAATAAATACCTTTGACGTAATAAACTGTACCCAGAAATACTTTAATCTCCCGCAGACAGTTTTTTACCGCATTATTGATTTATGTTCCAGACATGTACCCCGGAAGTAGATTTCTGCTAGTCTGGAGGGATGGCTTAAAAACATTTACCAACCCTACACCCAGCAATGGAATTGCGGCATTTACGCTCTAGATATGTTTCAATATTGCACTCTCTATCATCATAAGATAAAAAATATGATAAATTGAGATGGATTTTCACGTTGTAGTTGTTGTTTTTCTAGGTCATTCGGCCGCAATAGCTCCACAGACAATGACGGGACTATCTACTAGTAATTCTTTCCCTGTTTAATATTCGCGCAAAAATAATAACATCACGAATATTTATTAGCTGATTTTTATAATGGCAAATATACACAGGGTGTTTTGGTCCTGAAATCAGAAACTGCAGAATTATATCTATATTATACCGCAAGTAAATGGATCAGACTCTGATCAGACGGTTCCAACAGGAGTCGTCTGCTTTGAGCACTGGCACTTGATCGAAACAGACTAAAGTTGTATAATATAATTGTCATTTTATATACATGTATTATGTACTAGTTGCTATAAAGAAACTATAGAGTCTTTTTCGATCAAGTGCCCGTAGCTTTGAGTCTACTCTAGCTATTTGCAAATGCGTGAAAAGGCGTTTATAAATATCATGGAAAGGGTTAAACCTTTACCCTATGAATATTCATGTAAGAAATAATGACATAATAAATAGAATCAGATCTATTCTTATAATGGAGTATGAGCACAGACAGTTTTTCAATGTAAAAGCAAACATAGCAGACCCAAGTCAGATGGCTCCTACAGGAGCCGTCTGACCTGGGTCTACTTATAGTTTACAAAGGCGTGAAAAAGCTTATCTATGAAGTAAAAGGTTAAACTGCAACTTTTGTTGTTGACTCTCACCCTTTCACTGCCGCATAATATCTTCTGCAACAATTTTCTTCTCGTCTTATTTCATTTTCTTTTAAGAAACCTAATCACAGCATCAAACAATTTTATCTTGAGGAGACATGATCGGAGTTACTTGGTGGCTCGTCTGGATCCAAACTGTTTGTACAGGTACTCATGCACATATTTGCCATTGGCGTGGAAATGATTATGTCTCTACCACAAAAGACGTATACTATAAATCTTCTAGATGCAATTAAATCGAAACCCTTTTCTATGACCTTCAGTCTCTCAACCACCCTTAAAAAACCCGGAATTACACGGAATTATATAAATACGGAATTGCACACTATTCGGCAGTGGGATACTGCATATGCCCAACTTTGTAGATCCTGGTCATTTTTACGGATACTTATTTATCACCGATTCAGTATAATTCCTAGTCATTTAACCCTTTCCATGTTTAACATTTAATCAAGATTTCTTCACCTTGTGAATTTATCATTAGAATCAATAATAAAGAACATGGAAGAGGGGAATTATTTCATTGTTGTGGAAACTGCATAATCAGATCTATAATTTTCCACCACCAAATAAAGCGAACCCAGATAAGACGGCTCCTACAGGAACACACATTTTACACCTGCACCACCCTTTCCTACCCAGTCACCCCACACACTTTCTCTTATCATTTACTTTCAGTTTCACTGCGTGCCCGTTCCCTTCCCTTCCACGGGATATATTCCCCGCCCTCTCTCCCAAATTTCCCATTGCGCCCCTCTCTAGTCCCAATCGATCCCCAAACACCATTCTCTCCCAATTTCACTCACAACATTTCACCATCTCCCTCACATTTTCTTCAAACCCCTTTCTTCGATTCTTGGGGGGTTGGGGGTGGGGGTGGATAGGTGAGGGAAGCGCAATTCTCACCCAATTCCTCTTTATTCACCCATCGCTCCCTCTCACCCCATATATCATGCTGTCTCCCACTCTCACCCCTTCTTGCTCAGCATTTTCATCTCATTTATAACTCAAACTCGTTCTCTTGCGATTCCCTCACCTTTCCACCCCCTCTCCCTTCCCACGCATTTGGATGAAAAAAAAGCGAAATATTAAAAGGGCCAAAAGTTCATTAACACTGACGCCCACCTAGAATGAGACTGTACAAATTCTCAGACTTCAAAACCTAAACTTCTGTGGATTTAAATTATTCATACAAAATGTTACAAGATTTGAAAATCAGATTAAATGGAAAGAATTAAATATAATCTTTAACTAGTAGATCTACAGTAGATGCTCATTTCCTTCATTTCTTCACCTTTGGAATTGTTCAATGTCCAGCGCTTTTTAAATATGGTGTCTTCCACCAGTTCGACCCCCTTACAAGAATGTTTTTGCCAGTATGGTTGCAAACGATGGCAATATGAGCCTGCTTACTACTAAACGGGATGTTGTTCATCAATTCACTTTTTAAAAAAGGTATGCACTTACATGCTGTATTGCATAGAGAGACACGAAGTAAATCTGTATTAACTTCGATCTCGATAGAGATCTACATGCGACGTCAGCTATTTATTTCCATTGATCGGTTGGCATCACGAATATATATACCACTCCGTTATGCAGTCTATATGCTCATTAATAAATGTATGTCTATGATAATGTACAAGATGATCTCAAAAAGATGCATTCCATAATATTTACATTCGCCCTGCAACGTCCTTATATAACCTTATGCTAAAAAGAAAGTTGCATTTTCCCATGAACGTTCGTTTCAATACCGGATCCGTTGAAATATAAGAAAAACAATGGAATATAAATATAAGAAATAAATGACGTGCTCCCGGTGTTCATGAGGTTATGCAACGCATAGCTTTACGAGCAAAGATTCACGTGAAGCCCTTCGGGCGTCACTAACTTTGCTCGTAAAGCTATGCGTTGCATAACCTCATGAACACCGGAAGCACATCATTCATTTCTTAAATGACCAAACCAGATACATGTATGGGGAAATTTTCGAATGAAGGGAGGCAACTGCTACATTCCAGTGTAAGTGGATTACCTTTCTTTGATAATGCATACCGGGTTTTGCAGACATTTTGGCGTAATCAAAGATTATAAAGGTAACCCTTTATTTGATAAATTGATAGTTTCGCGTATTTGCACCTTTGTCAACAGATAAGACCCAATATTATAAAACCAAAACTTATGAGTGTGAGATGATTCTCAAGTATGCTTACTGGTCAGATGCTTGAGAATGCTCTCAGACTCAAGCAAACAGTGTTATATAGCCTGGGGGCCAGATATCTAATGCAGGGGGTGTCTGATAAGGATTCATATATTACAGATTTAAATCCGAATCTGCACTGTTCGCTACGAGTTAGTTCCATTGTTTCAATGCTATAAAATCAATTAATATCCATAATGGACCGAGTCTTACTGAGCCAATTCCAACCAAGATGTTGTGAACAATGTAGACCCAGATCAGCTGCTTTATTGAAAATGTGGCATTTGAACAGGGTGTACAATGTTTGGTTAACTTTTACTGTGCCATACTAAAATCGTCGTCTGTCATCCTGGTACAGAAGGCACATACACTATACCATGTGTACCATTAGTTTCACAATGACATATATTTATATTATCAATTCTATTTATTCTGGTCCTTCGGGAGCATCAATTTCAATGCTTTAAGTTTTGCAAATAGAATACCGCTTAATATACTAAAGCGGTACTTTGCAGAAACCCGTATAGAAGCCGTTATGTCTACCTAGGCGGCCTATAGGTGCCCAATGTGAGCACTTGTAGGCATTCTGTTGACGTAAATGTGTACCACGGTGCTCTATGTTTACATTTTGGTACATTTCAAGTGCACTTTGTGACAAATGTGTCAATTTGCAGCCCCTTAACATGCCAAAGCGGTACTTTGCAGAAACCCGTATAGAAGCCATTATGTCTATCTAGGCTGCATATAGGTGCCCAACGTGAGCACTTGTAGGCCGTCTGTTCACGTAAATGTGTACCACGGTACTCTATGTTTATATTTTGGTACATTTCAAGTGCACTTTGTGACCAAATGTGTCAAGTTGCAGCCCCTTAACATGCCAAGCGGTACTGTTCAGATATCCATAAAATAGCCATTTTGCCTACCTTGTGAAGTTTTAGATAACGTGCTTTTCTACATGTTTTATTCAGTATATGTTTTGATAAAGGTATTGTATATACATTATGTGGTAAGTGTATTATTAATCCAATACCCAAATCGTCCACATTGGATAAAAGAGATCCCTTGTCCCTTAGCCTCATCAATGTATAAGTTATATTGTCATGTTTTAAATAGTAGACTTAGCACTTGGTCTGAAGAAAACGATAAAGTTTCAGATGAGCAAAGTGGCTTCAGAAAGAGCAGAAGTACAATTGATCAAATTTCCTCATTAACAGATATTATAGAAACAAGGAAGAAGCTGCGCAAATCTACATTCTGTGCGTTTATAGATTTTAAAAAAGCTTATGATACCATTACTAGAAATATATTATGGAAGAGACTTTCTGACAAAGGAATTTGTGGTAAAATGTTTGCAGCTATAAAATCGTTGTATAACTCTGTGACGGCTTGTGTTCGTGTAAATGCCCTTAATATAGAGTGGTTTGATGTAAATTGTGGATTGCGTCAGGGCTGTATAATTTCGCCAATACGTTTCAATTTTTTCATTAACGATTTGCCAATGTACCTGAAGTCTTTTAATGTTGGTATACCCATAGATGATGAGAAAGTATGTATTTTGTTATATGTGGATGATATTGTTCTTATATCAGAATCTAAAGAAGACCTCCGATTGTTATTGTCAGCATTAAACAACAGGTGTGGTTTGAATGATATGCGTGTCAATGCTGCTAAAAGCAATGTTGTTCACTTTAGGATTCCTTCAGTACCACGTACATCATTTAATTTCAGCTAACCGGTTCCTCACTGTAGATATATATACTCATCTTGGAGTTGTTCTTCACGAGAACATTGATTACAACGTAACTGTTAAGTCTGTTGCACAGAGTACCAGTCGAGCGTTAATGATTATAGTGCTTCTATATGGGGTTATAAAACATATTCTTGTATAGAAGCCGTCCATAACATAGCCCAATGATTCTTTTTGGGTGTTGGCAAATACACGTCGAAAGATGGAGTAGCTAGGGAAAATGGGCTGGAAGCCACTTTTAGTCCGTCAATGGAAATGTATTGCATTGTACTGGTCACATTTATCGTGTATGGAGAGGTTAAGGGTTAATGAATGCGTGATACTTTGGTCGCATAGAAAATCAAATCGTTCTTGTAAAAATTGGTACTATAGTTCAACCTCTCTATAACGGCAACTTAATTATGTTAAATAGTTGGTATTTAGTGCAGGTGGCTGCTTAAAGCAATGTGAAAGTAAAACAGAACGCTCCAATAGGAGCGTTCTGTTTTACTTTCACCTTGCTTTAAGCAGTCACATGCCTTTAAAACAAAATACTTGATGTAATTTAGTAGCCGTTATAGAGAGGTTTTACTGTATAAATTTCAGTCATATTTTTATGAGAACGACTTGAATATATATTGTCGTTTAGAATATCCGATCGCTCGATCATTTTATCAAATTGTTGATGCTGAAACGGTTGGTAATTTCATTAGTAGCTGTGGAACTGGCCGTCTTAGTGAAGAGAATAGAGTTTGCCCATTTTGTCTGGACAATAATGTAGAAAGTGAAATGCATGTGATTTTGAAATGTCATATGTACGTACAGTGATTTAAGGGAAGAGTTGTACTTTTAGTCAAGATTTCTTAGACTTAGATGAATTTTCCAACACAAACATGATAAGGGACTGTGCCGAAACCTGCTTTTACATTTTACAGAAACGACAAGTTTCACTTGTAAATAAACTTATTGTACCCCCCACAAAGAAAGTGTTGGGTTTTTTTTGTTTTTGTTTTTTGGGAGGGGGGGTATACTGGAGTCACCATGTCCGTCCGTCTGTCCGTTCGTCCGTCCGTCCGCCTTGTCCGGATCATAACTTCAAAAGTATAAAAGCTATTGACTTCAAACTTTGTATACAGATAGACCACATTGACCATAGACCACATTGACCGCAAGTGCAGTGCACAAGGTCCATAACTTTGTCTGCTGTATTTTAGAGTTATTGCCCTTTGTTATTTTTTGTCAAAATTTGGCTTGTCCGGATCATAACTTCCAAAGTATAAAAGCTATTGAATTCAAACTTCATATACAGATAGATCATATTGCCCCCAAGTTACACCACAAGGTTCATAACTCTGTCTTCAGTAGTTTTGGAGTTATCGCCCTTTGTTATTTTGGTAAAAATCTGGCTTGTTTTAACGAAGGATTTTTTTTCCGGATCTTTTCTTTGTCATACCTCAACAAAACTTTTTTTTAAAGTTTGCAGTATTGTTGACCACCATTTGAAGTTCTGCACCTACGAGAATGGTTTTGATTTGTCGCTTCGTGCATGAATGAATGATCTCCCTTTTCCTAATTAAACAAATGAAAATTTAGCGGTCGGGAGCTTTATTTCTGTAACCCCATCTCTGTATCAAATGTGCTAGCACCTTTAGTGTTAGTTCTAGTTTTTTATGTATCTGGTGTTCCGGGTATGTTTTTAATAATATAGTATCATGTCATTTCGATCTTTAAGTTTTCCTAACAGATGTAGATTTTGGACATCGGAGCACTTTAGCTTGATTTTGTTGATTATTCTTATTTCATTTTATACTCTCTTTTTTGACCGTTTTGGTATATTGGATCAGTATTGCAATGTGCAGTGGTCCGATTTTATTTGTGTCATATTGTAATGTTATAAACATGTGTGTTGTATATGATATGCATGTCATTTTTACCATCTCTTATAATTCCTTTATGGAATGGCTAATGCACTATTTGAAATATTTATTGTATATGTGTTTATATTTACTAAATGTGCATTGATGAGATGTAAATAAAGATTCTAGATCTGCTTAAAGGCTAATCAATCGCTAAAATACACTGTGAGAGATATTCGGCTCAAATGTTGATAAAAATCAAATGATCTAATAAACTCCGCTTACACACAATGCCTCTACTGCTACTTCACCAATGTCGTTGATATAGGTAATGATGATAATGATGGCAATGATGCTTCTGGTAATTGAGTTGCATATCCTTAACCCTTTTACCGCCAATGTCGCAAAAATGCACCACGGCAAAGAGTGCAGTCTCAAATCAGACGTCGCCTTTTCAAGGCGGCTTCTGATCAGGGACTTCACTTTTTGTCTCAATCTGTAGTTCTATATATATGGTTTATTCCTTTTAATTGTGTATTTATTTATCCCATTTCCTTATTTACCGAAATGTGTTTTACAGAATTGGGTTGCAGACTACAATTAGAAATTTGGCGCCGAAAGGGTTAATGCTGAAAGCTCCTGCAGAAGCTTTCAGCCTTATTGTTGACATGTATTAAGTTGTACACGTGAAAAAGTGTTCAAATTAGATATCGTATGACTCGAACCTCTGTTATCTTGTAATTTGTATGGTCCCTTGAAGTTCGAGCTATCGAAGTTCAACTGTACGAGAAACGTGCCTTGATGGATGCGAGTACAGCTGTGCATCTAAGCATCTCGAACATATTATAAATTTCTCGTGACTCAAGAATTATTTGCATCACTCATTATATAAAGTTGAGACCAGGGGTAGTCTTGTCAAGCTCCCCGTTTGTTGTACTTCCAACATGATAATAAATATTGGTTTCAGAAAACAAATGGCAGATTGGGAGCTAACTGAAATCTGATTGTAATCCGAGCTAACTGTAAACTAATTTTCGGTAAGTGAAAACTAAACACAGCTCAGTGAGTATGCTTCGTTTATTGGGGAAGGTAAACATTGTCACATCTATAGTAAATCTGACGAGTTTTTTGTTTCAAATGGATTTTTGTATAGATTTTTTAATTCAATAGGAGTCGGTATGTACGAGCGTATACATGACAACAGTTAGTTCGATATCACTACCTGTAACTGAAAGCCCTTCACATTTCTACCGGTCAATATTGGAATTCAGTCCATGACTCTTTGCCTTGGCTCGAAGAATGTATACATGTAATACCAAGCTTTATTTGTCTTTATTTGAAATATAGTAAAACCTCTCTTAACCGGAATTCTAATAGAGAAAAATTTAGATATTTTAGGCAGGTGACGGCTTAATGCACTGTTTGTCATGCAAGCCTGTTAGCAAAATCAATCTTATCATACGGAATGGACTCTAGCAGCAAGCAATTATGGACTATCCCATTTTGGAAAATTAGCATTCAAAGAGTTAACCCATTACCTCATATGCTATTTTTAGATACAACCTCTTTGTATAAATCTACCGAAACGGAGCATTAACTAGAGAAAAAGAAATTTTTAGAATTTTGAAGCATGAAACCATTGTGATAAATAGACCATTTGCTCCTATAGGGGCAAATGCTCTATTTATCACAATGGTTTCACAAAGAGATTTTTACAGAGTCACCAAAGGTCGTCAATATGAGGTAAAGGGTTAAGTCGATAAGCCTATCGTGTTTTTGTGATTGAATTCAGGCATCGATAAATGACTTACAGTATCGATATTACTTTTTAACGCATTACCTCATAGGCTAGTTTTAGATCCTTCCTCTTTGAATAAATCATTAAATGTTAGAATTGTGTATTTTTTGAAACCATTGTGATAAATAGAGCTAGGAGCAAATGCTCTATTTATAACAATGGTTTCAGAAAGTGCCTTTTTACAGAGGCGCCAATATGAAGGAATGGCTTAAGGTAGCCTTATGCGAATCTTATGCATTTCTATATACAGTAAAACCTCTCTATAACGACCACTACATTGTGTTAATTAGTTGGTATTTAGAGCAAGTGGTTGCTTAAATCAAGGTGAACGTAAAACAGAACGCTCCTATAGGAGCGTTCTGTTTTACTTTCATCTTGCTTTAAGCAGCCACCTGCCTTTAACAGAAAATGTTTGATGTAGTTTAGTGGTCGCTATAGAGAGGGTTTACTGTAATTAAACATAATTATTTCGGATTGTTTATACGGATCAAACATCAACGCATAACGCCACAATATGTGGAGAGTGGGGTCACGCCGTGTGATATCGCTTGTAAATACGCCTTTCTGTTGATTATGTGATTTTGTTTGCTGGCTTGTTTACTCCTTTACTTCATAAATATTCATGGTAGAAGTAATGACGTCTAGCTATTAACTGAACTAATTGTTATAATAGCACATGGACTCGGATTTTTTTCGTCATGGCAGAAAGTGTATTGTATCATAAGCAAACAGAACAAACGCTGATCAGACAGCTCCTACAGGAGCCGTTTGACCTGGGTCTACTCTTTTTGCCCAGGCGCAGAAATGCGTATTTATGGAGTACATGTATATTGTTACTCTCGTACATCCTTATTTTGGTATATGTACTATCATACATGCAAGCCAAGCAAGATACAACTGATGCTTACAAGCACGCTTTACAAGTGCATGCATAAACATGCGCACGATGGTTGGTTGGTTGTGTCGATTGACGTCCGTTTCTGTCAGCTATGGGCTAATTGGACGCCACAGAGAAAGGGGAGTGGCTAAAGGTGTATATATAAGCACTATAAAATCTCCGTGCCGGGGAGCTAGCTCTTTGGCAACGTATTTTCAGTGTTTGGGTGCAACGGACTGCGTGGTTACCCGCTGGATGGGTGACCGTCAGGGATTGCCGATGGCGCACGTCACATTTAGTGGCAGGGGTGGGATTAAGGCAAATGCCGGGCTGGACTTGCCTTACCCAAAGTTTTTTTTACAGGCCACATCTCGGGTGGAGATTTCTCGGAGGGGAAAGTAATGTAACAGAGGGGCTATTAAATATAAATATATAAGCACTATGAACTCTCCTTGCTAGGAGGTTCTCTTTCTTTTTTCTTTCTATCTTTCTTTCTTTCACTTTCATTTTTCTTTTCTGTCTCTTTTTTTATTTTATTTTTTTATTTTATTTTATTTCTTCCCCTCTTGCTTTTGATGTTTATACGTTTAATTTATACTATTCCTCCTCCATATATACAGTTATGTCCAGCCTCAAAATTTGTCAAAATATGTTAAGCTTTAGAAATATATTTCTCTTTGATTGTACTTAGATCTTTATATTTGCAGGTATATTTGTAAGATTTAGATTACATTGCTGTCACATATATAATTTCTTATACAATTAATTGTATCATTTAACAAGAAACATGTCAATGTTTACGTTACTAATAAAGTGTTTTGAATCTTGAATCTTGAATCTTTGGCGACGTGGTTAAATTGTTTGGAATATTGCGAGGTTAAGAAACGGACTGTGTTGTGACTGGCTGGATGGGTGACCATCAGGGATTGCCGATGGCGCACGTTACACAGAGAACCCCGGGAACGGTGTCCTACTCTTTTCTTCTCTGGTTCTTTTAGATGCCCAGTGTAAAGCACTGAAATATCGGACCTCAGTTTATAAAGTCTCGTGTACATAACAAATTAGAACACTTGTATTCTGGCACACACATTATTATTTAACGATTCTCCCATAGGCTAATTTTAAACCAATCCTTTTTAAATAAATCTACCGAAAAGGAGCATTTACTAAAGAAAAGAAAAATGTTAGAATTATGTAGTTTTTAAACCATTGTGATAAATTGAGCAGTTGCTCCTTTAGAGTAAATGCTCTATTTATCCCAATGGTTTCAAAAAGTAACTTTTACAGAGGCGTAGAAAGACGTATTTATGGAGGAAAGTGTTAATGTAGTAGATGTTAGAAAAATATTAGAACTATGTAGTTTTGAAACCATTGTGAACTTATAAAGTTATAAAGTCTCATGTACACAACAAATTAGAGCACTTGTATTCTGGCACACACATTACTATTTAACCATTATCCCGTAGCCTAATTTCAAACCAAACCTTTTTAAATAAATCTGCCGAAAAGGAGTATTTTTTACTAAAGAAAAGAAAAATGTTAGAATTATGTAGTTTTGAAACTATTGTGATAAATAGAGCATTTGCTCCTTTGGACCATTACAGAGGCGTAGAAAGGCGTATTTATGGAGGAAAGGGTTAAAGTAGTAGATGCGTTGGCAATCACATTAAACATCTACACATTTGAGCTCGCCTCAGTTATTGGGAAAAGTATCTGTAGTGACGGGTTTTGTTTTCAAACTTGTCCTATATAGATTGTTCAAGTATGATATTTCATATGCTTACTCGCATAGATCACAAAAGCCAGGGCATGTGACTGAAAACCCTTTACCATCTAGATGCGTGACACACATGTACTGGCATTTCCTAAACAGAGAATACCCAGAGATCAGATGACCCCTGATCAGGATCCGATCCGCACTGCTTGTCTTTCAGAATCCTCTAGCATGTTTAAGCCTTTCATACTGAGTGGACTCACAAACACTGGTGGGCTATTCAACTCTAAATACAGTACATCTCTCTATAACGGACACTGAATTGTGTTAATTATTTGGTTCTTAGAGCAGGTTGCTGCTTAAAGCAAGGTGAAAGTAAAACAGAACGCTCCTATAGGAGCGTTCTGTATTACTTTCACCTTGCTTTAAGCAGCCACCTGCCTTTAACACAAAATACTTGATGTAATTAAGTGGCCCTTATAGAGAGGTTTTGCTGTATACAGCGTTGAAATGGTTAAAATCTCCATTGGTCAATACACTAAAAACCCTCTAATGCGACCACTTAATGATTATATATGGCTGTTTTTATAAGCAGGGGATTGCTTAATGCAAGACGAAAGTTATGCAGATAACTTTTGTCCTGCATTAAGCTACAATCTGTCTTTGTCACTGTGAATTATGCTCCTTTTTGCTGGTCGCATTAGACGGGTTATACTGTATAGTAATTCAGTCACGCCTCTTTTCCTTCACTCGTTGTATGCTAAAATACCGATCGCCTTATATAGGTATTCAGTTTAAACTAAGTTTTATTCTCGTTTATTGTTATAATAAATGTCAACAGTAATACACAAATTGCTTAACGTTTAAATCCCGATCAAGAGTGAGACTATTTACAATTTTAAAGTTTCATTTGACTTAACCTTCTATGGACAATAAGAAAACATTGACTGCAAAAATGTCGCCTGCTTTAATTCTTAAAGTACAATTTACTTTCGTTTCTTTTAATGACACCTTAAGAGTGTCAACTAGTTAGATTCCGAATTATTTCCACTCTGTGCCTCGACTGTCGAACGAAAATTGTTTTAATCGCACGGAAGGAGTAATTTTAAGCCCTTTGAATGTGAAAAACGAGCGAATTTGCATTTGAAAACAGAGTAGACCCAACCAAGAGGGTTCCTACATGAACCCTCTGATCTGGTTCTGCATTGCATGTCATGCACACTCTTCTAGAAAAATGATTTTCATCATATTGAATTTACTCTAGCATCAAGCAGTTGTGGAATATCACACGTTGAAAAATTAAGCATTCGAAGAGTGAGGTTAATACAGTATAACCCGTCCTAAGCGTCCATTCCTTTATTGAACATAAGCATTTTACAAAGTAGGCGGCTGCTTAATGCAGGGCTTTATGAGCTTTATGCATTGCTTTTGATCTGCATTAAGCTACATGTACCACCTGCCTTTCAGGTCCATAATTAGAACAAATTTTGGGGACCGCTTAAGGCAGGTGCTACTGTAATCCTATTACGAGTCTTTGTGCTAAAGAACAGTACAGTAAAACCTCTCTAAACCGGACGTTGAATTTGGTATAAATATCGGTCTTGGAGACAGGTGGCAGCTACATGCCGGGTGAAAGTCATGCAGAAAGCTCCTCTGGGAGCTTTCTGCATGACTTTCACCCTGCATGAAGCAGTCACCTGCCTAAAAGTATCTAAATTCTTTTCTACTAAAATTCCGGTTTAGAGGGGGTTTACTGTGCACACTGGACAACTGTCCTTGAAAGAAAGCTAATACAGGTTCAATACTATACGCCAGTTAATGGAGTGGGTTCTCCTAATTATTGATCTAAATTGAACCGGTAGGATCGGTTTAAGCGTGGTGTTTTTGTTGTCATGTTGCTATGATATCCATATGTCTACATATTTTATGTCATATGGAAATACCGTATTTTATGCACATGTATCGTAGACTCGTCTAGGTAAGTACTTTTATCGTCACACTTTATTAACTGGCCATTCATTGAGATATTCATCTATACCGTTGTTAAATGTGTAGAGCTTCCACTCTGTCACCACTCTGGGTAAACCGGTAATGCTCTTTGCAAACAGTTTGGATCCAGATGAGACACCGAGTAACTCGGCGTCTCATTAATACCCCAAACTGTTTGATAGTGTGATTATCTGTCTGAAACATTAAAGAACATTCATTAATGAAAATGAACCCTCGTCCCGCTAGTCGCCACTTGACTCGCATTTGCAAACAGTACGGATCCAGATGAGACGCCCGTAACTCGGTATCTCATCAGGATCCAAGCTGTTGGACACGCGGTCGGTAGTTTTTCAAAATCTTGATCAAATCGAACGTATAGTCAATATAACATCAGATCCATTTTGTTCTCAGCAGCAGGGTAATGGTTAAGGAAGCGTAATATTTTGCAGACGAAAATAGATTAATCATCAACAATTTATTAATGATGGTGGCTTTTTAATTTATCTTTTAACCATTACTCCTTAATGCACGTTTTAATGCCTTTACAAACAGAGTAAGACTCGGATCAGGCGATTCCTACAGGGAATATGGTTTGAAGTGTATGCCATTGCCAGTTTTATGTCATTATAAAATTTATCTAATTAATAAGCATGCGTATTCATGGTGTAAAGGTTTAAAGCACACTATATGTTGTTCATTTGATTATAATTTCAACGAATATGCAATGTCCAATCGCCAATTGGGTACACAAAAAGTGTATTATTTAGCTATCAGTAGGTAAGAAACAATATGAAGCTGAGCATTGTCTGTTTTTTTTTGTTTTTTTTTTTGTTTTGTTTTTTTGCTTGTCGGTATACATTTCACGTGCAAGCATTTTTTTCATAGTTTGATATGCGTGATCTACTGGAATGCCTACATTGAAATCTCGTAAAATGTCTACTCAATAGAATTCTATTTTACCAGTGTAGTAGAACCTGTCTTAAGCAACCATTAAAAAGTATGTCTGGGTCTTTATCTCGTTTGTCGCATTTCTGACAGTATGCTGATCATACGGCGAGTAACTGTTTGTACCTCGCCGTAATGTTTTGAAAGAAAAAGGAAAACATTAACCCTTTCGGCGACAATTTCTAATTGCCGTCTGCAATCCAATTTTTGTTAATTAATTCGGTACAATAAGGAAATGAGATAAATAAATGCAAGTTTCAAAGGAACAAAGCACATATATAGAACTACAGACTGAGACAAAAATTGAAGTCCCTGATCAGTCTTGAAAAGGCGGCGACTGATATGGGACTGCACTATTTGTCGTGGTGCATTTATGCGACATAGGCGGTGAAAGGGTTAAACAAACGAACATTGTAGCAGACGACACATTTTTCCAGACGGCAATATTTGTCAGCGAAAGGGTTAAGGTAGGTAGTAGCTTAATGCAGGTCGAAAGTAATGCAGAAAGCTCCTACTGGGTTGCATTTTCCCTGTATTGAGCAACTATTTTTTTATATTCAATAAATGAATGGTCTCTTAGGACAGGTTCTACTGTATCTAAGACTGGTGGAAGCTAAATGCAGGGAGAAAGTAATACAGTTAAAGGTCAACGTGCAATGACATTTGCATATTAACTATTCCGCATTAATGTAACTTTACAGCAGAAGAAATTAGAGTACTCTAATGGCAAAACAAGACATTGTTTCAAAGAAAAAAACTCACATGAAAACACATTATCTAGATCTACCCGAAATTTTTTTTAGCTTTAGCCATAAAACGAACAACACAATCAGTTGATTGGTAAAATATCAGAGCATATAGATACGCTAAACAGAGCGTGAAACCTTAAAGTACAATACAAGCTATGCAGAATATTTTTAGCACACGTTTGGTCGTTAGAGCTATCAACCCTTATCATGCTAAGCGAGACCTGACTTGCATTTGCAAACAACTTGGATCTAGATGAGACGCCGAGTAACTCGGCGTCTTATCTGGATCCAAGCTGTTTGACACACGGTCAACAGCTACTCAAACGCTTCTACGAATCAGAAGTAATTAAAAAAAAGCACAGCATCAAAATTTTGACAGACATACATTTTCAGCACGATAAGGACTAAGCAATATATATATTGATTTCTTCTTATATGTATGCATACCCCTTTCAGTATGATCGAATACGAGTATGGGGTGTGGTCATTCGAGTGAATCGGGTAGAGCCAACCCAGAGAAGGGTAACTATCAGGACACGAATAGGCCACTACCACAAACATTTAAACCTATCAATCAAGACGAGCCGAAAGTAGATAATAGTGTCGACATGTATAAAACTTTTAAGTCTGACCCAGCTACGGTCAGAACACCTGATAAACAGAAAACAAACAATGTAAAGAGTGAACAAAAAGTGTCGTCTGGATCTGGATCAAAGAAAGTGTTACCTTGGAAACAAGCGCTGGACCAGGTTGCGACTATGGATTTATGGAGTGACAAGAGGGAGGAGAGGGCGGAATGGCGTGACTACTTGTCACAGGCAGACGGACTTGTCAGGAAACCTCGAAACACCATTCAAAAGGTACGGAACCATTCGGGGTAGATTGTCATATGTCAGTATTGTAATCTGCAAACACTGTCGTCTGCTTCGTAACTTTATCGACCTTGCATAGATATTAACCCTTACTGCGCTGGACACGAGTCACTAATGTCCTTTGCGTGTTTAGACAGTTTAGACCAAGATGAGAGGGTTTCTAGAGGAGCCCTCTCTTCTGGGTCTGCACTGTTTATCATGTTACACTTTTCTTTAGATAAATCCCTAAATATTCACCATAAGCTAGACCTGTTTGAATTTTGGAATAGTCCATTTGAAAAGTCAGCGTTGTAAGGGTTAAGAGCATAACCTGTATAATCATATTTCTATTTTTACCTGTATTTCTAACCCGGTGAAAGTGAACGTGTGTCCCGCATTCAACTGGTTACTATAATTGGTATCAACTCTGTCGCTGCCAAATTTTTTCGTCACCAAAAGTTGTCTTCAGCTGCAATATATTCCTTCGGTAGACCTATTACTCTTTGTCACACACGGTTATCAAGATTAACTCTTTTTTCCAATTTTATATTTTCGAGCACTTTCACCACCATAGGCGAAACTATGATAACCTTTCCAAACAGATTCGATAAGAGTAACTCACTAATTGGGCGTCTCATCGGGGTCCGACCTGTTTGACATATAAGAAACATCCAGTTTGTCAACCGTAGCAGACGACAGTCTGAACCCTTTCGACAAGGACACGTACGCACTGTTATTTGTAAACAGTGTAGACCCCGATCAGAAGGTTAATAGCGAATCCCTCTGATCAGGCTCTGTTCCGTTTGTCATATTAAGTCCTCTTGCAAGTTTAAACGCCTTTTCACGCCTTTGCAAACAGAGTAGACCCAGACAAGACGGTCCCTATTGGACGATAGTGTTTGTTTCACACCTTATTTCCCAGACAGATCTTAAATACAATATACATGTATACAGCTTTCTTAACAGAAACATCCTTCAAGTTTAAACGCCTTTTCATGCCTTTGCAAACAGATTAGACCCAGACCAGACGTCTCCTATAGGACGATAGTGTTTGTTTCACACCTTATTTCCCAGACAGATTATCATTATATAGATTTCTTACAGAAACATCCTTCAAGTGGAGACAATACTTCATTAGTCACAATACTTACACATTCCACACTGTAAGTTAATATGATATGAAATTATCTCAGATTTGTATCGATCAATATCACATAAAGTATCGACTAGGGGTCCGTTTTAATCCATTCCCTCATTTTGACGCATTTTCATGCTTCTGTAAAAGTCACGTTTTGAAACCATTGTGATAAACAGCATTTGCTCTTATGGAGCAATGCTCTATTAAATTTCATCACAATTGTTTCAAAACCATACAACTCTAAAATTTACGCTTTGGTAGTAAATGCTCCTTTTCGGTACATATATTGAAAGGGAATGGATCTAAACTTAGCCTATGGGGGAATGGGTTAAGAAAGACCGTACGCCAGCTGTTAGAACATACGGCAGTTTGTGTCGTACGAAGTTAACTGACATTGTTGTATGCTTTACTGTGCAATAATTACGACCATGTGAATGGTAACGACTATCGTGAATTAGGACTTACGATAAGTTTGGTCTTTGGAACCTGTCTTAAGCGACCTTATTTTGACTGAATACACGAATCTTTAAAAGCAGGTGGTAGCTTAATATAGGACAAAAACTATGCAAAAAGCTCCTATAGGAGCTTTCTGCATTACTTTCGGCCTGCATTAAGCTATCACCTGTCTTACACACTCATAATTAGAACTCTGTTTGATGACCGCTTAACCCTTCGCTTGCTAATCGCGTCAATATACCTACCTGTAAATAGTGAAGACCCAGATGAGACAGCTCCTGCAGGAGCTGTCTCATCAGGGTCTGCACTATTTACAAGTTGATTGTGCAACCAGTGCACTCCACAGCAGTGATTGCACAGCGAACTACGTGTACACAGTGAAGATATATGTAATTATACAACAGGGCATTGGTAAAGAAGGAGAAATGTATTTTAAAATTCAGCAAGCGAAGGGTTAAAACAGGTTCTACTGCAGTTATTTTTTTTAACCATGGATTCGTTACAGGATGTTGTTCGCGCAATCTTGGAAGGAGACATGAGCTCAGTGGACTTGTCAAAGATCCCTAATGCCCAGCCAAAGATATCTGTGTTTGTAAGCTCCACTTTTACCGATACAAAGGCAGAGAGAAACCAACTTATGACAGGTACCTAGCAGGTTGCTATTTTAACCCTTTACTCTATGAATATTTATGTAAAGAAATAATGACATCAGGAATATTGAATAGATTGATTATTATAATAGCACATGGAAACAGGAATGAATTTTTGGTCATGACAGAAAATGTAGAATTATTAAATCTGTAGATCATTAACAAACAGAGCAGACCCTAATCAGACATCTGATAGATGATGCGTAGAAGGGTGTATTCATGAAGTAAATGGCAAATGTTTTAGTCCACTAAACTATGTTCTTCAAAACTTGGCTGATTGAGACTTCCATGTAGATGTGCCTACCATTGGTTTTTTAAGCCATCAATAGAGTTTCATGCAAAACACTACCGAACACAGTCTATTTATTTTTATGTAAAAAGGGTAAATTGATGGAGAAATATTTCTGCTAAAGTGTATATCACATGACACATAAAATATACATGCATGTTTTTACATGATTAATATACCATCAACATTATCAACAAAGGTCTAGGATCCGATCTCTTATTTCCTTTGTAGTCCTTAATGGCACGGTCAGAGCTACATTTGTAATGTGTAAATATACAGTAAAACCTCTCTATAATGACCACTAAATTGTGTTGATTAGTTAGTATTTAGAGCAGGTGGCTGCTTCAAGCAAGGTGAAAGTAAAACAGAACGCTCCTATAGGAGCGTTTTGTTTTACTTTCACCTTGCTTTAAGCAGCTACCTGCCTTTAACACAAAATACTTGGTGTAATATAGTCGTCGTTGTAGAGAGGTTTTACTGTAAAAGCTTTTCAGAAAGTACAGCTAGTTATTTCAATCTATCTAATTATTTCGTGGCTTTTGCCCTCCAAAGGTCCCTAGAAAGTAGGTGACTTTTGCTATGCTCTGCTTGACCATTTGAATGCGGGAAATGAGTGTACTGTCTTTTGCAAACAATGTAGACCGATATCAGAGGACTTCTGGAGGAACAATGTGGTCAGGGTCTACACTGTTTGTCAAGTATAATCCACTAACACATTTTAGACATTTATACTGCACGGACTCTGCCGTTAAACAGCGATGGGCTATTCCACTCTGATAATTCAGCGCTGAAAGGGTTACCGATTTATTCCCATATTATTTAAGGTAAAGCCGACCAAATCTTATTTTTGAACCCATTCGTTGTCCATGTAGAGGGGGCACAGCAAACACAATGTTTGCTGCAATAAGCCATTGGCATTGGTGCGTCCAGCAAACATTACAGAAAGCCCACACTGTTTGCCTGTGTCCTTTTAAGGGACACTGAGCACTAATGGATTAATGGAAAGTTTTCAACAGGTCAGTTCAAAACCAATGACATCTGAATTGTCCTTTATTAAAAAAGACCCAATTATAGAGAGACACGATAGTCATTACATGTTTACATATAATTGCCATACAGTAGTTCTAACGAATACAAACTAATCCTTAATATGCTTACAATTGTCGACATCTGCTAAAATTCTGATCTGCTTCAGTTTACTTCTTATTTGTGTTACGTCAAACTTTAAAGAAACTACTGATCGAGTTTCAAACAGATTGGGTCCTGATGATAAGTCGAGTTATTCGGTGTCTTATCTGAATGAAACCTGTTTGAAAAACACCAGTCAGATCGCGCTTACCATTAAAATCGGGATACAGTAAAACCTCGATACTTCGAAATCTAAATAATTAAGAATTATTATTTTTTGGACAGGCGGCTGCTTAATGCAGGGTAAAAGTCATGCAGAAAGCTTCTATTGGAGATTTCTGCATTACTTTCACCCTGCATTAAGCTCCCACCTGTATTAAAGACGGATACTTATAACTGTTTTTTAGTGTTCGAACTATCGGGGTTTTACTGTAGTTAACGCTGTATTGGAAAGATAATTGTATGTGGGGGCTAACATTACAAAAGACATGAAGGTTACAGGCACACAAATAGAGTTTTCGAAAAGGCAGACATTAAAAAGACCCTGAACTGGTTCTGTCACTTTTAACCGACCAGCCCTAGTTGAATGATAATATGATAAATGTAGTATCAATTACATTTCAAATAGTGTCGTCTTGGGTTACGGAAAACAAATAAAAATGTAGGTTATTGACCTGACGATCATGCCCTCGAAAAGGAACATATCGTATTATTCGTATGCTATGTGGGTTCGTTACACATGTCCATTTTAGCCCCTCCCCATCCATCCCAACCCGTCCCCCACCGGCCTTCAGGAATTCATACTGTCCGTACGTCCTTCCGCCCGACAGAATCTGTAAATCCGCCCGGACGATATCTCATCAACCACTTTGTTTATGATTTTCAAATTTCTTGTGTGGATACATCTTGGGAAGGCAGAGTGTCTCTTTGATCTTGATCACAACTTTAACCTCAGTTTAAGTGAAAAGTTGTCTCCAGGATGTCCATTTGGTTGGAATTTCCAAAGTTCATGTGTGGATGCCTCTTAAAAAGGCACATATTCCCCTACTACTTTGACTTCTTTATAACATTGACCCTGGTCTAGTGTCTCATACTGTTTGGTGTCGCTCTGTCCTTTACCCTGACCTTGAACTCTATTTTAGTAAAAGTCTGCAACTTTTGTATCGATGATATATCCTCCCTCACTTGAATTACAGTTTCCATATGCCTAATGTGGATGCTTCTTTGGAATGCGGAGTGTGACATACTACTTTGATTTCTCTGAGATCTCGACTACCCACGCAGCCTGGGAGAAATATGCAACAACTTTATCGATGTCCTATATATACTACCACCTCTTGTAGTGGAAATAGACTCCTATGTAAACTAGAGCTTAACCCTAAAAACTCATAGTTTAGTAAATGTGACTGAGCCTTGTACGTACAACATTGCAGAGACTTCCAAGGTTCCTATGGTGCAAGTACTCGTATATATTTACAATGCTCTTTGGAGATTTATCTGAATTGTTAATTTTAAAATCTTGAAACATGTACTTATACTCGGATTGGCAGCCAACTTGAAAATGAATGAACTGATCTGACTACAATGTATATGAATCACTAATAATAAGTTGCACAGCATCACTCATTGATCGCCGCATGAGCGGCGATCACTAATGGAATGTTCAAAAGTATTTACCCATGTAGGAGAGGTAGCGACAAGTTTTACAAAGTCTATTCCGCGTATATTGGTGAGAAGAACCAAATGAAATGGCACATGAGGGCGTGGCAGAGAATAGTTTCTATCTGCATTATTGATGTAGTGAAATATGTGATGTAAAAACCTTCATACGATGTTTACAAAGAAATTTATCAAACAAATGTACAATAATAACAATAATTATGACACTTTTTTCGTCGAAGTATCGACATTAAATGCCAAAAACAGTTTTGTAAACATAAATGAAGCCGGGTCAAAGTCGCAAAATTGAAGCCGGGTCAAAACTGTAGTCGTGCACCTGTTTGCGGTGCTCTCGTTCTAAATTATGCCCTTCAGAGATTTTGACATATTACAGTTTTGTTTAATGACCATTGTTTATTGTCCAAAAATGTCGACAAAACTAATACATACATCAGTATATTTATACACATGATATACACATATTAAGTCATGAATAGATTCAAACTCTTTGCTAGTGCCTTTATATGTGAAAGCGATATATACATCTTCAATTTCCCTTGAAGTATGTCTGGCCTGATAGCGTAGTGGTTACCACGGTCGCCTATTGTGCAGTCAGCTCTGGTTCGATACTCACCTCTGACGAAACTTTTTTTTCTCTCTTTTTCCTTTCTATTTTTTTTAATGACGGTTTGGGTTTTTACTGGGATAGTTAATGATAATTATCCATATTAAGTGGTTTTTTTTCAACTGATACGTTATTTTTGGTAAAACAAATTTGTAGAAAAATTAAAAATAGTTCCTGTTATAAGAAGAAATTCCTACACCTACTATACAAATAAACCTCTACTGTACATATAAACTAAGGTTTATTATGCTACCCCTTTATTACGTCACTAGCGGCTGTAGTGACGGGATAAAATATTTATCCTCTTACGTTTTGGTATCGTCAATATGCCTCTGAACCAATCAATGACCGCCCTAGATATTTGTGTCAAGTTTCATGTGATACTTCCAACAATGCATATGTCATAATAGTTTTACCAGGTATTTACTTGTTACAGTTTGCAACAGAGTTCTTTATCAGCATACCATAGTATACTTTCTTGTTTACATAGTTATTTGTTTCATAATAAATGACTATATTTTTAATTTATAGCCTTGTCTCTTTATTATCACCTTTTTAGAGAAGGGGAGTAGGATATTCATTTATCCTCATTTTTTTTAGCTCACCAGAGCACGACGTGCTCATGCTGAGCTTTTAGGATCGTTGGATGTCCCTCGTCTGTTGTCCGTTGAGATACCACATTTTGCACTTGATCTTTAAGTAAATTGGTTTGTGTTTTGCCCTGTATGAAATTTAGGTCAATCTCGAATATGGGTCGCCTGGGCTCAAAAACAAGGTCACTAGGTCAAATCTTAGAAAATCTTGTTAATGCTCTAGAAGCTACAAATCTTATTGGATCTTACTGAAATTTTATCAGAATGTGTCTCCATGAAATCTACGCCAAGTTCGAATATTGGTCATGTCGGGTCAAAAACTAGGTCACTAGGTCAAATCTTACAAAATCCTAAACACTCTGGAGGCCACATTTTGCACTTGATCTTTAAGTAAATTGGTTTCTGTATTGACCCTGATGATATCTAGGTCAAGTTCGAATATGAATCGCCTGCAGTCATAAACTAGGCCACTAGGTCAAATCATAGAAAAATCTTGTTCACACTCAAGTGGCTACAAATGTTATCAGATCTTACTGAAATTTTATCAGAATGTTTGTCCACATGCAATCTTGGTCAAGTTCAAATATGGATCATGTCGGGTTCAAAACTAGGTCACTACGTCATTACACTCTAGAGGCTACATATCTCGTTAAGTTTTTAATGAAATGTTGTATTTCAATTGTCTTAACAAAACAGTTCCTTATTAAAAACCTTCCTTGTACACAAATTTCGCGGCGATCCAATGCCTTGCATCAGTATTCGTCTTGTATATATTGTGATATCAATAGATATTCTGTATTAGTCTAAATCCAAACTCAAAGTGATGACTAGAAATGCTAATAATATTCTCCGGTTGGGGACAATATCCAAGGACAATGTCCAGATAGCTTGACAATACTTTCTTGTTAAATGGGACCTCGTGGCAACATCGAACAACACTCAGGTCCGTAAATGTTCAAAGGCTGTCACTATACACTGTCAGGCTCACATATGACATTATAGCAATTGTTTAGTAAATTTTCCGTCAAAAGACACACTCTGCATTAATTACAATTTCAATAACCCTCTCTATCCGAACGTTCTAGGTCTATTTTGAGGCTACATGTTTAGCATGTTTGTAAAGGCTGGTGAAGCCCTTTTTTGACCGTTTTAGCGAACGACAATTTTAAAACAGTTCATACATATACAGTAAAACGACCATCAAAAAGGGTATAAGGTTGCGTCTTAAAGGCAGGTGGTAGCTTTATACAGGACAAAAGTAATGTAAAAAGCTCCTACAAAACCACATGTTTTAAAGATACCTGCATGTAGTCTTTAAGTGGATGCGTTAGAGGCGATTACTGTATATTCATATTAAAAACAACACATTTAAAAACATGTAATTCAGAGCTCCGGATAAGATGCGTAAATTAAAACATTTTCAAGAATAACTTCTTTATTTCTCTACCAAACCCCAAAGAGACGATTCTAAAGAGTGGTCCCAGTATAGGGTTTGGTGGAGAAATACCGATGTTAGTATTTTAGTAAGCACCTTTAGCTGTTGCTCTGACTGTTACAAGAAAGTTATATAAATCATTTTAGATGTGTATCCATACCTCCGTCTGGTGTGTCGACGTCTTGGCATTGACTTTGGAACGGTGGACATGAGATGGGGCGTCACAGAAGAAGCTACAAATGATCACATGACCACTGAGATGTGTGTCAAAGAGATACACAGGTATAATTGTTAAGTTTACTCTTATATGACCTGTCAGTTGAAGTGTCATATATCAGTAATATATATACATAATGACAGAACGGGCTCACTCGCTCCGCTCGGATCCCGTTCCCGCTTCGCTTGTCATTATGTATATATACAAACTAACTCGAAAAACAAAATAAAAAGTTAAAATATTTTTACCCCCTATCGGGATTTTTTAAAACCTCTCAAAAAACCCCCACTTTACTTAAGCATTACTAAAGCTTTACTTAAGCATTACTTAATCATTACTTAAGCATTACTTAAGTATTACTTAAGCATACACAATATGTCACTACTTCAGGACACAACACATTTTTTTTCTTATACCCCTATTTTTCCTCCGCCACCACGAGAAAAAAATAAAAAAAAACTTTAAAAATGAAGCAACCAACGGCGCCGCCTTCATCAATATATCCCGAATTACCAGTAGAGGACGGACAAAATTATAGATTACAAAAAATATCGGAGATTGAAAGAATATTAATTAATGAAAGAGATACAAGAAAATCATTACGAAAAAAATATAAAAGAGGAATAAATATTACTGAAGGGGTTGATACTACATTAATATCAGCTAGTATTATTTTAGCAGGAATTGGAGTAGCAGTTCCTATTCTTTTACCAATACAAATTGTAGCTGTAGCATGTGGAGGAATTGGAGTATGTGTTAAAATAATAAGAAGAAAATTAATGACAAAAGCACAAAAACATTGTAATGTTAAAACGATAGCAGAAAGTAAATTAAATAGTATTAGAGATATTATTTCTAAATCTCTTCAAGATGGAGAAATAAGTCCTGAAGAATTTAAATTAGTTTTAACTGAAATGGAAAAATATTCTAAACTTAAAGAAGAAATCAGATCCCCAAAATCATCGAATGATTCAGGAATCACTGAAGATGACAAAAAAAATGATCGAGAAGGTGAAAGAAGATATGTTAAACAGTTTAAAAACAGCATAATTTTTACAATTAATAATTATTATGTTACTAATAATTATAGATATGAAAATCCACATTTATTCCGAATAAAAATGGCTGAAGGTGGATTTGATTATAATGAACCAGATTATCACGAAGACTTTGAAGATGATGTTTATAATGATGATGATTATATGATTGCAGATGAGGAATTTAACAGAACCATACAAAACCAATCCATTCATATCGAAGATATTAATGATGTAGATACAAGAACACAATTAATATTGGAACAGAAACAATCAATAGTTAAAAGATATTATGAGATAATAAAAGAAAAATATGGATTAGACCCGATTCGTATAGATATTTCAAACTTTGAACTTGGCCCCGATAATAAAACGTTATTTTTAAAGGTTGGAGATAGAGACATTCAAATCACATCCAAAAGAGAAGGTTTTATTGCTTTGAATACTTTGGCGGGTAAAATTGGTGCGGGTGGAACGAGTACAATTAAAGATTTATTAAATTTACCGGATTATTCATCTACAACTAAAACATTAACTGCACAAGCTGCTTCTGCTTTACAAAATACAAGAGATGAAATTAATAATGCAGGACAAGAAATACCCCTAGAAAATATAACTTCAGAACAAGATGTTCAAAATTTATTAACAACAACAAATAGATCAGAAACTGCTTTGAAAGAAGTAGTTGAAGAAATAGAAACTGCACCTAAAGAAGTACAAACAGATATAACAAAAAGAGAAGTGGATGGTATTCTTAAAGCAATGACAACAGCAAAAGAAGAGATTGCAAATCAATTAGCAAAACTGAATGAAACATATAAACATATAGCAAGAGAAAAAGAAAAATTAGAACAGGCTAAAGAAGATAATAATGAATTTCAAATAGAAAGGATAAGTAATCGAATAAGAGAATTGGAAGGTGAGAGAAGTGCTAGATTAGAAGCAATTAATATTAATAAAGAAAAAATACGTAGTCAAGTAAATAGAATAAAAGAAACCATCAATAAAATATTGAGAGAAGACACGACATTAGGAGAAAGAATAAAAACATTATTCAGAGAACAAGGAATTACAATTGTTAGTGTTTTAACCGCTTTTGGAATGATTATTGGTCTTATTGTTGAAGCCGTTATACCCGGTGGAGGAGGATCTATAACACCAAAACCTCCACCAAAAGGTGATGGTGTGAAAGATTGGATAAAAAAACAATTAGATAATATTGGAAAATTATTAGCTAAATTAGCTGGTAAAGCAGCAGCGGCATTACCAGGTATAATAGGGGCTATTGTATCATGGCTATTATCCTCTAAACAATAATCACAACTTCTTCCTTCTAGATATTTGTTGTTCATTTTCTCTATGTCCATTTTTAGAGAAAATTTTTTAGTTATCTTTTTTTTATTTTTTTACTTTCCAAATAGGGGGTAAAAATATTTTAACTTTTTATTTTGTTTTTCGAGTAAGTTTGTATATATACATAATGACACGCGAAGCGGGAACGGGATCCGAGCGGAGCGAGTGAGCCCGTTCTGTCATTATGTATATATATCAGTATATCCAAAGAATACAGTTCAGTTCCGCGTGCGTCACAGGAATCTGCAACATAATGTGACACAACAAACTGGTATTAACTCTTTCGTTGCCAATGTCGCATCTGTGATATCTATGCAAACAGTTTGGATCCAGTTGAGACTCTGAGTAACTCGGCGTCTCATCAGGATCCAAACTATTTGTTATGTGTTACTGTGACTTACTGTGAAGAACATTAAAAAATGGAAATGGTAGCAGACGACAGAATTTGGCAGCGAAAGAATTAAGACACGCTCTACATACTGGCAACTACGTCATGTCATGTACAGAGTATGGCGTTGCGCTCTAAAGGATGAGCTTTACAAACTATTGTTGCATAATCATTTAACTATTGTGCAGTCGCTTTTGTCAGCCTTATGGAACGAAGTATGCAATTACAATGTACACTGTGCCAATATAACAGCTAACGATCGAAAGATCAGTTGAAATTGTACTAACAATATTACCTTGTCCAGAAGAACTGACGTTTAAGTCATTTCAATTAGATACATAGCAAGTATTCTTTGTAAAACACACTATCGGTCAGATCTACACAGCCGACATAATGGCAGTTGAGAATATGTGCATGCGTACGTGCAATATCTTTACTTTTGATGGACGTATCTACATATTACTTGGCACGTGTCATTTTCTTTCAAAGATTCTGTCTGAGCTTAACATTTCTTATACAAAGATGGGTTTCATTGTAATTTGGCACATACCTGAATCATGAGTAGACGCTGTATGGCGTAAAAGAATTACAGTAAAAGTCCTATAAACCGGAATTTTGATAAAGAACAATTCAAGTCTTTTTAGGCATGACTTTGACCCAGCATTAAGCTGGAACCTGTCTTATAGAACAGGCCTGATACTAATTTGAACGTCCTGTTTAGAGGAGTTTTACCGGACATGTACAATGTTAGAACTATCCAGGGTTTTTATCTCCGCATTACTTTCCTGCAGGCATAGTTATACTAAAAGTTATTCTACTATCATTCATTCTATCATAAACATCCAGAATTTCCCTTTTGAAACACAATATGGTCTAAAAGACTGATCACTAGTGAGGATGTACAGTATTATACTACTGAATTCTATTTCAGGTGTATGAAAGACAGTGCTGGGCCTGCATTTCTTTGTTTTCTGGGACACAAATACGGGTACAGACCGCTTCCGGCCAAGATTGTCCAGTCAGAATTCGAGGAAATGTATGCGTATTTGAAGAAGGCTGGAAAAGATATGGCGCTGATTGATAACTATTACAATTTAGACGGCAACGCTGTACCGACAGAATATGTTCTCAGACCTAAGACTAAAGAAGACAAGACTTGGTGGGACGACATGGATGCAATACAAGCTCAAATGCGAGAGGCAGTAGTAGCTTGCTTTGGTGAAAAGGACGAGCGCTGCAACAAGTATCACATCTCCGTCACCGAGACAGAAATACATAATGGCGTCTTTGACAATGCTAATGCTGATTACCAAGCAAAGTTCGTGCGAAGAGACTTGGTGGATTACGATACAGATTTCCATAGGGACAGAAAGATACTTGATATGCAAGGAAAAGAGATTGATGAATATGCCAAAGAAAAACTAACTGTATTAAAAGAGGAAAAAGTATCGAAGGTGTTAGAAAAGGACCAGGTATACGATGTGCGATACCAGAAATCCACACCGGAAGAGTCTGCCGATTACATCAAAGCAGTTTGCGATCACATCTGTAAGGCCATGGTGGAAGGGATTCTGGATGGCTATGAAAAACGCCTTCACATTAAAGAAGATCCAGAGTTTCTAGAAGCAGTACAACATCGCTCTCATGCCAACGAAAAGGCAAGTCTTTTCATCGGCAGAGAACGTGAGATTGGCTTAATAAATCAGTACCTGAAATCGGAGAGCAGGGCACCGCTTGTTGTTCACGGACCATCCGGTTGTGGGAAAACAGCGCTAATGGCAGTCTCGACGAAGGGTATAAAGGCATCAAACAGTAATGGAACCGTTATCCTCAGGTTCCTTGGGACCACCGGGCAATCTGGGTCAGCAAGAAATGTGTTGATGAGCGTCTGTACTCATATTTGCCGTGTGTATGGAAAGGACACGTCAACAATGCCAACGTCATACAAAGAGCTTATTAAACATTTTCAGACATGTTTGGGGTATGCAAGGGCTGATAAACCACTGTTTCTTGTGCTTGATTCTCTGGATCAGCTGTCAAACGAAGACCTCGGTCAGAACCTCGCTTGGCTTTCTTTGTCTGAGGAATTGCCCGAACACGTGAAGTTAGTATTATCCTCGCTACCGACAAAGTGTCTAGACATCCTGAAGGCATATCTACCTGCTGATAATTTCGTGGAGGTTCAACCTCTGGCATCCAACGAAGGACCAGAAATCATATCTAAAATGTTAGAGATTCAAAACAGAAAAATCACGGAATCCCAGGAAAAGATCATTATCGCTGCATTTAATAAATGCCCATTGCCCCTCTTTCTCCGTCTTGCAGTCGATATCGCATTACGGTGGCACTCATACGATGAAGTCACACCTGCTGACATTGCTGACGATATGCCAGGTCTAATAACCATGTTGTTCGACCGACTTGAATCAACATACGGTGAGATGTTTGTGCACCATGCGCTGTCGTATATTACTGCATCAAAACACGGCCTGTCATTAGCTGAACTTGAAGACATACTTTCATGCGATGACAAAGTACTGGACAGTGTTTTCGAATGGTGGATACCTCCTATACGCCGCATCCCACCACTGCTCTGGGCAAGAGTCAGAAATGAGCTTGGGATATACTTGGCAGAAAGGGGAACAAATGGAATAAGCGCATACGGCTGGTACCACAGACAATTTTGGGAAACAGCGACAAAGCGTTATCTTGATACTACTTTTGGGAAAGAGCCAGGACCTTTCCGCGATAACGCACACGAGGCAATTGCTGACTATTTTGAAGGAAAATGGGAAAACGGGAAAAGTTATGTCAGTTCAAAACCTGGAGCATCTCAAACCCCAAAACTGGAGGATAGAAAAATAGCAAAACAACCAACGGTTATAAGTGGAAGCAGGAAGTTGGGTCGGCAGCTTAACAGAAGGAAACTTGCAGAGCTTCCGTATCACCTGATACAGCTTAGACAGTGGGAAAGGTTTCAGGCTCTTGTAATTGACCTGACATACGTTGAGGCAGACTTTGAAGCCGGAAACGGTTTCAACTGTTTCAGTGAGCTGATAGAGGCGACCAAGTTGTCCGAGATTGACACTATAAAGCAGATGACCAGGTTCGTTGGAGCTAATCTAGGCTTCCTGATACGGGAACCAGAGGGAGTCTACCAAATGGCATACCAGCTGTCAAAGAGAAGCATAATACGGAAACTGCTAGAAAAGATCGACAAAAGCGAATTTCCCTTGCCTTTGATGACCAACATGTACGAAGAAGACTTCAATGACCCCTGTGAGATGACATTACATGGCCATACTGAAACTATTCGCACCTGCGACTATTCGCCAAAAGGTAGGTTATTCTATTGACAAGTAAATGGAATATATAAGATACATTGTATTGATTCTAACACTTCAAGACATCCATATATCCAGGCGTTTTAGTCTTAGCTTTGAAGTATTTCTTTAGCGATATATGAAAGCAGTTTGGTGTTGTTCCTGGTTATTTATGGAAGTATGGAGTTTCTGATATCCGAACTATCTTCATTGAATTCGATCACCTTTTATACATACGTGAAATACATTCAAATACATATACTATTGCGAGCTATCCCGACTTACTAACTTGATATTTAAACACTAGAATACTACATCACGCATGTATGAATGCTTGGCAACTCCAATCCCGGAACAATTTACATTAAATTCGATTAGCTTTCATACATACGTGAAAGAAACATTCAAATCCATATAGAGCTATTCTAACGCACTGATTTGGTCGTTAAACATTAGATTACTTCATCCTTTTGTGCCAACGCAATGGCAGCTACTTAGCTCCTCGCCACTGTGTTCGAATCCCTGTCTGGGCATTTGGATTTTTCATGTGAGGAGGCCTTCCAGCTGACTTGCGGTAAGTCGATGGTTCTACCTGGGTGTTCTACTGTGCACGAGACAATTGTTCCACACACAGAAACCCCTCTTGGGCCTTCCTCACACCTGTAATTAGCTGAATTTCGTAATATGGCTTCAAAATGCTGTGTTATAGCAACGTAAAACCCAAATACAAACAGAAAAACAACATTAAACCGTTTATGTATATAAAGTAAATCCCTTATAGTTCGAACATTAAACAAGTTATAAGTAAATCCCCTATAGTTCGAATACTAAACAAGTTATACAGTAAATCCCCTATAGTTCGAACACTAAACAAGTTATACAGTAAATCCCCGATAGTTCGAACACTAAACAAGTTGTGCAGTAAAGCCCCTATAGTTCGAACACTAAACAAGTTATACAGTAAATCCCCGATAGTTCGAACACTAAACAAGTTATACAGTAAAGCCCCTATAGTTCCCCTATAGTTCGAACACTAAACAAGTTATACTGTAAATCCCTGATAGTTCGAACACTAAACAAGTTATACAGTAAAGCCCCTACAGTTCGAACACTAAACAAGTTACAGTAAATCCCTGATAGTTCGAACACTAAACAAGTTATACAGCAAATCCCCGATAACCCGAACACTTAAACTAGTTATACAGTAAAACCCCTGTAGTTCGAACACTAAATAAGTTATACAGTAAAACCCCTATAGTTCCCCTATAGTTCGAACACTAAAGTTATACAGTAAAACCCCGATAGTTCGAACACTAAACAAGTATCATTATCGGTCTGCAAGACAGGCTTAATGATGGGTGAAAGGCGTGCAGTAAGCTCTTCTGTGAGTTTTCTGTGCGACTTTCACCCTGCATTAAATAGCTACCTGCCTAAACAGTTCTCAATTCTTCATTACTAAACGTTCGAACTATTGAGTTTATACTGGATACTATACCAACTTTCTAAACCGCCACTTAGTATTCATTATCTCGTTCAGTTTAGACGGATTCAAGTCAAAATTTACACACGTAGATAATGATAATATCGCCCACAAATAGATCAGTGATGAGTGACGATCTGTGTTACAAGTACTGGAACCTGTATAATAACAAAAGTATTCCAAAATATTGATCTGTTCTGTTACCCAATTTTCCGGCAATATTTTATGTGCAGTGTTGTATGCTAAACGAATGTACCTAAGTCTGTTGAGTCTGGGTCAAACTTATGGGACGTACTGGCACTACGCATAGAATGTTCCATTCAAGTTTTTTTTTTTTTATAATCTGAGTGCGTTGACACACTGTAATAGAGCATAATATGACACAGACAGATAAACTTACGGAAAAGATGTAGCTTATTTACCAATGTCCTAAATAAATTCTATTTTATTATTATTCTTATCTATATATAAGTATTAAATATATTTTATTTTAAATGTTCTATAATTTACGCATTATTGTACAGAAAATGTATCTTTGTGAAGCGCTTTTGAACGCACATATCCTGTATGAAAAGAGCGCTATATAAATGTGGTATAATAATAATAATAATAATAATAAAAATATAAAATGAAGTTTAACAGTTTGTTTTAGTATAGATAGTGAGATAACTCTGCAAATTGGACTATTTGCAATATGCAGTGCAACTTATTATTATCACGTTAAAACTTAAAGTGTCACGAAGATAGACAAAAATCCATTACTCTTATCGTTTTCAAGGGGACCTGATTTTATCGTCAGCGGATGATTCTACGATGCGTATATGGGATTCCACCACAGGGGCAGAGCTGGTGTGCGTTTCTTCACTCGCGGGGCCCGTTTGGCCCGCAAAGCATGAGAGCAATCAGCTCATGTTGCACCCGGTCAATCCAGCGTGCTTCTCGAGAACAGGGGAGACCATCGGCAGCGGGACAGAGATAGGCGAAGTCATGATGTGGGACAAAAGCGGTGGTCAGGTAATAGTGTGACTGGGTAGTGAAAAACAAGTTAAAAATTTACAGATATGCAACTTTATTTAAAGTTCAACCAGCTAAATTGACATCTTTTATTTCATGATACACAAAACGTATGTTCTATTATTCTGATGCCACATCCATTAAATTGGATATGCAAACAGAGTAGATCCAGATCAGACGGTCCCTGAAAGCTATAGCACTAGGTTTTGTTTGGGGTTTAATGGGTAAATGTTTCTCTCTTAATTTCTGCCTCTAGCTAATTAAGATTATCTCAGCCATATTAGTTTTAACTCGTTTATAGTCAATGTATCAATGTTTCATCTGTCATTTACATATGCAAAAAGTTTGGATCCAGATGAGATGCCGAGTTACTAAGTTAATAAAAAAAAGTGAAAATTGAATCAGACGACAATTTTTGCAGAAAACAATATTTGGAAGCTAAAGAGTTGAAGCGTTTGTTAGTAGGCCTAGAGGGATAGTATTGTAAGACGCATTTTAACCCTTTACTCCATGAAGGGTCTTGTAAAACATAATGGCGTCATGAATATTGATTAGATTTAATGTTATAAAAGCCCCTGGGTAGAATCATATATCGTATATTATATGATATATCATAAACAAACAGAGCATACCCTGATCAGATGGATCCTATAGGAGCCGTCTGATCATAGTCCACTCTGTTTGCAAAGGCGTAGAAAGGTGTATTTATGGAGGAAAGGGTTAAGTGCGTTTAATTGGATCTAAGTGCGCTTAGACAATGAAACCTCCCTGAAACTGAAATGAAATGTGAAAAGTTACCCAACTGGATTATTTCCACAGATGCATTCTGTGTCAACTGGAAACCTTGCAGTGACATCCGTCAAATTTTCCCCGGACAACAAAGTTTTGGCAACCTCGTTTAAGAACGGTCTGGTCTCATTCTGGTTGGCTGATGGTTTGAGTCGCATTTCGACTGTTGAAACTGCAGAAGAGACTACATGCATAGACTATTCAGTAGATGGAAACACTTTGGCTGTTATGTGTCTCCAAAGTGAGTATACTTGTTCATTAACCCATTACACCTACCACATAGGCTATTTTTAGATTAAACCTCTAAAATTAGTTTATCGAAAAGGAACATTTATAAGGGAAAGGGGAAATTTAGAACAGGGTAGTTTTGAAACCATGGTGATCACAGGGGGGCATTTCGTTGGTCTACATGGTCTAAAACGTCAAAAAATTGATTGGGTCGATTTAGCGTGTATATAATATAACAATAAATCGACCCAATCATTTCTTTTTACTTTTTAGACCATGTAGACCCACGAAATGGTCCCCTGTGATGATGATAAATAGAATATTTGCTCCTACTGTGACGGATGCTGTATTACAGATTAAATAGATGTAAAACTGTTTTATAAGAGGTGCCGTTAATATATTAAATCAAATTTTACAATATATTTGTAGTTTTAAGACAAAATAACCTTGCAATGTACAGTAAAACCTCTCTATAACGACTACTAAATTACATCAAGTATTTTGTGTGAAAGGCCGGTGTCTGCTTAAAGAAAGGTGAAAGTAAAACAGAACGCTGGTTTACTTTCACCTTGATTTAAGCAGCAACCTGCCCTAAATACCAACTACCGTAAATAGCACAAGTTAGTGGCCGTTATAGAGAGGTTTTACTGTATTTGTGAAGTTGTCATATATATATGTGGGTCTTCTCTGTTTGCAAATGCTTGAAAATACGTTTACATACATATGAGGGAAAGGGTTAATCCATTTGTGCTATGCAGGACTGTGTCTCATCAACACAAACAACTACAGCATTAAGACAAGGAACAATGGCGGATGCTACCTGAACCTGTGTTGTACCTATCATCCAGCAGGTAAACAGGTAAAGAATTACTTGTTCTCCTTATTAACCCTATACTCCATGAATATTCATATAAGAAAAAAATAAATCGCGAATATTAATTGGATTAATTGTTGTAATAACACATTGACAGAGAAACTTTTGCCCTTGACTGAAATTGTAGGATCATATTAATATTACATCATAAGCAAACAGAGCAGACCCTGCATGATCAGACGGCTCCTATAGAAGCCGTCTGATCTAGGTCTACTCTGTTTGCAAAGGTGTAGAAAGGCATATTTATGGAATAAAGGGTTAGTATTTGTACAGTCAATATATATTCATTTTAGGAGCACTTATATATTATCTTAACAATGGAATATGTGTGTGTGTGTGTGTGTTTGTGTCACTCACTTACAGTTATCTCTATAAGCAGACCTTGGCCAGATATGTGTTGTCATTTGTCACTGATGTTCAGCTATCTCTGCAAACAGGCCTTTGTCAGATATGTTCACCACTCATCACTCATGTACAGCTATCTCTGTAAACAGGCCTTGGTCAGATATGGTCACCACTCATGTACAGCTATCTCTGTAAACAGGCCTTGGTCAGATATGTTTGCCACTCATCACTCATGTACAGCTTTCTCTGTAATCAGGACTTGGTCATATATGTGTTATTGTTCATCACTCATGTACAGCTAAAAGTTTTATGCAAACAGACCTGGGTCAGCTGTGTGTTGTCAATCACCACTCATGTTCAACTATTGTCGATAAGGTTTTACCTGGCACTGCATGAATATTCCGCCTTTTTCCGTAAGCTGTTTTTATCCTTCTGAATACACACGTGAAACATGCGTCACTATCACGATTTTTCATCGACGAAAGTCGGTGGAAAGTGATGAGTGCCAGTTCAAACCTTACCGATAATATATCTGCAAACAGACTTAGGTCAGCTGTGTGTTGTCATTCATCACTCATGTTCAGCTATCTCTGCAAACAGGCCTAGGTCAGCTGTGTGTTGTCATTCATCACTCATGTTCAGCTATCTCTGCAAACAGACCTAGGTCAGCTGTGTGTTGTCATTCATCACTCATGTTCAGCTATCTCTACAAACAGGCCCAGGTCAGCTGTGTGTTGTCATTCATCACTCATGTTCAGCTATCTCTGCAAACAGACCTAGGTCAGCTGTTTGTTGTCATTCATCACTCATGTTCAGCTATCTCTACAAACAGACCTAGGTCAGCTGTGTGTTGTCATTCATCACTCATGTTCAGCTATCTCTGCAAACAGGCCTACTACAGGTCAGCTGTGTGTTGTCATTCATCACTCATGTTCAGCTATCTCTGCAAACAGGCCTAGGTCAGCTGTGTGTTGTCATTCATCACTCATGTTCAGCTATCTCTGCAAACATGCCTACTACAGGTCAGCTGTGTGTTGTTATTCATCACTCATGTTCAGCTATCTCTGCAAACAGGCCTAGGTCAGCTGTGTGTTGTCATTCATCACTCATGTTCAGCTATCTCTACAAACAGACCTAGGTCAGCTGTGTGTTGTCATTCATCACTCATGTTCAGCTATCTCTGCAAACAGACCTAGGTCAGATATGTTTGCTGCTTATCACTCATTTACAGCTGTATCTGCAAACAGGCTGATCAAAGTTCCGTTTACACAACAATCATTCCACTTCATTTTCAAACAACAATGTATGTGCACCCTTTTCTGCAAGAAGGCAACCTGAATGTCAAACTGTTTGGACCATGACGTGACGCTAAATAACTCTGGATCCAGACTAAATAACTCTGGATCCAGACTATTTACAAAGGCACCTACATTTGGTCATAGTGTACTTTAACCCTTTAAGTGTAGGAAATGAGTATATAAGACCTTCGCAAACAGTGTAGACCAAAATTATTGGGCTCCTGATGGACACAAACAGTGTAGACCAACATTATTGGGCTCCTGAGGGAGCCCTTTGATCAGGGACTGCATTTTTTGTCATTTTCTTCAGTGATACATTTTGAAACAAGTTTCTGTTTAACCGATATTTAGAGGGAAGAGTTAGTTTAATATATAATTCAGCCTAACGAAGCTTAATGTATGAACATAATACAGGTGTGTATTTGATTGTACTAGATCATGACGGGCGGGGATGATTCTAAAGTGTCCGTGTGGGATGCTAATTCGGGTACCTTCCAGTACGGCATCAAGCGCCACAATGCCTGGGTTTGGTGCATCAAGTTTACCAAGGACGGCAACAATATGTTCACATGCTCGTCGGACAGGTCAATGAAGGTGTGGCACAAGACTTCTTCTGGAGACTGGGAGGTCACGGCCACTGTTGGAGGTCATTCACATAGGGTCAGTATGGTGTCAATAGAGGCCATAACTGAGAGCAAACTGGTGACATCATCGTTGGACAGGTAAACATTTATACATTTTGTTTCCAAGTTTGCAGTCTGCTTCAAAATGTTTTTTGATCTTAATTCTAACCCATTTGCTCCCACGATCCCATATATGGGACGTAGGCAAACAGTGTAGACTCTGATCAGAAGCCGCATAATGCTGATAGGAATTGCAATATAAAACAAAAACGAAATTGAAAATTTAGGCCAGGCACCCCTTAGATAAAAAATGGACTAATCCAATATATAAACATGGAAGAATCCACTGGGAGCAAATGGGTCAAGTATGCTGAAGGTTTTTGTTCCTCAGGATCCAAACTGTTTTCAAATGTTATCAGATTTGTCTGCATTGTTCTAAAGATTAATGAAATTTATAAAATAAAATGTAGATACCTCAGTGTAAAATCTTTGCCCCTTTATTATTTGATCTAAATAAAGTAGTGTTTCTTTTCCTTATATAAACGCGTTTTCACGCATTTGCAAACAGAGTAGACCAGGCTCTTGACATGATATAGATCTGATTCTACAGTTTTTGTGAAAGCGAAAAAACTCCTTGAAAAGTTTACATTATAAAAATTCAGCCAATAAATATCCATAGTGTCATTACTTCTTAGATGAATATTGAACAGGGAAAGGGTTAACACTTCTCATGTACCTCTTGTACACTTCTCATGTACCTAGCATTTGTAATACTGCATGTCATCAGGATCCAAGCTGTTTGACACTTAGTCAAAAATTTAATCGAATCGAAAGTCAGCGAAAAGTTCAGCAAATTGAAAAAAGATATTTAAATTGGCGGCATGAGAACGGTTAAGTGATATAAAACAAATTTCTCACAATAAAACTTCATTAACTCTTTCCCTGTTCAATATTCATGCAAGAAATAGACATCGTGAATATTTAAAAGCTTAATTTTTATATGGGGAATTTCAAAAGGAAGTTTTGTTCTAATTAAAACTAGAATCAGATCTCTCCATCAAGTCCTAAGCAAACCCTGATCAGACGACTCCTACAGGAGCCGTCTGATCTGGGTCTACTCTGTTTGCAAATGGGTGAGAAGGCGTATATATTTGGGAAAGGGTTATAGGCAAATTGATTGCTTTGTCAAGAAAACTGCTGTAATAGATTTATCAAATGTGAGGTCCAATGCTAGTTCTTTTTTTTTGCTTTGTAATTCATTCTCTTCCTTGATCCTTATGTACCCTGAAGACGGCTTGAAGTGAGCTGAAACATTGGTAGATGAAAATTGGTACACTATAACCTCCCTGGTTGTTGGTTCCACTTCTCTATTATTCTATTTTGTAGATCCTTAAAGGTATGGGACACACAGGCTCTTGTAAGAGGGGATATACCGCCTGCAGGTCAAGGCCATTTTACCACTTGTTTGGCCTCTGCAAATGGCAAGTACATAGCGAAGTCTCAAGGCTGGTTCCACTCGTGTAGTGTGATTGACAACGCCTCTGGAAAACAACTTGGAAACACGCAGAATCACAAGGGCTTTGTCAGAAAGGCCCATTTCACATATAATGAAGACAGGTTGTTTGTGTTGGACCATGGCCATTCTGGTGCTTATGAGGTGAGAAACAATGTCCACCAGAGTCACGCCACAAGAAAATTTCTTTGGAACAAAATAGACACATACAAACTGCTGCATAGAGTCTGACCATAGTCCAGAGATGTATGAGGAGATTTATTTAACTCTTAACTCTTTACTTCATGAAAGTTTATGTAAAAAAAAATGGCATCATGAATATTAATTAGATTATTTTTTACAATGGGACATGGAATCAGACGATTCCTACAGGGGCCATCTGATCCTGATCTACTCTGTTTGCAAAGGCATGGAACAGCGTAATGTGTGGGATTGAAGTATTGTTAAATATCGTTTTCATACATATTTTATCTTTGAAACATGCAATGTTGGTATCCATTTGCTTGCACACCTGGTTATTTAAGATTTATTTTGCTCTTCAACAGTTCGGTTCTGAAGCACATGCCTGTATTATGGCGACATGGTTATCAGATATGAGTAATGTATGCAGCAGCCTTGGGACCAGGTCTCCCGTTTCTTTCTGTCTCAACACCAAATATATTATTGTTGGTAAGTATTAAGCGTTTATTGCATGTGACCATCTTTCTCTGACAAGAAAAGGGTGCCGTAACACAGTCATAAAATTCATGTTACATGTAATCTTAAACTTACTGAGCAAATTCTCATTGGCAGATAGTAAGGTGGAGCATTTCTGCTGTTTCTTTCGGAATACAGTAAAACCCCTCTAAATGGGATGAAAAATTTAGTATAAATATCGTTCTTTGAGACAGGTGACAGCTTAATGCAGGCTCCTCATTAAGTAGCCACCTGCCTAAAAGTATCTAAATTCTTCTCTATTAGAATTCCGGTTTAGAGGTTTTTACTGTACACAGTCTGAGTGTCAACTTGTTTGTAAATGCTGTTACCAATTCATCAACAGGATGCTAAATTTATTACTTAACCCTTTCCCTCTACAACATTCATGTAACAAAATATGATATTATGAATATTTATTAGTTTAAGTTTTATAGTGCAAACTTTTTAAGGAACTATTTTGTTTTGACAACAACTGTAGAATCAGATCTATATCATGTCAAAAGCAAACAGAGTAGACCCAGATCAGATGGTTCCTATAGGAGCCAGACTGATCTGGGTCTACTCTATTTGCAAATGAACGAAAAGCCATTTATATGAAGGATAGGGTAAACTCTTTCCATCATGAATATTTATACAATAATCTGTCTGATCTCGGTCTACTATGTTTGTAAAGGCATGAAAAAGTGTTCATATGAAGGAATGAATAATCCTTTCCTTCATATGAACGCCTTTTCACACATTTGCAAACAGAGAAGACCCTACAGGAGCCGTCTGATCAAGGTCTGCTTTGGTCGCTTATGGAATTTGATAGATCTGTTTCTTTAGATTCTAAAATGGCTACAGTGTTCCATCATCCAATATTTCATTCTACTTTATTCATGAATATTCAGTAGGTGTTAAAATTTGGTCTAAATATAGACCAGGGAAAGGGTTATCATGCTTCATTTTGGGTGAATATGTATGTTTGTTTCAGGTACTGTGACAGGTGATATCTACTTGTATGATCTTGATGACTACAGTGAGGTTGCCTGTTTCAACTCAGGGACAGACAAGCAGATATTCAGTATGGCTGCTTGTAGGGATACCACAAAAATGGCTGCCGCTTATGAGAATGTGTGTCAGGTCTGGGACATCAGGTAAGCCATTTTATTGTACCTCCCTTGACTTTCCTACACAAATTTTCCATATACTTGCCATGAAACAATTAGTACTGTTCCATGCAACATTATCTCGTGCGGGCAACATTACATTTAGATCAGTAAGTGCTTATTAAATTGAGTTTGTAACGTCATCCGACTGACGTCATACTGACGTAATCAGACGTTTGCAATTTCAACTGTTTCGGAGGAGAATATGTCAAGATTGGACAGTGAAAAGGACTCGCGCCAGTACCAAGCGTGTAATGAATAGAAGTGTGAAGCTGTTCTGCGATTTTTAAGCAGCGAGTATAACGTTTGTTTCAGACTGTTTATTGTTGTCATTGAATAAACCTTTTTGCTGATGAAATTGATTGTGATGTTCCGTATAATAAAATAAATATCACATCCCATGGAGGGCGACATCACGTATTGTCAACCCTCGGTATGGTAATGTCCACCTCGGCTAACACCTCAGTGGACATTACCAACCTCGGGTGACAAACACGTGCTGTCGCCCTTCATAGGATATGATATTTATGTATAATAGCAGGACCATGTGTTCTTCCACAAACAGACAAGCTAATAAAAAGTTTATTTATTATATATACAAATGTACTAATTAATGTCTTAACCATTTCCCATAACCTTTTACTCCATGAATAAACATGTAAGAAGTAATGTATATGAATATTAGATAATTTAGACAATTTTTGGCCATGGTAGAAACTGTAAGATCATATCTATATAATTCCATAAGTAATCGGTGCAAACCCTGATCAGACAGCTCTATCAGGAGCCCTCTGATCTGGGTCTAATCTGTTTGCAAAGCAATATTTATGGTAAAGGATCATGCATTTGCAAACAGAGTAGATCTAGATCAGATGGCTCCTTTCGCTTATGGAATTCTAATAGGCCTGGCAATACAGTTTCTACTACATGAGTATACCAAAATTTATATGTACATATGCCATTATAAAAATTCAGCTAATACATATGCATGATGTCATTCTTTCTTACATAATATTCAAGAGGGAAATGGTTCACTTTCTAGGTTTTACTATGTACTTACTTCCCACTCTACAGACTCTTCATTCCATGGCAGTTGTGCAACTTATAGTAATAGGGATGTTCTATTGGCAGAATTATCCCTCTGGTTAGAATTAACCTTTTCCCTGAATACTCATATATAGAAAAAATGACATCATAAATAACAAGAGATGTTTGTAAAAGACGTACACCCCCAGACCTTTGGCCAAGTGACCTCAAACCAATAGGGGTCATCTAGTGGTCATAACTAACCACCACAGCAAGTTTGAAGATCCTAAGCCAAACCCAGTGAGCAGTTATTGATCGGAAGCCATTTCACCAGTTAAGGTCATGGTGACCTTGACCTTTTCACCTAAAAAACAATAGGGGTCATCTAGTGGTCATGATTAATCACCACAGCAAGTTTGAAGATCCTAAGCCAAATCATTGAGCAGTCATTGATAGGAAACCATTTCACCAGTTAAGGTCATGTTGACCTTGACCTTTGACCTATGGGGGGTATAATAATATCATTTTATAACGCATGTGAACAGAGGAAATTTTGGCTATCGCAAAAACTGTGGAATTAGATCTATGTTATTCCATAAGCAAACAGAGCATTGACCATGATCAGATGGCTCCTACAGAGGCTGTTTGATCTGGATCTAGCATGTTTGCAAAGGTGTCAAGTCGTTATATGTGGGGATAGGGTAAACCAAGAAACAGTCAGTTTGTTTGAAATAGATTATGTCAATGAGCAGAGACCAGTACATGTATAGCAATTGACAATTCTGCAGTAAATGTTTAACCCTTTACTCCATGAATATGCATGTACGAAATAATGACATCATGAATATTAATTAGAATACTTTTTATAATAGCCCATAGACAGAAGCATTTTTGGCCATCACAGAAACTGTAGAATCATATCTATGTTATATCATAAGCAAACAGAGCAGATCCTGGTCAGACGGATCCTACAGGAGGTGTCAGAATCTGGGTCTACTCTGTTAGCAAAGGCATATGTATGGAGTGAAGGGTTAAGCAAACTTTGTTGCTTTCTTTTCAGTGACAGCCACAGGAATCACATCACAGATTTAACGGAGCATGACTCAAATATCTTTACATGCGCTTTCTCACCAAATGGGCGTTTCCTCGTGACTGGAACAAATTCTGGTTGGCTGTTTGTTTACAAAATTTTGCAGAATGATGTCTCTTTACTGACCGTTATCAAAGACCACGCCTCTTACGTAAGTGACATCAAGTTCTGCAGCACCGGAAACTTGATGGTGACATCAGCTGGCCTGAGTATGCGTATTTGGAATGTCAAAGATGAGATAACTCCTAGGTGTACCTATTATGCCCCGGTGAACTTCGCTGATTTTCTGAGTGAAAATTCAGTGATAGTAGGAGAGGCCACAGGAAAACTGCTGTTTTTGTCATTTTAAAAACATTTCATGAACATTATCGCAGTTGAACAATCTGGATCAATCAAAGATGCTTTTCACAAGATTTTTACATTTGCATGAACAACTGAAGTGACGCTTTATATTTAACCCATTCCCTCATATTGACATCTTTTGACGCCTCTGTAAGTCACTTTCTGAAACCATTGTGATGAATAGAGCATTTGCTCCATAGGAGAAAATGCTCTATTTATGACAATGGCTTCAAAACTATACAATTCTAAAAAAATTCTTTTTCTCTAGTAAATGCTCATTTTTGGTAGATTTATTCAAAGATGTAGGGTCTAAAAATAGCCTGTGAGTTAATGGGTTAAAGTGATAAAACGGGTATTTTATGGATAATTTGTTAAAAAAGTCAGTAAAAGTGTCAACCATGCTAGACAACAATCTGAAACACTTATTACCAGTTTCAGATGTTTTTGTTTTGTAAAAGATTTATATTTGGTAGTTTTGTTTTACCAAATTAGTAAAACTACAATCCTCCACATCATAAATTTAAACCCAAAGTATTAAATTGGTTGAGAACCAGATGAGACTCATTAACCCTGGTTCCCTGTTCTATGTTTATTACAAATTCCAATACCTACTGAATATTCATGGCCAAAATAATTATAATGAAATATGGAAGGTGAAATATTGTAGCCATTTTAGAAAATAAATAAACATATCTATCAAATTCTTTTAGCAAACAGAGCAGACCCTGATCAGACGGCTCCTCTTGAAAATCAAGTTTGAGAACTTAAACAAACAACTTGCTCATTGATCTAAACCCTTTACTCCATGAATATCTATGTAAAAAATACTGACATGATTAATTTTTCAAACTGCACATGGATATAGGAATGTTTGGCCATAGTTGATGCTAAAGAATCATATCTACGTTATTTCATAAGCAAACAGAATAGACCTTGATCAGATGCCTCCTACAGGAGCATTTTGATCTTGGTCTACTCTGTTTGCATAGGCGTAAAAAAGCATTTTTATGGAGTAAAGGATTAACAAAACAGAGCAATTCCTGACCAAACAGCTCCAATTAGAGACGTCTGATCTTGGTCTACTTTGTTTGCAATAGTGCTAAGAGGCGTATCTAAGGAGTAAAGGGTTAAGCAATTATTTATATATTGAAGTTCCATTTATGTGTGACTCCTAGCATATGGGTATGACAATGTGTTTGTGATAAAAAGTGCATAATGTTGGTATTGTATAGGTTATGCAAATAATTTCAGTTAACTCTTTGATGGTCATCTGCAAAATTGTCATCTGCTACACACATTCTGATATGAAATTTTCCTCAATATCAGTAACTATAACATGTGACAAACTGTTTAGATCATGAAAATGTATGCAAAGTTCCTTGGCAGCTGGATCAGGGATTCAACATTGGTATACAGGGTAAAGGTAATTTTTCAAGGTCACTGTTATAATTTATTTACATGATGTAGGACACTTTTTTGAGATAATCATCTATTAACCCTTTATTACATGAATATTCAGGCAAGAAATAATGACATTATGAATATTAATTAACTGAATCTATATGACGGCACTTTGAACAAAATAATTTTCATGATAAAAGATGCTGAAGAATCAGATCTGTATCATATAATAAGCAAACAGAGCAGACCCAGATCAGACAGTTCCTATAGGAGCTGTCTGATCTGGTTCCACTCTGTTTGCAAAACATAGAAAGGCGTATTTATGGAGTATGAATGCTTTACTCTATAGATATGCCTTTTAACCATGTTGCTCTATTTGCTTATGACATATAAATCTGATTCTACAGTTTCTGCCATGATGACCAAAGCTAATAAATATTCATTATGCCATAATTTCTTTTCATGAATATTCATGAGGTTATGGGTTAATTTCTATTTGTGATAAAAGTTTATTACCTCTACATTTTAATTCTTGAATAAAGGAAGTGTTTCCAACATATTAATCATTATTTTTTCAATGTCAATTCCAGAGATATCAATCCATGTACAAGATTCAAAAAGCTTTTTAATGTCCGTTGTAACAAGTACATTAGCATACAGCTGTTTGCCAACATTTAACCCTTTACTCCATAAATACACATTTCTACGCCTTTGCAAACAGAGTAAACCCAGATCAGACGGCTCCTATAGCCAGATCAGATGGCTCCTATAGCCAACACTTCTTGTTTGTAACAGCAAATTAATCTATATGTTTTTAATATGCATGACATCATTATTTCTTACATGAATATTCATGGAGGAAAGGGTTAAACATGTAGACATAAAAAACACTAAAACTATCACCAAAGGTGATGAATACCCCCACACGGCAGCCTTGATCACAAAGCCAAGAGCTGACAACTCCTTATATTAGCTACTGAAAAAATGCACATCTACACTTCTATCAACTTTCAATGAATTATGTTGGTAACTACATGTACAGAAGAAGTTCAAGAGCAGGTTAACTCAATATAACCTGGAGACAGGCAAATGAAAATTATGTCATGAAAAATACACTTCATAGAGGCCATGTATATAAACTTTCATTGAAATCTGTTGAAAAAATTGAATGAGCAGTTTGTGACACAAATTACCAATGTTACAGACCCAAATGACAAACCAGATTTGACAACAAGAGGTCCAGAATGGCCCTGATATCGCCCACCAGACAATCAGAGGAGAAGATTTTCAAAGTTTTCACTATATGTTTTCTATTGAAAACTGGCTACCCCTGGAGTGGGGCCAATTTTGACCCCAGGGGCATAATTTATATATGTTTTGTAGATGACCTGAATATGATGCTATGTGCCAAATATGAAAGCTCAGAAACTTCCAGATTCAGAAGAGAAGAGTTTCAAAGTTTTCACTTTATGTTTCTATTGAAAACTGACCACCCCTTGGGCGGGAACAATTTTGACCCCAGGGCCATAATTTATATAACTTTTGTAGAGGACCTGAACATGATGCTATGTGCAAAATATGAAAGCTGAGAACCTTTTGGTTTCAGAGTAGAAGATTTTCAAAGTTTTTACTATATGTTTCTATAGAAAACAAGGCACCCCTGGGGCGGGAACAATTTTGACACCAGGGGCATAATTTATACATGCTTTGTAGAGGATCTAAACATGATGCTATGTGCCGAATATATACGCTGAGAAACTTCCAGATTCAGAGGAGAGGTTTTTCAAAGTTTTCACTATATGTTTCTATAGAAAACAAGGCACCCCTGGGACAGGGACAATTTTGACCCCAGGGTGTAATTTATATAACTTTTGTAGAGGACCAGAACATGATAATATGTGCCAAATATGAAAGCTGAGAACCTTCCAGCTTCGAGGAGAAGATTTTCAAAGTTTTCACTATATGTTTCTATTGAAAACTTACCACCCCTGGGGAGGAGCCAATTTTGACCCTAGGGCCATAATTTATATAACTTTTGTAGAGGACCTGAACATGATGTTATGTGCCAAATATGAAAGCTGAGAACCTTCCAGTTTCAGAGGGGAAGATTTTCAAAGTATTCACTTTATGTTTCTATTGAAAACTGGCCACCCTGGGGTGGGGCCAATTTTGACCCCAGGGACATAATTTATATAACTGTTGTAGAGGACCTGAACATTATGCTATGTGCCAAATATGAAAGCTTTGAGCCTTCCAGTTTCAGGAGAAGATTTTCAAAATTTTCCCTATATGTTTCTATTGAAAACTAGGCACCCCTGGGGTGGGGCCGCTTTTGACCCCAGGGGCATCATTTATATAACTTGTAGAGGACCTGAACATTATGCTATGTGCCAAATATGAAAGCTGAGAAACTTCCAGTTTCAGAGTTGAAGATTTTCAAAGTTTTACTATATGTTTCTATTGAAAACAAGGCACCCCTGGGGCGGGCCAATTTTGACCTCCGGGGCATAATTTATATAACTTGTAGAGGACTTATAGGTGATGCTATGTGCCAAAGATGAAAGTTGAGAACCCTGAAGATTCAGAGGAGATGATTTTTTAAATTTTAAATGTTCAAACTGTTGACGACGGACGACGCATGACGCACGACGACGGACAACGGGTGATCACAAAAGCTCATCCTGAGCACTTTGTGCTCTGGTGAGCTAAAAAATAACAAAGGACAATAAATCCAAAAATACTGAAGACAGAGTAATGGACCGTGTGCACTACACTTGTGGTCAATGTGGTCTAAGTCCAATAGCTTTTATACTTTGAAAGTTATGATCCGGACAAGTTGGATTTTGAGAAAAATAACAAAGGGCAATAACTCCAAATAAACTGAAGACAGAGTTACGAACATTGTGCACTGCACTTGTGGTCAATGTGATCTATCTGTATATATATGAAATTTGAAGTCAACACTTTTGAAGCCAGATTTTGACCAAAATAACGAAGGGCAATCACTCCAAAAATACTGAAGACATGGACCTTGTGCACTGGTTAAAAAGGGACATAATTCTGTCTAAGTTTGTGGAAGAGTTATGACACTTGGAGAAGAGTGTCCAAACATAACACTGATTATGTATGGTTTTGAAATAAATGGCATGTCCAAAAATTATAAGTTAAAGAGGGGCATAATCCTGTCAATTTTTGCACAAGAGTTATGACACTTAAAGAAGAGTGTCTCAACAAAACACTCATAATGTGTACTAAGTTTGAAAACATATCATAAATAGGTTTCAAGAAAATGGCATGTTCCAAAAATATGTCCCAATTAAGAGACAAAATATGAAGTTAAAAAGGGGCATAATTGTCAAATTTGGTTCAAGAGTTATGAAACATGAAGACTGTCCCCACATAACACTTATAATATGTATTAAATTTAAAGGTGGTATCAAAAATAGTTTTCAAGAACAAGAGGGTCAAGATGGCGTTAATCGCTCACCTGATTACCATAGATTTAAGATTATAGTTGGGTAGCCCCTGGGTGGGGCCAATATTTACCCAAGAGACAATATTTGAGCAATGTTGATACTGGATCATGAGCAGTGGTTCTGCAGAACAAGACTTTCAAAGATTTAGAATATTTATTTTATCAAGACAATCATTCTGACCAATGAAGATTGGGCTAAAAATGTGCCCTGTAGAGTGTTTTTTCTAAGAGTTGACATTGTGACCTTCTTTTGATCCCATCCCACCCATGACCACACTCTACCTTGATATCGACCAAGACAAATATTCTGAGCTACATGTAGTTTGAGGAAGGTTGGACTAAAATGTGGAGTGTAAACAAAATTTTTCTAAGATATGGCCCAATGACCTACTTTTTGACCCCACCTAAACCCACTTTCAAACTCATTTAAGATTTTATCAGGACAATCATTCTGACCAATTTTCATGAATATTTGGCTTAAAATGTGACCTCTAGAGTGTTCACAAGGTTTTCCTACTATTTTACCAAGTGACCTAGTTTATAACCCAGCATGCCCAATTTTCCATCTTGTCAGAGATTTTATGAAGACAATCATTCTGACCAAGTTTCATGAAGATTGAACAAAAATGTGACCACTAGATTGTTCACAAGGTTTTTCTACTGTTTAATCTAGTGACCTATTTTTTGACCCCATGTGACCCACTTTCAAACTAATCCAAGATTTTATCAAAACTCATTCTGCTAAAAAGCAAATGTCCCTAAAACAGGGTTGCCACAAATTAGAGGAAACAAAATTCCCTGACATTTTCCTGACATAATTTTTAAATTTCCCTGACATGTTACATCGCGGCATTTGGTCTTTCTGTCATAAATTATGATATATTTTTCAGGAACTTTAAAATATATGGTCTTGGTTCTCATTTATCTCAAAATTCCCCGACATTTGCCCAAATTTTCAAATTCCCCTGACATTTCACAAAATTCTCTGACAATTCCCTGACCTTGAAAAAATTTAAATTTCCCTGACTTTTCCCTGACACGTGGCAACCCTGTAAAAAATGCGATGGACAGACAAGGCGATTCCTATATAGCCCCCACCACTGGTGGTGGGGGTATAATTAGGCATGACTAATCATGATTTTTTTGCCCGTAAATTGGTCAAGTTTGGTGAAAATTCTGCACCGAAATGTGAAACCAATGTACAATCCAGTATTAATCAGTCATTCGGTATCCACCTCCACCAGTTTGTAAAGCTGCATTAATCGACATAATTGTATAACTTGTATAAATGAAACTAGAACTATCACTTAAGGTGATTAATAATCCCCCCTAGCACATTTGACACAGAGATTGGGTTATAGAAATAAAGCTCCCAACCGCTAAATTTCCATTTGTTAAATTAAGAAAAGGGAGATCATTCATTCAAAACCTTTATCGCAGGTGCAGAACTTCAGTTGGTGTTCATCAATACTACAAAATTTAAATAAGTTTTGTTGAGGTATGCAAAGAAAGCTGCGGATTTTTTTTTCATTTATTATAACAAGCCAGATTTTGACAAAAATAACTAAGAGCAATAATTCCAAGAATATGGAAGACAGAGTTATGGACCTTGTGCACAACACTTGTGGTCAATGTGGTCTATCTGTATATGAAGTTTGAAGTCTATAGCTTTTTCTTACTTTGAAAGTAATGATCTGGACAAGCCGGATTTTGAGAAAAATAACAAAGGGCAATAACTCCAAAAATACTGAAGACAGTTACGGACCTTGTGCACTGCACTTGCGGCCAATGTGATCTATCTGTATATGAAGTTTGAAGATAATAGCTTTTACACTTTGGTGGCTATGATCCGGACAAGCCTCACGGACGAACAAACGAACAGACGGACATGGTGACTCTAGTATACCCCCCAAAACTTTGTTTGTGGGGGTATAATTAATGGATTACCAAATAGCGTAGACCCAGAATAAACTGTTCAATCAGGGTCTACACCATTTGCCAAAGTTTGTCAAGCCAAATATTGATGGTAAAAACAAATATGGACAGATCAACGAAGGTTCAAGTAATACATGTTTATGAAAAAACATTTTAAAGACATGCACTTAGTCTTTAAGTAATCAGCCCGATTTAAAATCCTAAACTGAAAAAAATATATCAGTACCTCTTAACTTGTCTAATCAAGTTCTGCTCTGTTTGCCTATGAACCAATATAGGTATGATTCTAAAGTTTCTGCAATAGCCAAAAAATTCTATTTTCATATTCCAGTATAATACTCCACTATTCTAGATTACAATTTCTTGCATAAAAATTCACAATGTAAAGGGTTACCAGGCTCTTTTCATTTAAAGAATATTTCATGACAAGAAAGATGATGTCTGCAGAGTAATCAAATCAAACAAATGCTCAATCAATCCATCTTATTAACCCTGTACTCCATAGATACATTTTTCAAACGCCTTTGTAAACAGAGTTGACCCAGATCAGATGGCTCCAGCAGGAGTCGTCTGATCAGGGTTTGCTTATGGATTAATATAGATCTTATTTAACCCTTTCCCTCATATAAATGTGTTTTCACGCATTTGCAAACAGAGTAGACCCAGATCAGACGGCTCCTAGAGGAGCCGTCTGATCAGGGTCTGCTCTGTTTGCTAATAGGATTTGATAGATCAGTTTCTTTGCTTTCTAAAATGTCTACAATGTTCCACCTTCCATTTCTCTTTATAACTATTTTGTTAACTAATATTCAGTAGGTATTGAAATTTGGCCTGGATACAGAACAGGGAACCAGGGTTAATACAGATTCAGCCATGACCAAAAAATGCACTTTGTTCATATGCTAATATAAAAATTAAGCTAATTAATATTCATTATTACATTATATTTCATATGGATATCAATTGGGTAAAGAGTTTTACATTTTGTTAGATCTATCACAGTCACACAAATATGTACATACATGTAACAGTAAAAGGTGGGGGCAATAATTTCCTTAAGGACCATTTGAGCCAATGAGGGATCTTGTTCAGCCATCTCCCTTGAACACTCTCTCAAAAGTCCCTCGAAAGTCCCGTACTGGTTTCCTCTGATTTTATGTTGATCTCCATGCAATTCAATAGCAAATTACACTAATCACATACAGCAGAACCTCTCTAATAACTTAATTAGCCTGTATGGACTGCTTAACCCTTTCCCTGTTCAATGTTTATTACAAATTTCAACACCTACTGAATATTTATGGACAATGACACATGGAAGGTGGACCATTGTAGCTATTTTAGAAAGTAAAGAAACAGATCTTTCAAATTCCATTAGCAAACAGAGCAGACCCTGATCAGACGGCTCCTATAGGAGCCGTCTGATCTGGGTCTACTCCGTTTACAAATGTGTGAAAACACGTTTATATGAGGGAAAGGGTTAATTAACCTGTATGGATTGCTTAATATAGAACAAGACTAATGCAGAAAGCTCCCACAAGAACCTGACTTTAAGAACCGGATTAAGTCATTGTGTGGTAGGCACACTGAAGAGGTTTTATTGAATATATGTCAGTCAGGTCTAATTGTCTTAGCACTTAACAGAATAATCTAAGAGAGCGGATTCAAATGACTACCAATATATATGTTTTCTTTTTTTTAGAAATTTAACAAATATTTTGCCTCAATGTCCTAAATACTACTCATACGTACAGCTATGACACAAAAGGTACCCTGTACTGTGATGTAATTGATTTGTAATGTGCCCGAGTTATTCTACCTGTTATGAAACACTCCCTTAGGAGCTGTCTGATCAGGGTCTGCTCTGTTCATGGGATAATATAGATCCGATTCTACCTAACCTACTACATGTATGGCCAAAACCTTTCTTGTTAACCCTTCTCTTGCTGAAATTTAAAATACATTTCTCCTTCTTTACCCATGCCCTGTTGTATAATTACTTGTACGACAGACCCCCAGCAAAGCTATTGAAAAAGTGTCCTGATAACGGTTGTAAGTGGACACTTTTGTACGCACATGATTCTTGTGGTTAAAACCTATCTACCTAGGATTTGAATTGGGTGAACCAAGGGGAAAACATTTTGTACTCATTTGTGAAATATTCATTTTTATTCATTTTTAATCAAAATTAAAAGTCTACAACGTACTGTCGTACAAGTAAGATACATGTACTCGTCTTACTACCAAAGTGTTACGCCTCGGACACGTCTTCGGTCATGCGAACAAACTGTCCTGATAACGGTTGTAAGAAGACATTTTGGTAGTAAGACTCGTACTGTATCTATTACATATATCTTCACTGTGTACAAGTATTTCGCTGTGCAATCACTGCTGTGGAGTGCACTGGTTGCACAATCAACTTGTAAATAGTGCAGACCCTGATGAGACAGCTCCTGCAGGAGCTGTCTCATCTGGGTCTTCACTATTTACAGGTAGGTATATTGACGTGAATAGCAAGTGAAGGGTTAATATGCCATTATAGATACTAATCTAATTAATATTTGTGATGTCATTTTCTCCTTACATAACTATTCATAAGGGAAGGGTTAAAGTTTTACAAATAATGGAGAGGTGAGATTGACTATCCTAAAATTCAGGTTAACTCTTTCCTTCATGACTATTCATGTAATAAATAATGACATCATGAATACTGAATAGATTAACCGTTACTGTAGCACATGAGCAGAGGAATTTTTCAACATGGCAGAAACTGTAGAATCGGAACTATATTATTCCATAAGCACGGCTATAGGAGCCATCTGATCTGGGTCTACTCTGCAAAAGCATAAAAAGATGTATTTATGGAAGAAATGGTTAACCTTTTACTCTATATATATGCCTTTCTATGCCTTTGCAAACTTGGTAGATCCAGCATAGACAGATCCAATACAAAAATGAATCTAATTAATATTCATGACATCACTATTTCTAACATGAATATTCAGGGAGTAAAGGGTATAAATAATACAAAATACAGTAAACCCTCTCTATAACGACCACTAAATTACATCAAATAATTTGTGTTAAAGGCAGGTGGATGCTTAAAGCAAGGTGAAAGTAAAACAGGACGCTTCTATAGGAGCGTTGTTTTACTTTCACCTTGCTTTAAGCGACCACCTGCCAAAAATACCAACTAATTAACAAAATTTAGTGGTCGTTATAGAGAGGTTGTACTGTAAGGTACATTACAATCCTTCTGACTCTGTGTAATACTTTCCAGCCAGCATTTCTAAATTGTCTAAAACTTCAGTATAGTCGTCCTCCTCCAGACCCATTTCTAGGTACCTATGGTGCTTTTTAATATTCATTTTGGATGCAGCCCCATGCAGTTGCCTAATTACCCCACCTACTTGTGTATTACACTGTAAGGATGTAATCTGAGGAACTGACTCCACCCCTTTATCTTGTGGGCGAGGCATCCCACATAAATAGCCATTTTTATTTACTTCTTCCTTGAAAATATGTGGGAAAGGCATTACAGTTTTAACAGGGGTTTCAAGGCAGCTGACAGCATACAGGTTACCAGGACATTTGTTGGCTAGATACTCTCTTAAAACTTCATCACAGGTTTTAAGTCCTCTCATATGAACTGGCAACTTTCTGATATCAGTGTTGGTTTTTACTTGGTTATCTGAAACACCACGCATAACCACTGACTGAATTATGGGTACATTTGTGTTCTTCATGTGAGGCGTTAATGACTGCCAGGGAAAAGAATCCCCTGTCCTGCATAAAAAATCTACAACACTCTCATTCAAGCGAAGACCTAGAGGCATAGAAGTGTTCAAGGAGGCAGCAACTCTTCCTTGTGCATTAAATGAATGAGTAATGTCCCTTATGTTGATTGGTCCAGACTCAAGTCTGTACGGAAGAGACAGTGTGTCCAGACTGGCAGCTAGTATGGCACTGGTATGATAGGATGTAGACTGGAATGACAAGTTTGGAAAACAAACTGGAGGCTCCATCACTCTCCATAAACCTCCAGATAAAGATGTTGGAACAAACAAAGAACTATGGCTGCAAGCCTTACTATATGCCAATGCAGAGTTAATAATTCTTGTCGACCTGGCTTTAGCACTGTCATCGGGGAGATTAGAAGGCGTAAAACCAAAAGTTAGAATTCCTTTTCCTGGATATTCATCATCCAAATATTGTAGAAGTCCTCCACTTAAGCCACCAAAACCATCATGAGTATCTGCTAGGATGTGGAAACCCTGTAAAGCATCACACTCCTCAGTAAAGTGGCGTAGCCTGTCTTCCCATTGACATGTCGAGTCATAATTATCCAACACCTCAGTGGCACAACTAAACAGATCAAAGTTGCGATATTCGTCTCCATGACGATACTCTTCCACTAGGTGTATGGACCTGGGGTGGTAATGAGTCCGTAAGAAGTCTGACCAAACATTTACAGAACCACCGAGATTGTATAGCTTCCTGTCTCCAGCTGCTTCCGAGATACTGGATTTGTCAGCATCCTCTGCTCTAGGCTTTTTGGTAATGCCTTCAATCTCTTCTTTCTTCTCATCATCTGCTAAATACAAATGGAAGAAACAAGTAAACTAGCATTTGCAAACAGTTATCCAAGAATATTTATGTTAAAAATAAAGTACAGTAGAACCCCTCTAATGCGACCACTTAATGAATACACATGGATGTCTTTATAAGCAGGTGGTTGCTTAATGCAGGACAAAAGTAATGCGGAAAGCTCCTCTAGGAGCTTTCCGCACTACTTTTGTCCTGCATTAAGCTACCACCTGCATCTAGCACTCATTATTATATCTCTTTTAGGTGGTTGCATTAGCGGGGTTTTACAGTATGTATATATAAACTAGAGGTTTTTGTCAAAAAAACGGATGTCTCCCCTCTAATAAAAACAATATGTAAAGGGAAATCACTAAAAATGTTATGGTCTTGATGAATGATACTTCCCCTCATTATGCGTTTTCCACACTACATTTTTCAAGAAGAAAATGATAACAGCTAATAACTCCAAAAATACTGATACCAGATTTATGGCCCTTGTGCATGACACTTACTTTCATCATGCTCTTTCCAAAAATAAAATGTCATTCCAATAGCATCAGTCGAACAGGAGTTATTGATCGGCCAAAAAATGTAACAAAGGGCAATAACTCCAAAAGTATTGAAGCCAGAATTATGGCCCTTGTTCATGACACTTTCTCTCATCATGCTCTTTCCATGTATGAAGTTTCAAAACGATGGCAAGAGCCATGTAGGAGTTATCGTCCGGACAAGAAAGAATTAAACAAATGTACAAGGGGCAATAACTCTAAATTTATTGAAGCTCGAGTTAAGGATCTTATGCATGACACTTTCTCTTATTATGATCGTTCCATGTATGAAGTTTCACTCCAATGGCATGTGTCACCTAGGAGTAATCATCTGGACAAAAAATTGTGATTGTTTTTACAAAGGGCAATAACTCCAATATTAGTGAAGCCAGAGTTATGGACCTTGTGCATGACACTTCCTCTCGTTATGATCTTTCCATATATGAAGTTTCAATCCAATGGCATGAGCCATATAGAAGTTATCGTCCGGACAAAAAAGTGTGATTTTTTTTACAAAGGGCAATAACTCCAATATTAGTGAAGCCAGAGTTATGGACCTTGTGCATGACACTTCCTCTCGTTATGATCTTTCCATATATGAAGTTTCAATCCAATGGCATGAGCCATATAGAAGTTATCATCCGGACAAAAAAGTGTGATTTTTTTTTACAAGGGGCAATAACTCCTATATTAGTGAAGCCAGAGTTATGTACCTTCTGCATGACACTTCCTCTCGTTATGATCTTTCCATATATGAAGTTTCAATCCAATGGCATCAGGCATATTGAAGTTATTGTCCGGACAAAAAATTATGATATTTTTTACAAAGGGCAATAACTCCAATATTAGTGAAGCCAGAGTTATGAACCTTGTGCATGACACTTCCTCTCATTATGCTCTTTCCATATATGAAGTTTCAATCAACTGGCATCAGGCATATTGAAGTTATTGTCCGGACAAAAAATTATGATATTTTTTACAAAGGGCAATAACTCCAATATTAGTGAAGCCAGAGTTATGGACCTTGTGCATGACACTTCCTCTCGTCATGATCTTTCCATATATGAAGTTTCAATCCAATGGCATGAGCCATATAGGAGTTATCGTCCGGACAAAAAATGTGATTTTTTTTTTACAAAGGGCAATAACTCCAATATTAGTGAAGCCAGAGTTATGAACCTTGTGCATGACACTTCCTCTGATTATTCTCTTTCCATATATGAAGTTTCAATCAACTGGCATCAGGCATATTGAAGTTATCGTCCAGACAAAAAGTGTGACAGACAGACGGACAGACGGACAGACAGACAACTCTCACGAAAACAATATGTCTCCCCCATATAAATATGGGGGGAGACATAATTACCTTAACCCTTTACTCTATGAATATTTATTAAGAAATAATGACATCGGGGATATTAATTGGACACATGGACACAGGATGTTTTTGCCACGGCAGAAACTTTAGAATCATATCTGTATTATCTATATTATATCATAAGCACACAGCAACCATCTGATCAGGGTCTGCTCTGTTTGCTTATGAAGTTATATAGATCTGACCCTACAGTTTGTCTAAGCCATTAAGTTTACCTTATAAAATTTTAGTTAATGAATATTCATGAAGTGATTAATTAATGCAAAAGAATTTCAACAGGGTTAACCCTTTCCTCTATGAATATTCATGTAGGAAATAATGACAGCATGAATACTAATTAGATCAATTATTATAATAGCTAAGTAAATTTTGGTCATGGCAGAAACTGTAGAATCATATCTATGGTATGTTATAAGCGAACAGAGCAGACCCTGATCAGACGGCTCCTATAGGAGCCATCTGATGTGGGTCTACTCTGTTTGCAAAGGTGTAGAAAGGTGTATTTATGGAGTAAAGGGTTAATGTCTTTGTTAACAGTTGTCTGATCAGGATCTGCCGTGGTTGCTTCGGAATAATATTGATCCGATTCTTTAGATTCTGCCCTGGTAGAAAATTGTGTGCCAATAAAACAAAGTCAATGGTTCCAGTTCAAATATTTAATCTTCATACTCCCAAAGTTCCTAAATTTTCTGTACCCGAATACACATATCCCATCTCTATATATATCTTTTACTCCCATTAATTATACATTAAACACCTGCCTATCATCTCACGACTTACAAATAGACACTCACAATCACTTATCCTAACTGAGTAAACTGACCTCCTGTAAATCTGCCCTTATGCTCTCGAACTACAATATGCCATTATAAATATTCATTATTTCTCACACAAATATTCATCAAGTGAATGGTTAACACTAGCATAATCTTAAGAAACAATTCAGTTACATGTACAGAATAATTCTGCAAGACAAATTGTTTGATAAACATAAGTCATTCGCACTTATTAATGAAAACTGCCTGGTTCCCTCAGATTGTAGAGTATTCACTTACAGAGCGGGAGGTCATGGGTTCAATCATACCAAAGACTTCAACCCTGTACTTGACAGAGGCTCATTTTGATGTCTTTGCAAACAGAGTAGACCTAGATCAGATAGCACCTGTAGCAGCTGTCTGATCAAGGTCTGCATTGTTTACTTATGGAATAATATAGCTCTAATGTTACAGTAAAACTTCCCTAGTTGATAATGCCATAATATAAATTCAGTCATTATCTTTTACATGATTGTTTAAATATTTCCTTGTTGAATATTCATGTAAGAAATAATGACATCATAAATATCTATTAGCTGAATGTATATAATGGCATATACATGTACACATGAAGTTTTGGTATTTGTAAAAAGTGGAGAGTTAGATCTATTATAATTTCATAAGCAGACGGAGTAGACCCTGATCAGGTGGCTCCTACAGGAGTTGTCTGATCTGGGTCCACTCTGTTAGTAAAGGTGTGAAAAAGAGTTGATACCAGGTAAAGGGTTAACATGTTACAGGTTTATGGAGCACTGCAAGCAGATACGTGTCATGAAAATCAGATACGTGTCATGAAAATCAATGTGTTAACGGCCGCAACTCATTAACATTGCACAGAAGAGTAATGACCCTGAAGTTGATTCTACAGTTTCTGCCAAGTCCAATGACCCCTTACCAGATTGTAGTCATTGTGATGGTGAAAAGGTGTGTGCAGATTGATAAGAATAGCTATACTGATGTCAAAACTGTGACAGAATGGCAAAGCTTAAACACACAACAATGAAACCCATAGTGAACCACACCACAGCTGCTATGGCGATACACTGACTTGATTTCTTAAAAAAAATGGACGAGCTAAAAATAGAAACAAGAGCCATGTGCGGTGCCAACGCTCGTCTGATGTGGTGCTTGTCCAGCTAAATTAAAGAATTTTGAAAAAAATAAAGGACCATAACTCCAAAATTTTGAAATCAAGAGTTATGGTTCTTATGTAGGGGCCTTCCCTTCAATGAGATCTACTAACCTATGAAGTTTCATGTTGACACCTCTTATACTTTTTGAGTAATAAGCTACATTAAAGATTTTGCCCGCCGACGACAACTCCAACGACAACGCCTACGACCCAGTGATCACAATAGCTCAACTTTTCTTCGAAACAGACGAGCTAAACACGGCTCGAAACAGATGAGCTAAACACAACTCGAAAAGGGTTCTTCTGTGGGTTAATTTACCCTAGGTAGCAAAATATCAATGTTAAACAACCAATAACCTTCCAACTATTGTTGATCTTAACTTTCCATATTGATGAAGTTAAGTGGACATCAACATGCAAAGCAATTTTACATCAATTGTACTGGTGATCAGGGCTTGGTCTGGACCGATTTTCAGAATATGCGACTGGGTTTTGTTACCAAAATTAAGAAAACAACCTGGCCTTGAATTTGGAGCAGACACCACAAAATCTAATAAAAGCATCCATCTTTCAATGTACAGTAAAACCTTCTTAACTGGAATTTATAATTAGTATCAATGCCATTTTTATAACAGAAAGAAGCTTCCTGCATAACTTTCACCATGCATTAAGTAGCCACCTGCCTCAATTCTTCTTTACTGACTGTCTGGTTAACCCTTCTCTTTATAAACATTCATTTTCACTTCTTTGCAAACAGAGTAGATCCAGATCAGATGGCTCCTATAGGAGCCGTCTGATCAGGGTCTGCTCTGTTTGCTAGAGGAATTTGAAAGATCTGTTTCTTTAATTTCTAAAATGGCTACAATGTTCCACAGGGGCCTCCATTGCAAAATGGTTATGGTCTTCGACTGACAATCGCTTAGCCCCTCACTGCTATGGGTTCGAATCCCACTTTTGGCATTTGGATTTTTCATGTGAGGAAGCCTTCCAGCTGGCTTGGGGTAGGTCTGCACAGAAGAACCTCTGAGGTCTTCCTCCACCTGTAATTAGCTTGACATCGTGATATGGCTGAAATACTGTTAAAACGACGTAAATCCTGATCAAAACCAAAACCAAGTTCCACCTTCCATATTTCATTATAACTATTTTGTACATGAATATTCAAAAGGTATTGAAATTTGGAAACAAGAGGGCCATGATAGCCCTGATATCATTCACCAGACTATCAGAGGAGAAGATTTTCAAAGTTTCTATAGAAAATTGACCACCCCTGGGGCGGGCCAATTTTGACCTAAGGGGCATAATTTAAATAACTTTTGTAGAGGACCTGAACATAATGTTATGTGCCAAATATGAAAGCTGAGAAACTTCCAGTTTGAGAAGAGAAGATTTTCAAAGTTTTCACTATGTTTCTATTGAAAACTGGCCACCCCTGGGGTGGGGCCAATTTTGACCCCAGGGGCATAATTTATATAACTTTTGCGGAGGACCTGAACATGATGCTTTGTGCCAAATCTGAAAGCTGAGAATATTCCAGTTTCAGAGGAGAAGTGAAGAGTGAGTGAGTGAGTTGGGTTTAAGAAGTGAAGAATCAGATATATTATAATTTCATAAGCAAACAGAGCAGACCCTGATAAGACAGCTCCTATAGGACCTGAACATGATGTTATGTGCCAAATATGAAAGCTGAGAACATTCCAGTTTCAGAAAAGAAGATTTTAAAGTTTTCCTTATATGTTTCTATTGAAAACTGGCCACCCCTGAGGCGGGCCAATTTTGACCCTATGGGCATAATTTATATAACTTTTGTGGAGGACCTAAACATGATGCTATGTGCCAAATCTGAAAGCCGAGACTATTCCAGTTTCAGAGGAGAAGTGAAGAATCAGATCTATTATAATTTCATAAGCAAACAGAGCAGACCCTGATCAGACAGCTCCTATAGGAGCTGTTTAATCTGAGTCTTCTCTATTTGCAAATGTGAGAAAAAGGCTTTATATGAAGGAAATGGTTAATGTATGCATCTTATCATTCTGGTACATGTATATGTACATTGTAACTCAATTGGATCAAAGAATTTACCTACCAGATACATCGCCTCTTGTTTCATCACTGAAGTCTCCAGTAGTGTATTCTCCGTCCAGACATTCTAGAAATTTGTTCTTTGGCAGAGCCTCTTCCTCATGCATTGTAACGTCTCCGAGCCACTTAATCTCCTCTGCTTCCTGACTGGTCTCGTACAACGTACCATCTTGTTTCAGGGTCTGCAGGCTACCCTGAATAAACAAGATTCTACTGTATTCTTAACTCTTACAGTGTGGGACATGAGTCACTAATATCCTTTGCAAACAGTGTAGATCCAGATGAGAGGGCTCCTACAGGAGCCCTTTCATCAGGGTCTGCATTGTTTTTCACTTAGAAACATTCCTAAGTATTCATCATAAGCTTGACCTATTTGAATTTTGGAATAGTTCATTTGAAAATTCAGCATTGCAAGGTTAATTCATAACAATAAAGTGGTGGATGTATGATAACTGATACAAACAGTTTGGATCCAGATGACACAAGTAATTTGGCTCTAATATGGATCAAAAATTTTCAACGATGACATTATTCTTTAACCCTTTCCCTGTTCTGTATTTAGGCCAATTTTCAGTATATAATGAATATTCATTAACAGAATAGTTATAAAGAAATATGGAAGGTGGAAAATTGTAGACATTTTAGAAAGTAAAGAAACAGATCTATCCAATTCTATTAGTAAACAGAGCAGACCCTGATCAGACAGCTCCTCTACTCTGTCTGCAAATGCGTGAAAACATGTTTATATGAGGGAAAGGGTTAAAAGGAATGGAAAAATACAAATTTTGAGAACAGAAGCAGGTGACAAGGTTTTTTGCTGATAAAAATTACTCAGTGTGCTAAGTAATAAGGTTATTACAGTAAGTCTGTCTTTTACACCTTTTTAAGACCCAGGTCTCACAGTTGCTACAGGGTTCTATTTGCTTATTTATCACAATGGTTTCAAAATGCCTCACTAGGAGGGAATGCGTTAAAACTGAATTTTATTTCAACATTTGCAGTCACATGGTTCCTCCTGATGTGAGAGCTAATTTTCCAAATTCTGAGAATTAAATCAGTATATTATAAGAAACAAGAGGTCCATAATAGTCCTAAAATCACCCATCCTGTGAACAAAATGTTTTGTTTTAATTTTGAACTTTACTTTAGACATACAGGGAAAACTACTGGTATCCTGGTCCTAAGGTTATAAAACCATTTGCTTGAGTCTGAGATCATTCTCAAGCATCTGATTGGTAGGATTTCTAAATACATGTATACTATAAAGTCGCTACTTCGCTTTGTGAGGTGGGTAAGTGGGGCAGGGAGTATAATTTTTTCATAATAGCAAGTGAACACAGAAATTTTGGTCCTGGCAGAAACTGCAGGATCAGATCTGTATCATTCTATAAGGAAAGAATGTGCAGACCCTGATCAGATATTGGTCTTCTCTGTTTGCAAAAGCATGCAAAGGCATCTCACATCAGGTGAAGGGTTAAAGTAATTGTTGTTGGTACCGTAGGGTGGTAAACATAGCATTATCCCAATTATAAGCTCACCTTGGTACTTTGTGCCAGGCGAGCTAAAAGGTCTGGTTATCAATTACTAAAATTCTGACACATTTCAACTTACCTTCAAATCAAAAGCAACTAGTCTTGGTGTGAATGTGACCTGATTTTGTAATGTCAGTCCTTCTCGAAATAGTACATCATGGCAGATCTCCTTGGGTCCTGTGACATTAGCTGGATCATAGATGAAAGATGACTCTTGGATGTTCCACCAGTGAGCACCTAAACAATAAAACAAATCTGAACAAATGTCAGGGCTACAATTTTATCTATTATTAATTCAGGTCTTACACTGGAACAACTTTCATAATCATGTATTCAACAGTTTGCCTGCTTTGTTGATTGTTAATCATTAACCATTTCCCTCATATAAACATTTTATCACATGTTTGCAAGCAGAGCATACCCAGATACGACGGTTCCTGTAGGAGATGTCTGATCTGGGTCTGCTATGTTTGCTTATGATATAATAAAGATTTGCTTCCACACTTTTGGTCAAAGCAATTTAACATTCCCTTAAAAATGCTACATTATGAAAATTCAACTAATAAATATTCTTGATGTCATTATAAATTTTCTTCCATAAATACTGACCTGGTAAAGGATTAAGCAAATCTTTTCTATATACATGAACAGTAAAACCTCTCTATAACGACCACTAAATTGTACTTGGACAGTGTGACTGAGAAGGAGGGTTGAACAGATGTGGACATCAAGAGCAGAATCAGTAAGGCTAGAGTCGTGTTTAGACAACTGAGGAAAGTTTGGAGCTCTAGGCTAATAGGAAGAAAGACAAAGATCCGCCTGTTCAACATGAACGTCAAGATGGTGCTCCTGTATGGTGCAGAAACATGGAGGACAACAGACAGCCATGAAGACAGTACAAACATTTGTCAATGTCTGCATTCAACATTCACTGGCTAGAGAGGATTACAAACTAGGAGCTATGGGAGAGGACACAGCAGCACCCTGTGGAAGTCGAAATCCTAAAGACAAGATGGGGTTGCTGGGTCACACCCTCAGAAGGTCAGCTTCCAGCTATATCTTGCAAGCCTTGACCTGGAACCCTCAAGGGAAGAGAAAGCGAGGACTTCCAAGGAACACATGACAGCAGAATCTCAAACAAGAAGTCACATAGACTGTATTAAGCTGGAGCCAGCTGGACAGCACAGGACAGACACAGTTGGCTCCAGGAGGTGCAACGGGCATTAAGGTATGGTAAGATACTGCTAATATTAATCTGAATATATATCAACTGTTGGAAAATTGACAGTAACCAAAATACTTAATGATATGATACCATGTTGTCTCCTCGTTTCGAAACTCTAAGGGTCTATTTTCGCGCATGTGCACTACGATTAACAAGTGCTGGTTTCATTCAATACACATAACATAAAATGAACTCTAACTAGAGATCATATAAGTTAGAACTAACAAAACAACATTAACTATCAACAGAACCAATAAAAATTGGTACTTGTTACATGTATGTGCAGTCATCAAAATCCCCCAAAAGCTTTATCCTCAGTTTGTTACTCACATTGGCTGCTTATCTAAGGTCAAGGACTCATTAGGTCGTGTGTTGATTTTATAGTCTACAGTTCATCAACTCTGTTCTAATTAAGTATTTTGGTGCATTTTGTTTCTCTCGAACTTTGTATAAAATGGGTGAAATGGCCATAACTAGTCTGTGGGTAGTTATCTTATAAAGATGGCAGTAGAAATACATTGATAGTAAATGAACTGGACTGTAAATCATTCATTTTCTCAAATATAGTATATAGAAACCACATGTTTTCTAATTCTATTTCGGCGCGTGCTGATAATCAAATGAATTGTGACGTATTGAAACCATGCACAGTGTCTGTAATGTTTGTATTGTTACATGTGTTGAGTATCAGACCCTTAAAGGGATGGTATTTATAACAGACCCTAATGGGATAAGTTTACTACGTTTATTTACTCTCGCATACTACTAGCAACTAACATGTACACGCATACCGCATTCTACAGACATACATGATAGGGCTGGAACCCTTCACTGTCTCATGATACGCTGGGCCCTGTTATGGGCGGAGCCTATTTACTCACTGACCATTACATCCCTCCATTTTTTTCTGAATGATAAGTAAGTATAAACAGGTGTATAGCAGTTCTAATGAAACAACGTTCAGTGTGAAAAGGATAAAATATTCTGAGATAAAAACTATGAGAATCCTTTGAAATCCATAAAAGAAAATATGTTACTGTAATTAGCAGTCACTTGATAGTCTGTTCTATGTTCCTTCCCAGGCAAATGGATGTTAACCTGTGGTCAGCCATAAGGTTTCAAAGTCCGAGAAGAGAAGACTCGCTTTATCTAGAGATTGTAATCTAAGCATACCACATTTGCAAATTTGTAACTGACAGAGTCAATAAATCCGTGTCTTTGAGTCTTTGCCGCAAAACTAATGAAAATATTTCACAGCATTTTACACGGGATTGCCGTGATATAGATATCCGGGTGTGGTTATAAAGTTCCAAGAAAAATAGAGAAAATATGAGAAATCCCACAAATGTGCGAACAATCGTTTGACCATGGCTTGTGAATCAATATTTCAGATCAAAGGAAGCCAAGACTGAGATTCTATATAACAGAACTAGATTTAACCTTGTGAAGGTAATTTCCGAGATGTGATTTTGCTCTAGAGGTCAAACGCTGTAGGCACAGTTGGTTCACATAATACATGTAAATTAAAACAAGGCGTTATTATAGCCTTTTAGTATAACACATTTTCAACATATAACTAGCTCCACTGAATATACAGGTAATCCTATCACACGAAATGTATGAATATTATTCACTGAATATAGATTAAAACACACACTTGTAACAGGTTTTATTATGACCTGTGTGCAATTTTAATCCAAATATCGTTTAGGACGATGTCGTTGTCTGTGCGAACGTCGTAATGCAGGCAGACATGGCTCCACGGCTGGGTTTCGGACTGCTTGCTGACATTGTTCGTACGACGGTACACATTTAAAATGAGATGCGTCTCGTGTTATCGTGCGATCATTGTGTTTAACATTTATCATTGAACCTTTCCGATATAGCACTTTCCCGGGCATTGGATGAAAGGGAGTGTCCAGTTTATTTTGTTGTCTCTGTTTGACGAGCACACTGTCTCCAGGTTTCAGAATGCACTGCTTAGTTTTTCGACGATTGTCTGCATATTGTTTGTTCTTTGCCTTTGCTCTACTATCTCTCATTCTGATGTACGTATCCTTTTTGATTACCCTGAACTGTGGTAATTTAGTTTTGATTTTGCGGTTAAACAGAATTTCAGCAGGTACTTGGATGTGGAGTATTTCTGTAATTTAGAAGAAACTTTGAAAGTTCTGTTTTGTAGTTGTGTTGTTGCGCGTTGGCGGTTTTGATAGCTTTTGATAATGGTTTCATGAAAGCTTCTACTGTTCCATTAGCCATAGGGTGCAATGGCGTCATTTTTCGATGCCTGAATCCGAATCTAAGTGCAAAATCAGCAAACATGTGGCTGTTGAATGGAGCGCCATTATCGCTCTTGATGATGTCGGGAATTCCGAAAATCGAAAGTACAGATTCTAGCCTCTGGATAACATTGTCCGCGGTGATGTTTGTCAATGTTTCAATCACTGGGAATCGGCTGTAGTCATCGATTACGACCATGAAATAGTCTCCAGACGGAAAAGGACCACAAAAGTCTACTGACAACTCAGCCCATGGTTTCTGTGGTAACGGAGTAGATTTGATCGGATCTGGAGTTGAAGTTGGAGATACTGACATACATGGAATACAGCTTTTGCAGATTTCATCTACGAGTCATTCTATGTAGGGAAACCAGCAACTTTCGCGCAGTAAAGATTTACACCTTACTCTTCCCTGATGACCTTCGTGTGCTAGGTCAACGACCTGGCGCTGCAGCGATTCTGGAATGCACAGGCGCGTGCCGCGTAATAGCACCTGACTGCCCTCCATGTAAACTACTGTTAATTCACCTGAGACTTGGTAATAACAGCTATAACTGTCACTTTTGTTTCGAAGGTGTTTGCTCCATGCATTTTCTTGCACAGCAGATATGACGGATTGCATAATGTTATCTTTTTGTGCAGCTTTGATTACATCAAAAATTGTAAGGGAGTTTGGCACTGACGCATGAGCGATAAATTTGACATATTCTTCGGCGATGGTTCCGATTTGGCATTTGTTAACTGGGTGCCTTGAGCAATAATCTGAGATCATGAGATTTCCAGGACGGTACTTGACCATGAAATTGTAGGTCGTTAAGTTGAGCCTCCATCGTTCAAGACGTGCTGACTGAATTTGTTTCGTGTTATTGAAAATTGACTCCAATGGCTTGTGGTCAGATATGATGATAAATGGCTTACCAAACAGGTATAGGTGGAAATGCTGACATCCCCACACACAGGCTAAAGCTTCGCGCTCTGTTTGGCTGTATCTTTGCTCAACTGGTGAAAGCGATCGGCTACCGTATGACACGATTTTGTTTTCTTGAACTAGAATTGCAGAAATTCCAACAGGACTTGCATCAACCCATATTTCTGATTGCTTTTTCGGGTCAAAGTACGTCATGACAGTGTCACTGATCAGTGCGTTTTTCAGCTGACTGAATGCCTTTTCTTGTTCGTCCATCCATTCAAATAGAGTATTGTGGTGTGTGAGACGCCTCAATGGTTCTGAGATTGTTGAGTAATTGTCAATGAAGCGAGACACATAATTTGTCATACCCAGAAAACTCCTGACTTCAGCTTGATTTTTCGGGTTTTCCATCCTTTTAATGCAGTTGACCTTTTCTGGATCGGGAGAAATTCCTGACTCAGAAAACACGTACCCATAGAACTTAATTTTAGTCTTTCCAAATTCGCACTTCCTTTGATTCAGAGTTAGATGTTTTTCACGCAATCTTGTGAGAAGAGCTTGTAGGTCTGTATCGTGTTCTTTGCGAGTTGTCCCATGCACAATAATATCGTCACTGATATTGAGCGTTTTGCTCAGTCCTTGAAGCACCTGACGGATTTCATTTTGAAATATTTCCGGTGCGACACTTACACCGAAATTGAGCCTTTTATAACGGCGGAGTCCGACGTGCGTTGCAAAGACTGTCATGTTTCGCGATTCCTCCGATAGCTCAAGCTGATGAAAACCGTTGTTCAGATCGACTTTTGAGAATACTGTAGAGCCGTTTAACTCTAATATGATATCATCTATTGTTGGGGTGACGTGTCGTTCTCGTTTTAAGGCTTGGTTTGCTTTTCTCATGTCAACGCAAAGTCTGATTTCATTTGGAGCTTTTGGTTTTGGTGCAACCACTAGGTTCGAAACACATGGTGTAGGACCCTCGACTTTCTCTATAACATCAAGCTCCTCCAAGCGGTCGAGTTCGAGCTCTAATTTTTCGCGAATGTGAAATGGAATGCGCCTTGGTGGTTGTGCTGTCGGAACTACGGATTCATCAATATGAAATTTGATTTGCCTGTCCTTGAGTTTCCCTAGACCAGTGAAAACCGTTTTGTACTGGTCGCACAAAGTCGCGTAGTTGTCTTCACTTGTTACCAACTTGATGACTGGTACGATCCCGAGCTCTACGGCTGTCTGATAACTGATGATATTTTCCGGCGATCCCTGGATGATGTGGAAATCTGTTGCCGTTATTTTGGTTTCCGACTCAATTTCGCACATATATTTGCCTTTTATTGTCAATGGTTTGTTTTGGCTGAAAGCATATGCTTTTGTATCTGTTCGCCTTAATTGAGGTATTTGCCTCATTTTTCTGACCACTGCTTCATCTATCACATTTAAGCTACTTCCGGTGTCAACAAGAAAGCTAGCACAGATCCCGTTTACTTTCAAGTCAATTTTTGGCACTTTACTGTTTAAGACTTCCTTTGCAGCTTTAATTCCAAATGTCACATTTGTCTCTTGATTGTTTCCATTTTCACTGTCTCTGTCATCTACTATTTCCCGTAAATGTTTTCTTGTATTTGTCCTTAATCTTTGGCGACATACAGCGATTTCGTTTGTGACAATAACTGCAACTAGCACCAATTGCGGGACAGCGTTTTTCGTGAGGATATTCACCTCCACAGTTTCTACATTTTTGCTTTGGTTTAGTAGAATGGACAGTTTTGTTGAAGTGTCCATATTTCTGTGTAGGCTGATTCGGTTTGTGTCCGATTTTGTTTACTGGTATTTCTTTGTCAAAGTTCTTGTCCATGGCTTTCGCCTGTTTTGTTCAAAGGTGCTCGACGCATGCTTGGACTCACCCATGGAAACAAACACACCCCCCCCCCCCCCCCCAAAAAAAAAAATAAAAATAAAAAAAAACATACTTCGATCACAATTTTTTTTTTTTTTTTTTTTTTTTGGGGGGGGGGGGGGGGGGGGGGGGGGGGGGGGGGTTGAGTGTTTCCATGGATGAGTCCAAGCATGCGACGGGCACCTTTGGTTTTGATGCTATCTCCATAGTCCTTGCCATTGTTAACAAATCAGTCAGTGACTTATCTTCTTCCAAACACTTCATTCTTAATTTCTGAGAAATGCAGCCTTGGATGATTTGACTTTTGATTTCTCCTTCTTTGTCGGCGAATTCGCAGTTTTCCGATTTCTGTCGTAATCTAGTGGCAAATTGATCAATTGATTCATGTTGGTGTTGACTAATGTTTCGAAATTCATATCTCTCGAATTCTTTGTTCTTCTTTGGCTGAAAATGTTCTGTGAGGCTCTGTTTTACATCATCGTAGTTGGAATCGTCGCCTCCAAGATTTAATGTTTCATAAATGTCGTATACATCGTCACCTGCGTAATGAAGCAACAACGCCTTCCGTCTTTTCTTTGACTCGATATTCATTCCAATGAAGAGATTTTCAAGCTTTGACACATATTTTGTCCATCTAATGCCAAGTGAGTTTTCACCTGCATATACGTCAAACTTTGGAAATGGCGTTAATCCACTCATGTTTGTAGACAGACACTAGCACTCAATAATCCAAATTAGTTTATCCTCGTCGCCAATGTAATGTTTGTATTGTTACATGTGTTGAGTATCAGACCCTTAAAGGGATGGTATTTATAACAGACCCTAATGGGATAAGTTTACTACGTTTATTTACTCTCGCATACTACTAGCAACTAACATGTACACGCATACCGCATTCTACAGACATACATGATAGGGCTGGAACCCTTCACTGTCTCATGATACGCTGGGCCCTGTTATGGGCGGAGCCTATTTACTCACTGACCATTACAGTGTCGAACTGAGAGAACAACACAATGTATGGGTATATGTTTGTGGTGTGTGGTGGTCCAGTGGTATTAACGCGCTTGACTACTAATCCAGAGGTCCGGGGTTCAAATCCCGGTCCCTCCCGGAAATTTCAGAGATGTTTTTAAGTGTCTCCCACCCGCACCTCCTCTCCACCCAGAGGTTAAAATGCGTACATGTGAAGGTCACTAGCTGGTACTGTGGCTGCATGATTGCGCCATATGCTAGCAGTGCTCAATATTGTAGGTGAATGACTCAATGACCAGGGGAGTAAATGTACAGTCGGATGAGTGGTCCTTCGGACTGAAAGTAGACTGTAACTACTTACTTTACATTTATGTGTATAACTTTAGGTTTTGATTGATAGATTTATACGAAATGTGGGCGGAATACAACTTTGTTTTCAGTTATCGCTCGAAAAAGTTACACACAGATATGACAGGCAAATAAGACAGATGGATAGAATGATACTATATAAAATCAGATTAAGATAGAGAGGCAGATCCTGAATTTGTGGTAGTCGGTCGTTTTGACTCGGCCTTAGGGACATTAATAGTGTACAGAATACAATAGTCAGATAGATCTTGGTGGGATTTGTTCAGTTAGGTTTACGGAGAAATCGCCTACAATTAGATATATAGTAAACCAATTGGAGAAATCGCCTAGAAAGCAATTATATAGTGTTTGTATTTCACACCTATGGTACAGGACGGATGACCTGACAGGACTATAAAGAATGTTTCTGCTAATATTTGGTATATATAGTTATCAACCCCTGTAATATTCGGCTGTCAAATTCCAGGTGGTGATCAGGGGCTGCACTGATCGTCCAATCTTAGTCATCTTGATCTGGAAAACAGCACAACAGGACAATTTATTCGTGTTACAAACATTCTTTATAGTTCTGTCATGTTATCACTACCTGTACCATAGGTGCGAAATACAAACAGTAATAATTTCTCCAATTGGTTTACTAGCATGGTCTTACCGTCTATCGAACCTCTTAACCTTTGAACAGGAACAAAAAACATTTATCGTGAATATTGAAGAAAACAAGAGAGTCGTCACGGGTGACAAATGCCCCTAAAGTGTTTGACACCGAAATGCATTTTGGCGGAAAAACAATACAATGTAATGCAGGTGTAACATGAAATTTTGATGCTGTTAAAAATGACACAGGAGTCAGTTCTTAACATTAGAAACAGAACCTTTGACGATTATGATAGCTAAGAAAAGAGCCAAGGGTCAAAACTTAATTAAAAAAGACCCTAAGTCATTCTCAACGTTAATCAAAGCACTGAAAGTGCTGCTAGCAAGGGGCTTTTAGCAAAGACAGTTATGTATTGGTGTTACAAAGTGCTGTTTTCTTCTGAAGCATTTTTGTTGAGGGTTTGGTGCAAAAGTGATATAACTTCGCCACTAAAGTGAAGATGTAACAATAGTTTTGCACCAAATCCGTTACGATGCGATAATGTGTATATAAAGGTTTGTTCAATTGGTTACACCATATAGATTGTTGAATAAGTTAGAGTTATTTGAAGAATAACTTGGTAAGGCATGCTTATCCTGAACTCTGAGTAGAGGAATAAACTAACTACAAGTTGCATTTTGTGTAAAACATTTATTGAAAAAGTTCAGCAATGAATTGGGAAACACCATGATAAAAGTATTCATGCATAAAGCCCTTAGCAGCATTTGAACATGTGTATAGTGACCAGCACTGTTTGCGTTTTGACCCTTTCAACTCTAAGTAGCTATTGTGGGTTTTTATGTTGTCTTGTAGGTATTTTTTGTCGCCAAACATGAACCAGTGTACAACTGTACATGGAATTTGTGGGTTTTTGCAGATACTGTTTTAAATAAGCAAACACTGCAGACTGATTAGAGGGTTCCTATAGGAGCCTTCTGATCTGGTTTTACACTGTTTGAAAAAGTAATGAGTACATAAAAACAGGCACATAGTGCTGAAAGAGTACATGGCAGACAAATTCAGAAAGGCTAAGTTCTTGTTGACTCGTGCGTTATTCAGTATACTACATGTATGGAAACACGAAACATTCCCACATGAATATTAGTTAAAGACATTTTACTGTATTTATATTCCAGGACTATAGTTTACCCACACACAGTACATGTAACTCATTCCCTCATAGTGCCACCTCTTAATGCATTTGCTCTATTTATCACAATGGTTTCAAAACTACACAATTCTAAAATTGTTCTTGCTCCTTGTCAGGAAATTTATGGTATCCAACAGGTTGGGTTCAAAATAGCCTATGAGGGAATGGGTCAACATGGAATAGTAACAGCAAACCCTGAGCAGATGGCTTCTACTTAGTTGCAAATGTGTCAAAAGTTGTCCCTATGAGAAAATGTGTTGATTCATAAATATTGATTTATGACATTATGAATAACAATTTGATAAAACCTTCACTGCATGAACACTCATGTACAAAATAGCGACACCATGAATGACTGATTTTTACGTTGACATATTTACACATGAATTTTGGCCTTGGTAGGAACAGTAGATTTAAACTTTTGTTATTTCATATGCAAGCAGAGCATACCCTGATTGCTACAGGAGTCATCTGATCTCAGTCTACAAAGGCGTAGACAGGCTTCTTTATAGAGTAAAGGATATATTTATATAATGGTCTGTGAGCACAGGAATTTTTTTTGCAGATACTACAGAATTAATTAAAGCTTATTCCATAAGCAAATAATATAGGTCCTGACCAGAAAGTTTCTACAGGAACTGTATGATCTGGGTCTACTATATTTAACCCTTTCCTCATAGAAACGTCTTTTCATGAATTACGCAGAATAGGCCAAGATCAGACGGTTCCTATAGGAGACGTCTGATCAGTGTCTGCTCTGTTTGCTTTTGACATGATATACATCTGATTCTACAGTTTTTGTCAAAGCAAACAATTCCCTTGAAAAGTTTACATGGTTAAAATTGTGCTAATAAATATTCATGTTGTCATTTTAGCATAGAAACTACAGAAACAGATCTATTAAATTCCACTAGCAAACAGGGCAGACTCAGATCAGATGGCTCCTTAAGGAGCCATTTGATCTAGGTCTACTCTGTAATTGAGTGAAAATGTGTTTATAAGAAGGAATTGGCAATATATTATTCCATTAAGCAAATAAAAAAGACCCCGAACAAAAAGCTTCTACAGGATCTGTCTGATCTGAGTCTACTCTGTTTACCCCTTTCCCTCATATCAATGCATTTTCACACATTATGCAAATGGAGTTGACCGAGGTCAGATGGCTCCTATAGAAGACGTCTGACTAATATAGATCTAATTACATGATTAAAAATATTCTTAATGTCATTAATTTTTATGTGAGTACTGTAAAAGGCATATACTTTTTGTATATCCAGTAATTGGCTACTAAAGTAAACACTATCCATGATGTATATTGTAATTTCTTTCCATATAAGTGACACACAGTTTTGATTGAGATGAGAGTCTGGGATATTCAGTGTCTTCATTCGGAATCCATGATGTTACAGATTTATGTTGAGTCAATTAGCAAAAGAATGATAAATGTATCTGTTGGGGACAAATCCTGTATACTGGTCAATGCTGTCCAGGAAGGTGTCCCTTATCCTCTAAACACAGTAGCTTGAAATTATTCCCTGTTGTCTGCTCCCACATTGCATAGTCGGAATGCCTCATGGCTCTGTTATAGTATTCTGCTCCCATGCATGTCTGTGATATGCCTGGACCAATGCCGAAAGTTCTGGGTCAGGGCAAAGTATATCCATGTGCTGAAATAGAAAAAGGACATGCAGTGATTATGTCCCTAAAATCATCTACTGACTTTAACCCTTCCTCTGTTCAATATCCATGTAAAACTAATGATATCATAAATAGCTATTAGCTGATATTTTATAATGGCATATGCAAATTAGTTTTTCGGGTATTGGTAGAAACTATAGTCAAATCTATTATAATTTCATAAGCAAACAGCAGACCATGACCAGATGACTCTTATAGGAGCCATATCTGACTGGTCTACTCTGTTGGCAAATGTGTGAAAAAGCACTTATAGGAAGGACAGTGTTAACACTATTGGCAAACTTTCCATGACAACAGTTTGGCTACAGATACAGATACAGCATAAAGTAACTAAACAACATATTTGGATCAAAACTGTAAATTGCTCAAACCTGGTTGATTGGAAAGTAACTGTATAAAATGACTTTTTTATCATTCTTTGAACATTCTTCTCAGTTGCCTTTTCAAATACCAGTACACATTGCATAAAAATTATTGATGAAAAGGAAGTTATTATCTGCTGACTACACACTATGTCTACAGTAAAAACCCTATCTGCACCATATCTGCATTGTTTTGTCACCAAATTACATAGTTTAGGCTTGTTGATGCATTACTGCAATTACATGTGTATAAAATAGACAACCACAATATGTTTACAGACAACTGCAATTTCATATTATTTGACAGAGACACAACACTGTTGCATATTTTGCACACACACAAAAAAAGAGTGTTCGGAGGAACACATGTGCCACCTACTCGCAGCTGACTTATTGTTAATATGAAAAAGGGGAATAACTAAACAAATATTGATGCTAGAGTTGTGGCCCTTGGACATGACACTTCCTCTTATCATGCTTGTTCCATGTGTGAAATTTGAAAGCTCTATAATGATTAGTTTAGAAATGACAGCCAAAAAAGAAAGTGTTACGGACAGACGGACGGACAGACAGACGACAGAAAAAGTGATCCCTAAGTGACACACTGCCTCTCGGCAGGTTACACAAAAAAGAAAAACGTGTAATTATTAAATCTATTAGTTCTGATTAAGCTTTTGTACAGTCTGATGTAGACCCAGTTTTAATCCTTTCCCTGTTGTATATATTCATGTAAGAAATAATGACATCATGAATATTAATTCTTTATAATGGCATATGAACACATGGAATTTAAGCTCAGGCAGAAGCTTTAGAATCAGATCTATATTACACCATAAGCAAACAGAGCAGACCCTGATCTGATCTGGGTCTACTCTGATTGCAGATGCGAGAAAACACGTTTATATATGAGGGAAAGGGATAAAAGTATAAAAAATAAATTTATTCTTAATCTTATATTATTGTTTATCTGTAATCTATTTATAAGCATACTATTCTTATCTTAGCTTGTTAAAAGTCATTATTTCAACATTTGCCTTGTGGACTTGAAACATATCGACTGAGTAACATTAGTCATTACTGTGTAGTGTGTACCCCTCTGGTGTCTCGAAACAAAAAAGTCGTACATTTTGTCCAATTATGCGCGATTTTCAGTTCTACTGTCCAAGTGAAACAATTAAAAGCAGGGTGAAACGGTAATTAAAATTTAAACGAATCTTACCTGGTTTATCGATCAGCCATATTTGAAAACACAGTCCGAGATCACGTGATACGTTACAAATTTCCCGTGACATCACAGTCTCTAAATTTCGGTATCCCTAAATAGCATCGAGAAGTGACGAGAAGCGACGAGAAGCGTCCAGAGTGAGTTGGGTTTTACGTCCGACCAACAGTATTTCAGTTATTTGCAGACGGCACCCGCATGAGACAAGTTATAGTGCTGCCTCACTGGAATACCCCTGCCGCTGGTACATGGCAAGGGCACCCCACCCAGTCACATTATCCTGACACCGGGCCGACCAGTCCTAGAACTACACCTTTAATGTCAAGCGTAGACGAGGGAGCTACTAGTACCAACTTTTAACGACTTTTGGTCAGTCGCGGCCGAGGATCGAACCCACGACCGTCCGTACCGCAGGCGTCCAGAAGAAGAAAAATGTATTTTATGGTCAAAATAAATGAAAAAAGAAATTCAATGTGTTTATGTGTCTTATTTTTATTGAATAAATGTAAAATTAATCATTTCCATGCATTTATTGACCTGCTTTTCCAAAATTTCGACAGTGTCGAGAAAATTGGTTGCTTGTCATTAAGCGTCGAGAACAAACACATACATTTATTACCAAAAATAAATGAACAAGCAATAATTTAATGTGCTTATTATCTTAATTTGATTGAATAAGTGCAAGATTATTCATTTCTATACATGTATTGCCCAACTCTATAGGTATAAAATTACTATCAATCGTGTATGCGTGCAAATGTCAAGTACATGATCTGATTCTGGCATATGACTAAGGGAAACCCCCGTCGATGACTTCATAATATATTCAGAGTTAAATATCTTTGTAAAATAACTTCCGAATAAAACATATCTGCATGCGTATCACACATATTCCAATTCAAACACTTGAATTATTATCCGATATGCACATATTAGTAATATATGACACAATTACATAACCACCGAATTTAGTTTAGTTTCTGTCCAAATTAGGCCTCCACTTTTACTAAACTAGCTATTTGAAAAATTATCATTTTGTACTCGTATGACATTAGCTGGTAAACTAATAAATGATTTCTTTTTTTCTGTGCAAATGCAATAATTGCTCAATATAAAATCGTTTTTACTCAAGGAAAAACTGTTTGTTCACAGCTTTAGGTTTTGGAACCAACTGCCCGGACCTATGGTTGATGCAGGCAGCCTGCACGGCTTTAAGACTCAGCTGCTGTCTAGCTCTTCCTCCCACTGAGTACAGACGATGTTTTTAAATGTTTTTATCTGGAACCTGTAAATAGGATGCTCATACTTTTAATGCTGCGCAAAGTGCGATAATACTTTAGTGGTTCTGCACTCGTATGGAAGAAGAAGAAGAATGTGTATTAGCTTGTAAGCTTGTTGTTTGCACTTTGAGTAATTAATTGTTTGCTAATTATGCTAAGCGCACACGCCTGGCTTACATGGCAGGGATTTTCTCTAATAAAATCAGCGCTATATATTTATATTGATAGCAGTATTCGAGTGGACTGGTTAAGGCGTTGGGAATTAGTAATCAAGTTTACCCTTTGTATGGTCTAGCGTGGGTTTGAAATTCACCTATTAACCCCCCCCCCCCCCCCCCCCCCAAAAAATAATAAAAAATAAAAAAATTCTCATATTTGTATAATTCTATTGGTGATATTTCCGTTATTCCATCCACATATTTACAGAAAATTGAAATACTAGGCAGTGGTGCTTGGTCGTCTTCGTTTTATATATTTATAGTGCATGTACTGTTTGATATGCACAATACATTATACCTATTTAAAATTTAAACCTACTTTCGTCAATTTAACACGTCGAAAACTTATGTTTGAAACTTTTTAAGATCAGTTTCTTTCACATGGATAGACACTCCATCTAAAACACCAAAGGGTCCTTTTTTATCTCACGTCTTCCAGGGAATTTAATGGAGTTTGTATCTCAAATAATCGTATGGCCAATTCCTATGGTTTGTATTACCCTATCAATTAGTGCATTGAGTTATCACGTAGTTTTCTCAACCCGTGAACAAGTTTTTGTTAATAGTCTCTATGAAAATGGTGCGTTAATATGGAAAACACCATTACGTCAGCAATTTTCTTCTATTGTGCAGTATAATCATAAATTTCAAAATAATCATTATTATGAATTTTCATCGGAACGAATTTAGTCCTGCAAAAAATCCCGCAACATGAATTTCTTGCCCGGGATGCTATTTTAATACTGACCCAATAGGAATTAGGTCAAAATCGTCGCAGCCGACTCGATAGATTTAGCAAGTAAAATTTACCCGTTTGGTGATTTGTTTCTGAAATTTTATTATTTCAAGATGAATAAATGTTTTAAAATATTACTATACAACTAAAAAGGACTTAGACTGCACAACTGTCATACACATAATATAATTTAAACTATCAGGAACACGAATTGCCAGGAATAGAGCATATGGGCTATTTTTAGACTCGATTTTTGTGAATGAATCTACTGAGAGTGAAGGTCTTTCAGAACTTTCATGCTCGTGGCCACGCAGTGATCATTAGCTCAACCCGTGAACAAAAAAGCATATTCTTCCGCAAAATTGTCTTCCCTGCAAATCTCAGAAAACCTTTTCATACAATAATCATATACTGCCACACACTATACTTTCGAAGAAACATCCACTGTGAACAAGATCAGTAGAGTTCATATTCTGTGCGAACACAGACGATCTATTTCGTCGATGTTAATCGGTTTTCCCCTTCACCCCTCAGCATTTCCCACTTTGCCCTAACAATATCAAGGGGCAGCATCTGCCCCTTGCTAAAAATGACCCTGGGTTGATTGTCAACGTTAAAAACAGATCCTGGGTAAATTCTTAAAGTTTTAAAAAAAAAGACACGGGGTCAAATTTCAATATTAAAAAAAACATACTGTGTTGATTGTTACTGTTAAGTTGATTCTTAACGCTTAAGAAAGACCCTATGTCGATCCTTAACGTTAAAAACATACACTGTTTGCCTAAGCATACCTGTCCAATACTTACAAATTACAAATTTGGAATCTGTAACTGATAAGGTATAGGAGATATGCTCCGGACAAGCCTTTAGTAAAATCAAGGTCAAAGGTCAAGGGCACATTGACCTGAAAATGGTACGAGACACTCAGCCATCCCAAGATGAACTCACACACCAAATTTGGAATCCGTAGCTGGTAAGATAGAGGAGATATGCTCTGGACAAGCTTTTTGTATCTGGTAAAATTGATATCTGGTAAAATGGGACTGTAAAATTGAGGTCAAAGGTCAAGGTCAGTGATCTGAAAATGGTACACGACTCTCTGCCATCCCAAGATGAACTCACAAACCAAATTTGGAATCCGTAGCTGGTAAGGTATAGGAGAAATGCTCCGGACAAGCTTTGTGTAAAATCGAGGTCAAAGGTCAAGGTCACGGTGACCTGAAAATGGTATGCGACACTCCGCCATCTCAAGGTGATCTCACACACCAAATTTGGAATCCGTATCTGGTAAGGTATAGGAGATATGCTCTGGACAAGCTTTTTGTAAAATCGGTCAAAGGTCAAGGTCACAGTGATCTGAAAATGGTACGCTACACTCCTCCATCCCAATTATGAACTCACACACCAAATTTGGAATCCTTAGCTGGTAAGGTATAGTTGATATACTCCGGACAAGCTTTTTGTAGCTGGTAAGGTATAAGCTTTTTTTTAAATCGAGGTCAAAGGTCAAGGTCAAGGTCACAGTGACCTTGAAATTGTACGCGACACTCCGCCATCCCAAGATGAACTCACACACCAAATTTGGAATCTGTAGCTGGTAAGGTAAAGGAGATATGCTCCGGACAAGCTTTTTGTAAAATCGGTCAAAGGTCACGGTCAAGGTCACAGTGATCTGAAAATGGTATGCGACACTCCTCCATCCCAAGATGAACTCACACACCAAATTTGGAATCCTTAGCTGGTAAGGTATAGGAGATATACTCCGGACAAGCTTTTTGTAGCTGGTAAGGTATAAGCTTTTTTTAAAATCGAGGTCAAAGGTCAAGGTCAAGGTCACAGTGACCTGGAAATGGTACGCGACACTCCGCCATCCCAAGATGAACTCACACACCAACAAATTTGGAATCTGTAGCTGGTAAGGTAAAGGAGATATGCTCCGGACAAGCTTTTTGTAAAATCGGTCAAAGGTCACGGTCAAGGTCACAGTGATCTGAAAATGGTACGCGACACTCCTCCATCCCAAGATGAACTCACACACCAAATTTGGAATCCTTAGCTGGTAAGGTATAGGAGATATACTCCGGACAAGCTTTTTGTAGCTGGTAAGGTATAAGCTTTTTTTAAAATCGAGGTCAAAGGTCAAGGTCAAGGTCACAGTGACCTGGAAACGGTACGCGACACTCCGCCATCCCAAGATGAACTCACACACCAAATTTGGAATCTGTAGCTGGTAAGGTAAAGGAGATATGCTCCGGACAAGCTTTTTGTAAAATCAAGGTCAAAGGTCAAGGTCAAGGTCACAGTGACATGAAAATGGTACGCGACACTCCGCCATCCCAAGATGAACTCACACACCAAATTTGGTATCCGTAGCTGATGTGACAAAGGAAATATACTCCGGACAAAAGGTACACACACCCACACCCACACACACACACACCCACGCACGGTGCGATCACTATATGCCGCCAAAGCCTAGCTTTGGGGGCATAAAAATAAATCAGCAGTTCAAAATAATCTTTTATACATACCTTGAAACAATTAAAGAGGAAGTTCCTACAATGATCGCATATTTTCAATAATATCATAAAATTTGGGATTTGTTATGCTCTATCATTATTATGAAGGTTCCCAATTTGAACTTATATCGAAAAATGCCCCTGTGATACAAATAAACCGATTTCATCAATACTGGTAATTTTTGTTCTACATCACAATATTATCGGCCTTTTCCGTTAAATTCTTCCGCGTTTTGCCGATGATCACCCGATCCCTTCATTGTTTACGTAATAGCTTTCTCGGAAGTGGTCGGAGAATCGCGAATAGGGCGAACAGTTACGAAACTAAAACCCAACCCGAATAAAACTGAAACATCGGGGAGTAAAACCGGGATCGGCGATATCAAACACATGGATGTTTTGTCATTATAAAAGGTAATTGGATGGGGCTTTTTGCGATATACTACTTTTCAGCATATAAACAAATGAGTTTTGTACATTTTAAGTGTTTATGAAACGCGTCAAATGTAGGGACATCCCCTTTAAGTAATTTTATTCTCATCTATTAATCCCCAAACAATCCAGTGTTCCCCACCACCCGCATAACAAAAACAAAAATGGCTGCCAGAAAAATATCACCTGCTTATCGAACCTTTATTTTAGAAACTGTTTACTGTAACATAATACTCATAATCATGTGATTTCATCATGGGTACGCGACCTTTGCATAAGCTGAAGGGGTCAGAGCTGTCAAACATTTTTAATGTGGTACACTTTTCAATTTATGTTGATATTCTATAACGTATTAAGAGTTTTCTCATGTTTAGCATAGTTGAAGGAAAAATAAACTGTATTGACCTGTTTATGACGTAACGATATATTTCGTTTTTAAAGCTACGAGGCGTTGTTTACAGACAAAGCAACGGTATTCATGATTTTTGACGTAGTATGCTCTTGTACATGCGTAAAAACTACAAAAAAAATGAAAGGTTCGATAAACAGGTGAGGATCGATAGAAGGTGAGTCTACGATATAGATGCCATGAATTACAGTCAAACCGGCCCCAAGTCAAACCGGCCCCTGGTCAAACCCGCCTCCAAAAAGTCAACCGGCCTCACATGAATTATTTTTTTGGTCAAACCGGCCCCACATTTTTAAATCGAATTTTTAACCATGTTAAATATTAATTATTTCTAGAAACCCAATGTAGATCTAGTTGTTTATCACCACGAAGTATTTCGTGTTATCACATATATTTTGGTCAGATAGAAATTCGGCAATGTATTAGCTATAGTTTATAAATACTCGGCTCGCATTAGTTAATGTCAATTAATGGCACGCATGTGTCTTTCGGTAGGTGTGATAATCCAATTAATGGCACGCGCGTGTATGTTGTTTGTGATAATCCAATTAGACACGCGTTCATTGTGTCAGTTGAATGTCTGTATATGTCTCTGAATGAACGTAAGGTGTTGTTAATCTTGGTATGTAGACATATTTGCACACAAAAATAAAGTAACGTTCAAAAGTACATATAAATCTATTTCAAATGTTGTAAAATAATGATATCGAGTGAAAATTTCGATTATTTTTTTTCAGAATCAAAATTATAACTATTTCCTTCATATAAACGTACGTGTATTCGTTTTAAGTTCTTTTCAACCTTTACTCTATGATTTGATATGAGTTTCATTTTTATCATTAAGCAAACAGAGCAGATCCTGGTCAGAAATATCCTATAGAAACCATGTGATCTGGGTCTACTCTGTTTGCAAAGGCATAGAAAGGCGTATTTATGGAGTAAAGGGCTGACTACAATGTATCATTATCAATGCAAACAAAGGAAACTCAGACCAGATGGCTCTGAGTCTTACAGGGTATGCTCTGTTTGCTATGGAATATTATAGGTCTTGCTAACATAAATAATCATGGATTGAAGGTTTAAAAATATTTGTTTATATAATGACCCTGGAACATATACATAGAACATCATACATACTCTAAAACACATATAATTAACCTGTCTGTTGAATACATCATATATAAAACACACATAAATAATCTGTCCGTAGAGCACTTAGACTTGTCCGCGTTGTTCAGGTGGAACAGTCACTGAACAGAATATCGCTCTTCAAAAACGCCGAAAATTAATGTAGCCCGTTTATTGATGGAACCCAACACTGAAAACAAAGGGATTAACAGCTTAAATACATATATGTGTTACCGCCACGTGCATCCCTTAGCAATTAGTGTTCATCTTTAACAATAATAAATGGGATTAACACCTTTAACCCTTTCCCTCATATAAACGTGTTTTCACGCATTTGCAAACAGGGTAGACCCAGATCCTTTAGGAGCCGTCTGATCAGGGTCTGTTCTGTTTTCTAATGGAATTTGAAAGATCTTTTCCTTTAGTTTTTAAAATGGCCTTCCATGTTTAATTATAACCAGCGATTTTTTTCCTGGGATTGTGAATGGGTCCGGTACCCCTTGAATTGTGAAAAATTAGCGTCGTTTTGGCAAAATTGTGAAAACAGTATCGGTGTTGTTACAAAAATTGTGAATCACCTTTTGAAAGAATTTTCGTCCGAATATAAATTTGCGGACCGAGACGCATACGTTTTATTCATATTCTTGTAAAAGCGTCCGAGACGAGTAAAGAAAAGCGATACGAAATTTGAATACCTCAGACTTTATCCCAAGAAACCGTTTGAGATACATAACTTTGCAAAGGGGAATATAGCGATGTAAATATTGGTAAAAAAATTGGTGTAAGTACAAAGTAAAAGGCCGATTGTGAAATAATTGAACAGCTTTGTGAATGGGTCCGACGGACCCTGCTTGTAAATTGTGAAGGTCCGTTTCAAATTGTGACAGGGTCCGTTTTACAGTACCAGTTATATAGGGGAAAAAATCGCTGTATAACTATTTTGTCCTTGAATATTCGGTATGTATTGAAATAAGCATAGCACAGGGAAAGAGTTAAGTACCTTACATTTACCGCCACATGCATAACATACCAATTAGTATTTGTAGCAAAAAAATAATGTGTTCATTGTTCGGTTAGATTAAAGGCACACATACATTACTAATTAGCGTGTACACGTGTCTTAGAAAAGTGTTAATTGTTTGGTTACATTATATGCAGAAATGGAAATTTCCCTCAGCACAGGTTTCTCGAACATTATATTTCGTGATAAAAAGTAATAAAAGTATCAATAAAACATTTCATTCTTAAAAAGATATATATTAGAAGCTTATTTTATTCGTGGGGCCGGTTTGACCAACCAAAATATAATATTAAATAAGGAGGCCGGTTTGACCAAATTGAGGTCTGGTTTGACTTTTTGGAGGCCGGTTTGACTGAGGCCGGTTTGACTTGGGGCCGGTTTGACCTGTTTCCGATGCCATATGACATAGTGGCTGGCTAGCGAGAGGGAAAGACGTGTTTGTGGAGCGGAGAAATTTTTAGAGAAATTTTTAGTTTAACACAGTTACTGTGCGGTCACCACAGATTATTTTACTGCTTTTAACATTTATTGAACATTTGTGTGGAGGTCTGAATGGACAGGAAGGAAGAAGGAGGAGGAGACTAGTGATATTCTGTGCAGGACTGGTAACTTTAGAAATTTAGCATGCCCCGCGCCCGCCATTTTGTACACGTGAAGTCTAGCCTGGAAATATTTCTCGTCATAGAGCTGCCAGTTTTATGTTTTAAATATTTTAGACTGTTCTTATGAACTTTTAATACATATAAGGCATCTGTATTTTTATTGTTTTACGCAACTACTGTGAATTACTTGGCTTATGCCTCAGAAGTACAGCGACGCGCTGATAGATTCCCGCCATTTTGGTCAGGCCTCTCTTGGACTTTATAGACTTTTAATTTAATAGAGGCACTCGGAACAGTTTTCTGGCCACCGTGATTTGTCAGACTTCATTCCCAGAATAGGGTTAGGGTACTGAACTGAGTTTTAGGAAATACGGCTGAGGGAAAAGATGGACTGTTGGACTTTTAGCGGTCGAGAGACATAGATTAGCAGACTCTTACTCATTTGACTTTCTGAGCTAGGGACCACATAGTTCTGCTGATTATATATATAGACCTGGCGAGAATTCTGACTTGTTTTAACTTGTATTTTAATGGTCTTTGCTCTGTATCTGCCATTTTACGTCATTACTTATATCATTGCCCTTCACCTGTGGTCACTAGGGCCCCTTTGCTAGCTCTGGGTAGAGAGGACACCAAATTATGACCTCCTACGACACTGTCACAACAGAAGCAGGGATGGCATTATGCAAACAGGCCACATCGCTAGATACGATCCCTGCCCTGACAAACACACTCACTTCTGCTAGAGCCAGAAACTACACCATGAATAAGACGAAATGCCTACGGAGGAAAAGGGAACACTGTGACCGCCCTTTCGTCAATTTCGTACCGAGGGACTCTGGACGGCAGCTGAAAATTGAGTGCAGCGCAGGATGTTATGACCTTCTGAAGTCTGAACTGTTACAGATGGCTGGCAATCAGGAGATAAGCAAGGCCCACAAGATCTTCTTCCAGATAGAAGCTGTGACCGACTTGGGGGGTAACACACCTGAAATCGTAATCAGAGGAATGAATAGACTTGCGGGGGTGGTCCTGGTAAGAGAAACAAATTTACTGTTAACATGTATCACACACAATGCTCCCTGCTAATTAATGGAACATGTGTACCCATTTTCCAAGATGATATCCTCCCAGACCTCATGAGAAATTTGGAAGCGGACCCAAAGTTGTCTGACCTGGATAGATTATACGCAGGTATCATTGACAGATGCCTGGAGAAGAGTATCCTAGATCCCAACAGCCAAGTAAGCTTCTCTTTGGAGACAGCCACAGATCACAAGTCCATTGAACAGGGCGGACAGGCTGAAGAGAGACATACATCTGTAGAAGGGACGGATAGGGACTTGTGTGCACACTGTTTTGATAGGGTGACCGAAGGGATAGCCTGCGATGGATGTCAGAGCTGGTACCACTATAGATGTGAACAGTTGGACGAGAACCTTGAGGAGTTCTACCAAGATGGCGACTCTCCATACAGCTGCCTTTCATGCAGACAGCTCACCATTCTTAATGACTCTCCCTTGAACTTAGATTCCTCTTCTGCAGACGGAGATGATCTGGTTACTATGGACCATGCTATGTTCCCAAGAACTGAGGAAGGTGAGGATCGACATGTTAATTGTCCTCCTCTTGTTACCCCTACTGTCTTTACCCTTGTTGACATTCCTGGTACCAATTTTACCCCACCCCCCAGGCCCCCCTCCCCCCACTATAATGAAACGCCAAGCTGCCCCGGACAGAAAACAGGGCAACTCTCTCTCTGGTATACCACCCACAGGGACACCTGCTTCTGACCCACCAAATAGAAACGTTACCTTTCACCCGAGTGTTACAGGGTCAGGCGAGACCAATCGAGGCATAGAGAGGCAAGAAACGGGAATGGAACCTGACAGTGGGTCTGAGATCATCATCGGAAGACAAGACCACACATCATTAGGTGCGACTAGTCAGGGACCAGGGACACAGAAAACAGGGCGAGAAGAGCCCCCTGGGAAGAAGAAGAGACAGAAAAGTGAGAGTAGACATACATCCGACATCCAGGAGCAATTGGATTTCTCGATTTCGGCCATAGTCAATCTGGAGAAGAAAATAGGGGAGCTTGAAACAAGGAACAAGATCCTGACGATACAGAATCTTAACTGTAAAACCGATGAACCCAAGTGCATACAGCAGGATAGTGATCCAAATCTTGAGAGGAGGATCAGCAGTCTAGAGAATGAAGTACTAAGGACCCGGTTAAGTAATTTGGAAAACCTACAACAGCTGACGCTGCAATTGAATAGTTTGTCAATACAGAATAGACACAGTCCATATGGCCCCCAATTTTACCATCCCGTACCAGTTACTTACATGCCAAGAAACGGCTTCCATCAGTTACCCCCCCCAATTCCCACCCCCTCCCTTTATGCACACGGGTCTTGCTCCAACATATTTTACAGGGACACATATCCCCCCCCCTGACTTCCCGAGCAATCCCGGACACGCATCTGTCCAGAACAGTCTCCGTACAGGAAGTACTCCGCAAGATACGGGGATACATTCTCGAAACAGGAGGTTAGACCCTCACTCAAGGGAGAGGCAGCGCGAGGGCCAGGGTTTGCCAAACTCAACAGTATCGACTGCTCATTACCAACCGCGCAAAGCAAGGCACAGAAGCACTAGACGATGGGAACCCAGACAGCAAACTCCCACATATCACGGAACAACCTCTGTGAAAGAGCAGGAGAGCACAAAAACGATTGACGTTCCTGAGGAAGACCAGTCCATACAACCCTCATCAGGTACACACAGTAGGACATGGAATAACAGGAAGAGGCAGCGCAGTGATGCGACAGACTGGAGGCTGCAAAAGCCACACACCTCGAACAGTAACCCTAACCAGCAAACCCGTTCTACAACAGAGGCACTGGCAACAAGAGATGGGAAATTCCATTCAACCCCGAAAAAGGTCTGTACTGGGTACAAAGCCCCGACTATAAATGTGTCTGATGTGTCCGACCAATCCGACGCTCTAGAGCCACAGCCCACCAGGGACTCCCAAGAGAGTGGTTGCAATACTCATTTGGACCAGTTTTCAGTCCCGGAGACATGTGACAACGAACAGAAATGCGGGTGTAGCGATAACAAAACACAGGGACGAAATACCGATGATGTCACCCAAGACGCAGAAGGATGTAACAACTCTAACCAGTCTTTTTTAGGACATGGCAGGGCCTCAGAGAAGTTGGACAGGCAGGACCCGACCCTCATAGGACCGCAGTAGAACATAGGGATCCTGACAATTCTGGGACAGCCATTAGATTATCAACCCTCAATGTCAAGAATGTCAGAACTAACCAACTGTACACACATAAACTGCTACAGAACTGTGATATCCTCTGCTTACAGGAGCACTGGCTCTTCAATTTTCAGCTCGATCAGCTCAAAGATATAGATAGAAACTTTACAGCCCATTCCAAGGCAGTGGACTGGCAAGATCCGATTTCACACCTACAGGTGCCACGGGGATATGGCGGTAATGCCATCTTGGTGAGAAAGAACTGGAACCTGAAGACAACCCTACATGAAGAGGGATGTGACAGGATTGTTGTCATGGAGATAGCCGCAGTCCCAAGAATATGCATTATCAGCACGTACCTACCCTGTCGAGGTAACACTTCAAAGGAGAAGTTCGTCGAAGTAATACAAGAAATTGAAGAACTACTAGAGAAGTACAGTAGTAGCCATGCTGTCTTTGTCTGCGGGGACTTCAACTCTTCTCTCTCGAGGCAACCCCCCAATGATCGTGACACTGTTTTTGGAGAGTTTGTGTCTAGACAACACCTATACTCGCAACAAAAGGGCGAGCATACTTTCTTTCATGCTAGTGGAGACAACTCTGCCGAACTGGACTATATCCTGAAGAACGACCTGGCTATAGCTATTTCGTCGTCCATACTGGTTGAGGGTACCCATTCATGTAATGTGTCGGATCACATACCTATTAGCACACAGCTAAATATCAGCTACTTGACTGAAGAACCTGTTATAATGACACATCCCAGACCAAATTGGGCCAAATGTAACAAGGAAATATACAGGTCAACCCTGAGCTCACTGCTGGACACTGATAATTTCGGACATAACTCCATTATAGATGATGGCATACAGCATTTCAGACACATTGTTACTATGGCTTCCATATCCAGTATTCCCGGGTTCAACCCTTCTATTAGAAAGAAGAAGAGGCCCCCTAAACCAAGAGGACCAAAAATTCAGGAAGCTGCACGTCTGAGCAAGGAAGCATGGTGGAAATGGAAATGTGGTGGGGCTCCTATCCAGGTAGACCACCCCCTGAAACTGGCAATGAAAATGGCAAAAAGAAACCTCAGAAGGGCACAAAGAAGTTCACATGCGGAAAAGAGGAGAGCTGAACTCGAGAGTATCATGCAATCCAAGGATAATGATGCCATGTTCCATAAGTTAATTCGAAGACAAAGAACTACTAATAACACCCCCACGAACTGCCTTTTCGTCGATAACAGAAAATTGGCTACGCCTGAGGAAATTACAGAGGGATGGGCCACTCATTTTGAGAGATTAGCGACTCCAACGGCAAACGCGAAGTATGATGATGACTTCTTGGACCTGGCCACAGATGATATAGAATCGGTACGGAATCTCATACATTCCAGAGGAAATGTTGTACAACCCACGGACATAGAAGAGGTGAAGGCAGCTGTAAAAATGCTGAATAATAACAAAGCAGCAGATTACATGGGCCTGACGGCTGAGCATCTCAAGTTCGGAGGAGACATCTTATATCCTGCACTGGTCAGCATTATCAATGAAATCTTCGCACAGAAGAAGATTCCACATAGCCTGAAAAGCGGGACTATTACACCTATCTTCAAGAAAGGGGACAACCAGTACTCGGATAATTACCGTGGGATAACCGTAACCTCCATAATACTGAAAGTGTTGGAACACATCCTAAACACAAGACATAGGAGAATCCTGCTCCCAACTCAATCGAAACTGCAAACGGGCTTCACCAAGGGGACTTCATCTATGAAATCCGCACTCTTAGTGACTGAATGCCAACTTGAGGCAAAATCGAGAAAGGACCAGATTATCCTCATTACTCTGGACACGAGGAAAGCATTTGATGTTGTGAATCACCAAATCCTTCTGCGTAACCTTCTATTGGATGGTGTTGATCCTGATGAATGGGCAATATTACAAGATATGTATACGGACATGACCTCAAGCGCCAAGTGGCAGGGAAAGGCCTCTAATTCATTTAATATCAGACAAGGTGTGCGTCAAGGTGGAGTACTTTCAACGGAACATTACAAAAGATATAACAATCCACTGCTACTTAGCCTAGAAGACAAATTTAAAGGGGCACGAATTGGTTGCATAGCAATTCCACATACAACTTGTGCTGACGACCTTGCCTTGCTGTCGCACTCAGACTGGGAAGCGAAGCTCATGTTGAGGACTGTAGAAGATTTCAGCAGGAAGCACCGTTATGACATAAACCCAACTAAGAGCGGCTGCATTGTACAGAACGCAAAAAGTACAGGGAATCCTAAGGAGTTTGCACTAGAGGGAGTATGCATACCAATGATTGATTCAGCTGTTCATTTAGGCATACACAGAGACACAAAGGGAAAGGCAAGGGTAGAAGATAAGATAAAGCTAGGCAGAAGAACAGCATACTCCCTCATGGGAGCAGGCCTTAACGGGAAAAACGGAATCAGACAGGACCTAAAGGCACATATTTGGACCACTTATGTTATCCCAAGATTATTTTATGGGCTTGAAGTCCTTCCTTATAATCAATCTGATGTGAAAGCACTGGAATCCTATCAAGCCAAAACTCTTAAACAAATCCAACATCTAGCAGACAGAACGACCACAGTTGCGGCCACAGCTTTACTTGGCATTCTGCCTATAACTACTCAACTCCACAAGAACACCCTCAACCTGTTCTACTCTGTCATTCAAAACCCGGATACTGTGGAATATAGAGTGGCGGAAAGACAGTTGGCTTTCAAAACACTGTCGGACCAAAGTTTCTTCTCAAGGGCAAGAAGGCTTCTTCTGATGTATGATTTACCGGATGCGTATAAATTAATTACTGACACCCCGGATAAGGCGACTAAATGGAAGAACAGACTGAGGGATGCAGTTGATAGATACACAATTGACAGATGGAGAGATGAAATTCAAGAGAAGTCTTCTCTGAAGTACCTGAATCCATATGCGGTAGAAGTTGGACATGCCCACCATATATATACCACTGTGAGACCAAACCAAACTGATGTTAGGAGAGCAGAAGTAAAGGCAAAGCTTCTAACAGGAACTTACACCCTGCAATCTAACAGAGCAGTATTTAACCAACATGCAGTTGACCCGAAATGTAAATTATGCAATAGAGAAGCAGAGACTAGGACTCACTTCATATCTAAATGTCCAGTCTTTACGTCAGTCAGAGAGAAATATAGAAGTCGTATTCACAGATGTTTGCTAACCCATGGTAGACCGGACACCCGGGGACTTATGGACACCGAGGAAAGCTTCACACAGTTGGTGCTGGATTGTACACATCCAAAGCTGTGCCAGGGCTATCAACCATCTGAGGAAGAGGTGACACAAATGGAGTTGTTATCCAGGGAGTTCATCTGGAGCATCCACCTGCAGAGATCCCGTGAGCTAGCAAAGGGCCCTTAACTACTATAAGGGTTCACTGATTGCAACAATGGCCACACAATATTACTTACTTAGCGTTACTTAGCGTTGTTTTCCAGCTCAGGCCCTTAAGGATCCTCTTTGCTGGACTCTTCTGCGTAATGCCGGTGACTGGTTCCGGTTCCGGTCATTATCCTATACTTAGCTTTATAGTCATATTTAAATTCTTGGTCTTCCCAAAATTTATCTAATTTGTTTTTAAAAGAATTTACTGAACTGGCTTTTACTATTTGCTCGGGTAAGCTATTCCATGTATTTGCTGTTCTAATGCTGAAGTTGTATTTCCTTATATCTAATCTTGCCCTTTGCGTTAAGATTTGTAGTGTATTTCCCCTATTACTGTGCCTTAACTGGTGTTCATCCCTTAGCTTAATAATTTCTTCTATATTTCTATCATATATATATTGTTTAGGATTTTGTATACTTCTATCATATCCCCCCTCAATCTTCTGTATGTTAGTGTAGGTATTTTTAGTTTTCTCAATCTTTCTTCATATGGGAGGTCTGATAGGCCTGGAATTTGCCTTGTCGCTCTTCTTTGCACTGCTTCTATTATCTCTATGTGTTTATTTTTGTGTGGAGCCCAGACTGAACTTGCATAATCTAGGTGCGTTCTTACTAATGTTTTGTATAAGGGACTAAAATTGTTCTCATCCAGATATTGGAAGTTCCTTCTGATAACTGCAAACATGGAATGTGCCTTTTTGACTTTTTCGTGTATGTGGCTGTCAAAAGTTAGTTTGTTATCAATCGTTACTCCTATATCTTTCTCCTCTGACACCTCTCCTAGGACAGTTCCTGATAGGTTATATTCATATTCCAGGTTGTTTCTTCCTAATCTCATGTATTTACATTTCTGTGGGTGTAATTTCAATAACCATTTATCTGTCCATGCGACCAGCTTATCCAAATCTTCTTGTAGTTTATGTTTATCACATTCATTATTTATGAGTCTAAATATTTTGGTATCATCTGCAAATAAGTATACAGTTGAGTTCACTATATCTGGTAGGTCGTTTATAAAAATTATGAACATTAGTGGCCCTATGACGCTTCCCTGCGGGATACCAGATGTGACCCTGTGCCACCTTGACGTTTGGCCATTAACTGATACTTGCTGATATCGGTCTGTCAAATAGTTTTCTATCCAGTCCACCATATTTTGCCCTATCCCATATGATTTCAGTTTCTGAATGAGTCTCTTATGTGGTACAGTATCAAAAGCTTTCTGATAGTCCATATAGATGCAATCCACCCCCAGCCCGTTATCTATTGCTTCCGTCCATATATCTAAAACTTTTAAAAGTTGCAAAGCTGTGGATCTTCCAGACATGAATCCGTATTGTTTATTCGTAAACAGGTTATTTTGTAGCATATGTTCAGTTATTTGTTTTCTTATTATTTTCTCCATGGATTTACATATTATAGAAGTAAGACTGACAGGTCTATAATTACTTGCCAAAGACTAGATACGATAACGTAGCTCTATTCCTAAATAGAACTGGACGCTAGTCATTATCAGTCTTACAGCTACGATATCGCATCTAGCCAAAGACTTGCTCCCTTTCTTGTAGATTGCGCTTATTTTCGCCTTTTTCCACTGTTCCGGTACTTTCTTGTCGTTTATTGACTTGTCAAATATTAGTTTTAAAGGGACTGCTAGTTCTTCATGTAGTTCTGTTAGAAATTGGGGATGCAAATTGTCTGGTCCTGGTGACTTATTTGGTTTTAGGTTTTTTAATATTGTTATTAAGTTCAGTATACCCCTCTGACAGATAATGAGGGTTAGGATATATTTTAACTAGTTCTACTCCTTGTGGTGATACCTAATCTTGAGTATATACAGAATGGCAGAACTTTATATGCATATGCAGTAGTACGTAAGTTTTAGGCAGAGAACTGTTTTTATTGGTCTTATGACTTTTAACATTTTATCAGCTTAATGTTGTATATAGGCATGCTAAAACGGTGAACGCGTACATATTCTCCCGTGCTTAGTGTTGAGACCATATTCAGATACCAGGGGGCCACATCACCAAGACTACTTGGGTACTCCGACAAGCGAGCGGAGGAAACTTACACAACAACAACAACAACATGGCATCTAATTGTAGGCGAACAGGTAGGCGATTTCTCCAGCACCCGTTCAGTTATACTATACTACTAGAAATGCATGACAATTTATGTATTGAGGTTGACATTGAGTACATTACGAACCTACGTAGTTGGCATAGTGACCGATCTGTAGAGTCACTATTTCTTTAAAAGACATTCTCGTGCTTTCGTTGCAATTTTTTTTATGTTTACACCGGTTTGGTTTGGTATAAAACTCAACTAGTTGACCGTCTATGAACCCGGAAAAGTGAACTAAATGTCTTTGTTTGGATATTCCTTATGCGAATCTTATTACTCAGTGCATATGTTGTTAAAATTTAAGCTTTTATTGGATGATCTACCGGTTTAATTTTACCGTAAGGAGAACTTACACTGCGGTGTATTTGTCATCACGGATGTTGTAAATTAATTAGACACACCATAAGCCGGCGGTGTGCAGTGATATTAATACTTCCGTCAAAAAATGGCTAAACATCTCAAGTTTCTCCCTAGAACTGTTATGGTGAAAAACAATGACATAACAGAATCGTTTACCTTACTCAATAGGTAAGATAATGTATTATTTTATCAGCCGAGAGTTACATGTTTTTAACGAGAATTTTCAGTTTGTTTCATCACAAACTTCAAAGGTCACCGGGTGCTGGAGAAAAATCGCCTACAATTAGATATATCGTCGATGGCCCTGTTTCGGTGCATGCCCTATTTCGGTGCACTTTACTTGGGAAACGATATCTTCTTTAAGAAGAGCTGAATTACGTCATCAATTTTTGCAATCCACTAAATAAACAAATACCTGTCATCGCTGTCAAAAAAATCTAAAATGTGCTGCAAACAGTTAAGTTACTTACTAAATTTGATAAAGCATAGCAATTTCAGCCATTTTCCTTATGTCTGTTTTCACTTAGATAACGTTTGTTCCAAAAAATACTGTCTTGAAAACATTTCTCTCAATTTTGTAGAGATACACATTTGTTGTAATATGCTGCAGCAAAGTCACATGACTTCAATGTCTCTGCTCACTGTTTTTCAAGTACAGGCTACGTCCAAAAGTATGTCCTTCACTATATTTTTCACATAGGAGAGAGACCTTACAGAGCAGATACCTACTTTAGTTTATTCATACAGGATAGATACCTAATTTTATTCATGCCGAAGAGATACCTACTAGATTTAAATCCAATAATATTTTACTGGAAAAAAGTCTTACTAGAGGTGTTTTTAGTCAAAATGCACAAATTCCAGGGAAAAAATGAGTTTACACAAGGTAAGAACATTGACAATAAATGAGTTCTTGTTATAAAAATACTTTAAACTCGTTACAACATGCATAATTTGTTTGATATGCATTTCATTTTGTTTTAACAGTTCAAAGTTAAAAAATAAGTTACAGACCTACTACTTTTAATTTACAAATGTAGTCATACGCTTTTGTTGAACACTGTATTTGGATAAAAAAAAGCCGCACCGAAATAGGGCAGATAAACACAAAATAACACAAAATGGCTACGTCATTAAAACGGTTTCAACCGCGATAAATAAGGAATATTTTGGGAATTAATGTATACAGATTTAACTTAGAAGACCTATTACAAAGGTACTACTAATTTTTTTCATAAAATTTTAAGATTTGTGATCACCGCGATCAGTTTGATTGCTAAGTGCACCGAAACTGGTCCATCCACGATATAGTAAACCAATTGCAGAAATCGCCTAGAAAGCAATTATAAAGTGATAGTATTTCGCACCTATGGTGCAGGTAGTGATGACATGAGAGAACTATACAGAGTGTTTGTAACAAGAATACATTGTCCTGTTGTGTTGTTTTCCAAATCAAGATGACCAAGATTGGATGATCAGTGCGGCCCCTGATCACCACCTTGAATTTGACAGCCCAATATTACAGGGGTTGATAATTATATACCGAATATTAGCAGAAAGTGAAAATGTCATACGCATGAAACAAGTTATAATATGAGTCTTACTTCTTGTTAATTCACATCAGTGTACTCTAAATGGTGATATCGAGCTACTTTCGGTTTTAACGATATCCCGGCAGATATTAGCATGCTGTCTTACGGGTCATTAATGAGACTACACTGATCGATCAATCTTGGTCAATCTTGATCTGGAAAATAATACCACATAAAAAATTAATCTTGTAACAAACATTCTTTAAAGTTCTGTCATGTTATCCGTCCTGTACCATAGGTGCGAAATACAAACACTATATAATTGCTTTCTAGGCGATTTCTCCAATTGGTTTACTATATATCTAATTGTAGGCGATTTCGTCACTAGGCGATTTCTCCGTAAACCCTACAGTAGCCTGATGTCGGGGTCATATTCTAAGATAATTGGTCTCTGAGCGAGAGGGACAACAAAATCAGGGCAACTTAGTATAGTTAACCCTTTAATCCATGTTTTGGTAGAAAAGTCAGATCTGGTATGCTTCATTTATAAGCAAACAGCACAGACCCTGACAAATACAAATTTAAAGGAGTCGACTTTGTTCAAACAGAGATATCTGAGGGATCGGTGTCATGGTTTTTATGTCTTGTTTTGATTTCGAGATGACTCAGTACCAAACCAATTTGGCACCTAGACGACTCGGTACCGAGATGATTTGCTCCTAGATAATTCAGACCTAGACGATTCGGCACCATATTAAATTTCGATTTAACAGGCTCCTATAACAGAAGTCTGATCTGGAACTACTTTATTTGCAAAGAGTATTTATGGAGTAATTGATTAAGCGTCTGCATATTTAGGTACTAGAAAACTAGTGGCTTCCGGTAGTGACCAGAATTAAGCACGACATTTACTTGAGCTAATTATTACAATTAATTTACATAATCTCCGTGAGGGGGTGCTGCAGAATGTATAGATAGATAGCTAATATACATAGTGTTACAATAATAATTCCAAGTTGTCAACTTTCAAAACTTTGCAAGATCTGACGTAATGCTGTCAACGTTAGCTAGTCATAGTGTTGATTAATTGTCTTAATTAAAGGACAAGTTGCCATAGTTTACTCGGCACACGCCATCACATGCCAATAATCTTTTGCCATAATTGGCTCGTATGAGGGGATGTGAACTATGGCATGCATTGAATATAATATTCACTATAACTACAGAGACAACATCATATGATAAGACGTGCATACATTGAGTTATAATCTTAGATTAGTCGACATAAAGAGAAATACTCATTTCTTATAGAAATATCAGTGAGATTGGATTTTGCAGTTTAACCAATCATAAGATTCAATAAACTTTTGTTTATGGCAATGGACAATGTTTGTTTATGCCGAATAAACTTTTGTACTTGTACTTGTAAAAAAAATCAAAAACATCTTTTTGATTGGACATGTATGTACATCAATCAAAATATGTTTAAAACATTAATCGGATAATAGTTTGGTCATTTAACTGAAAACAATAATTTGTCATCTAATTGAATTAACATATAGTCTAAATTAATACAATCAAAAATCTATTGTTAAAACAAACTGCTGAGATTAACACACCAAATTAATTAATTACCTAATCCAAGCGGTGTCATCAAATTCGGCTTCCATTAAAATAACAAAAGATTATTGACCGGTAACACCAATCATTGACACCTGCATGAACTTTAACATAACAATGTAATTAACAGTATCTGTTCATACTACTGTTATCGGTTTTTGAAATACCATTAATTGTGTTGGTAGTTTAACACACCAATTTAATTACTTACCTAATCTAGGCTGTGTGATCAAATTCGGCTTTCATCAAAGAAACAAACGATTATTATACCTGCATGATACTTTAACTTTGATATAAATATGTAATTAACACAATGACAGAATTAAGAAAAAATAGAAAAACACATTATTTCAACATGTAAAATATAACAGCAGTGAACCCTAGTTATACTGGCATTCGTTACAATGGCACCCTCGTTATACCGGCAATATGCATTGAAATAACATCACCATTAACTCTTTGAAACACCCGCAGAATAAATAGGTGCAATGCCAATAGCACACAGGTGATTGCTTAATGCAGAACACAAGAAGTGCAAAAAGCTCCCTAAGGGAGCTTTTTGCGCATTTTGTGTTCTGCATTAAGCGATCGCCTGTTGGTACTAGTTTAAAACTGGCCAAATGGTTCCTTTCATATTTAAACTCGTTATACCAGCACAATGTCTGGAAACAAACACCTCCGTTGTAACGAGGGTTCACTGTACTATTACTACTTTTTACTTCTACTACTACTAATTAAAATATATATATAGATAAAAATAATTAATGTTTATGATAAAAAAAACTCTATTTAAGGTTTATGCAATATTTTAGTTTTACGACCCCTTTTCTTTTGATGTTTGACGCTCAAAACGAGCGATTCTGGTTGACTCGGTACGAAACCAATTCGGCACCTAGACAACTGGGTACCTAGACGATTCGGTACCTCGGACAATATAAAATTTTACCCTGGTTGATTCGGCACCACCCTTAAAATATTATTTATTTCATATAAGTAAATTATTTAATATAGTATCAATAAATATTATGGATTTGTTGAATTCACATATTTATTGATACAATACTCAAGAAACTTTAAACTAATTCAGAGGCAATAGTAGGTTAACCCTTTAAACCCAGGACACACATGAGCTGTCATTTGCAAACATTGTAGACCCAGATCAAAGGGCTCTTAGAGGAGCCCTTTGATCAGAGTATGCGCTATTTGTCATTTCTTCAAATCTTTAAACTGAGTGGACTCTATAGTTAAATACTGATGGGATATACATGTACATGTATTCAGGGTTGAAAGAGTTTTGAATATTATTAGAAATGTGCCTATAGGACACAGATCATGATGCCAACACTGATGTATCACTGTGTAATCATTTGATGGACTACGAGCAAGACTATAACGTTGGTGTTACCATGTGCATTACCCTAAGTATATAATTATGCAAGTTCACATAGTAACCAACCACTCTATAAACAGAGAAATAGATCATAAGATGGGTAAATTAAAACATTTTTAAGGATCATTCCTTTATTTGTCCATCAAAGATGATCAAACTGCAAATTGTGACCATCAGACGATATTTGAATATGCTGAATTTTCAAATGGACTATTCCAAACTTCAAACAGGTCAAGCTTATGGTGAATATTTAGGGATTTTCTAAAGTAAAAATGTAACAATTTACAAACAACACAGACCCTGATGAAAGGGCTCCTCTAGGAACCCGCTAATTTGGGTCTGCACTCTACACTGTTTGCAAAAGACACAAGTGACTCTGTAAGTGTTAAAGAGTGGTCACAACAAAGGATTTGGTGGAGAAATGATGGATCAAAGACTTTCAGAGTTACATAGGACACAAGTAGTGCAATAGACAGTCAAATGCCATACTTCTACTTGATCATAACAACCCATACTTAATTAGAAATTTTGGCAATCTGTAGATTCCTTGGGTGATAAAAATTTCCATAGGTCTATATATGTATGCTTCATGAAAAAATTATAGTATTCTTTTTTTTAAATATACATAATTATGCCCCCGTTGACGATAGTCAGGGGGCATTATGTTTTGCATATGTCCGTCCGTCTGTCAGTCTGTCCATGTGTCACGCTTTTAGGTGCAGTTGGTTGTCACAGTTTTTCAAGTATTATAAGTCAGTAATTTCTACATGCGCTTATACACATGAAACTTCACATACACATCAATTACCATCTGTGCTATCATTTGGCACCCCACCCATGCTGCCCGCAAGCCCAGGGTCGAGGTCAAATGACTTGGAAATTTTACGTGCAGCTGGTTGTCACATTTAAATGCAGTTTTTTGTCACATTTATTTCATTGTCTTATATCTCCCTAACCACTGTAGCTATTGCCATGGAATTGCATATACACATTTAAAACCATCCATACTTTCATTGCACACCCAGCCCATGCTGCACGCAAGCCCAAGGTCAAAGTCAAATGACTTGGAAATTTTACGTGCAGTTGGCTGTCACAGTGTTTTCATTGTCTTATATCTCCCTAACTACTGTAGCTATTAGCATTGAATTGCATATACACATTAAATACCATCTATACCTTCATTGCACACCCAACCCATGCTGCCCGCAAGCCCAATGTCAAGGTCAAATGGCTTAGGAATTACTTTGAAATTTTACATGCAGTTGGTTGTCACATTAAATACCATCTATACTTTAATTTCACACCAACCCCAGGCTGCCTGAAAGCCCAATGTCAAGATCAAATGACTTAGGAATTTTACGTGCAGTTGGTTGTCACAGTTTTTATATTGTCTTATATCTCACTAACCACTATAGCTATAAGCATGGAATTGCATATACACATTCAATACCATCCATACTTTCATTACGCACCCGGCCAATGTTGCCCGCAAGCCCAAGGTCAAGGTCAAATGACTTAGGAATTTTACTTGCAGCTATAGGCAAGCACCTACATGGGGGCATCACTGTGCACAATTTTCTAGTTTTATTTTTATTATGCCCCCGTGACAATAATGTGACACAGGCGCATTATGTTTTTCACCTGTCCGTGAGGCTTTTACGTGCAGTTGGTACATGCAGTTGGTTGTCACAGTTTTTTCATTGTCTTATATGTTCTTAAACACTGTAGCTATTGCCATGGAATTGCATATGTATACACCATTCATACTTTCATTGTGCACCCAGCCCATGCTGCCTGCGAGCCCAAGGTCAAGGTCAAATGATTAGCTATTCACATGGAAATGCATATACACATTAAATACCACCTATACTTTCATTGCACACCAACCCCAGGCTGCCTGAAAGCCCAATGTCAAGGTCAAATGACTTAGGAATTTTACGTGCAGTTGGTTGTCACAGTTTTTTCATCGTCTTATATCTCACTAACCGCTATAGCTATTGGCATGGAATTGCATATACACATTCAATATCATCCATACTTTCATTACGCACCCGGGCCATGCTGCCGGCAAGCCCAAGGTCAAGGTCAAGGTCAAATGACTTTTTATGTGCAGCTAGGCAAGCACCTACATGGGGGCATCACTGTGTCGTACAGACACAATTTTCTAGTTTTATTTTTATTATGCCCCCGTGACGACAGTCAGGGGGCATTATGTTTTTCACCTGTCCGTCAGGCTTTTATGTGCAGTTGGTACGTGCAGTTGGCTGTCACAGTTTTTTCATCGTCTTGTATCTCCCTAACCACTGTAGCTATTCACATGGAATTGCATATACACATTAAATACCATCTATACTTTCATTGCATACCTAACCCATGCTGTCAGCAAGCCCAGTCTCAAGGTCAAATGACTGAGGAATTACTTCAAAATTTTACGTCTAGTTGGTTTTCATATTTACGTGCAGTTGGTTGTCACAGTTTTTTCATCCTCTAATATAGATCTCCATAACCACTAGCTATTCACATAGACATTAAATACCATCTATACTTTCATTGCACACCCAACCCATGCTGCCCACAAGCCCAATGTCAAGGTCAAATGACTTAGGAATTTTATGTGCACTTTGTTGTCACATTTTTTCATTGTCTTATATCTCCCCAACTACTGTAGCTGTTGCCATGGAATTGCATATACACATTAAACACCATCCATACTTTCATTTCACACCCAGCTACGGCTGCCTGTTAGCAAAAGGTCAAGGTCAAATGACTTAGGAATTTTACGTGCAGTTGGTTGTCACAGTTTTTTCATTGCCTTATATCTCACTAACCGCTATAGCTATTGGCATGGAATTGCAATGACTTTGAATTTTACATGCAGCTAGGCAAGCACCACCACTGGGGCATCACTGTGTCTTACAGACACAATTTTCTAGTTTATATTCATTCTTGTTTTCCTTTTCCAGAATTTTAAACAATGAAGGAATCATGAAACAAGCTGTCAGATGGGAAAGGTTTGAAAAACCATGCTATAAGAGACAAAGGCTTTGCTATGAAAGGTGCAGAAGAATTTATGATTCTGAAATGAGAAGAAAGATCCAGTTTCTGATGAGAAAGAATCGTCGAGACGCCTTTCCAAGATAGCAGTGTAACAGTGGTCAAACACTATTTTACTTGTGTTTAAAGAATTTTATTGAGAACATCAAGACATGGATAATCAATGGATAAAGAGAACTATATGAATGCATTCAGTGTAATTTCAACCAATATTTCTGTCATTATTGTATCGATTTCCAGTTTAAGCGAAGATTTTGTAAATTTTGTGAAGATTATGTTAATTTTGGGGAATGCAAATACATGTAGAACTGTAATAATACATTCATTGAAATCAAATATAAGGGAACTATTTTATTGATGCTAACCATTACAGCCACTGGATAACAAGTAGTTTATCAGAGGGTGAACTAATCAACTGGATGTTGAGAAAATTTGGGAGCAGAATCAGTGGAAAATATAATAAAGTTCATGAAAACTTTTCATACTCTTTTCTCATGTCTGCATCTCTCCGGACCCTGATCAGATCGCTCCTATAGAGACCATCTGATCTGGGTCTACTCTGTAAATCCAACGTGTGGAAAAGGCATTTAAATGAAGGAAAGGGTTAATAAAGGTGGATGCTTAGGGTAAAAGTCAAGTAAAGTTCTCATAGGAGTTTTCTTCATTCATATAGCATCTTCTGTACGAGACTCAGACAATCATATTTTTAGCTCACCTGAGCACAAAATGCTTATGGTGAGCTTTTGTGATAGTGCTGTCATCTGTTGTGCATCCCATTAAAAACACCTGACAAAAGTAAAAGTTCACAAAAATGGTCCTTGTGAGATGCTTGTTTATTTTGATCAAAGAATTGAATCCATGTTGAAGACTGGTTGCCTTGGCAACTAACAGAAAAAACACCAAACTTTGGCAATGTTCTTGCCTGGAATAGCTTGGCCGATTTCAATCCAGTGGTCACAGTTTTAGTCCAATCTTCATGAAACTTGGCCAGAATGATTGGCTTGATAAAATCTCGGACGAGTTTGAAAGTGGGTCATGTGGGTTAAAAAAAACTAGGTCAAATAGTAGGAAAACCTTGTGAACACTAGAGGTCACATTTTTAGCCCAATCTTCATAAAACTTGGTCAGAATGATTGTCCTTATAAAATATCTGACGAGTTTGAAAGTGGGTTATGTGAGGTCAAAAACTAGGCCACTAGGTCAAATAGTAGAAACACCTTGTGAACACTCTAGAGGTCACATTTGTGGTCTTCATGAAACTTTATCAGAATTATTGTTTTGATAAAATCTCGGACAAGTCAAACAGTAGAAAAACCTTGTGAACGCTCTAGTAGTCACATGTTTTGTCCAATCATTATGAAACTTGGTCAGAATAATTGTCTCGGACAAGATCGAAAATTGGGCATGCTGGGTTATAAACTAGGTCAAATAGTAGGAAAACCTTGTGAACACTCTAGGTCACACATTTTAAGCCAAATCTTCATGAAAATTGAACAGAATGATTGTCTTGATAAAATCTTTGACAAATTTGAACATGGGTTACGTGGGGTCAAAAAGTAGGTCACTGGGTCATATCTTAGAAAAATCTTGTTCGCACTCCAGTGGCCACATGTTTTGCCCAATCTTTCTCAAACTTTCCCAGAATGTTTGTCTTGGTGATATCAAGGTTGAGTTTGATCATGGGTGGGGTGGGATTAAAAAGTAGGTCACTAGGTCCTGGCAAAGATTTCAAAATAATACTGAAATGGTGACGAAGATTTAAAGTGTTTTCCCTGCAATATCAACTGTAGTCCAACCTGCTTCAGCGGTCACCTGGTATCAGCAGCCACACTGCTGTAAGCGGCCACTCTAGGACCCTCCCAACGAAAAACACTATATATTACACCTGGTATAAGCGGTCACCTGCCTAACGAGGCCACTCTATTTCATCCCAAATGGCCAATACACACTGGTGTAAGCGGCCAGGTGTTCTACAAATGTAAAGTGTGTAAACACTTTTCATGGCTATCGATCGGCAACATCAGACATTTTGTCACATTTGAATGCATACAACTAACGGTCATGACCCATTTGGACCCCTTATCAGAGTTTATTTTGTTAGTTTACAAAGCGCGTCAGTTGTTCACGCCATATTAATTGGGGATTTACCTTCTACTCGGAATTCCCCAGGAATGTAATCATGCGTGAACTAGCTGGTTCCCGACTTCCGGTTTATGAGTTAGTTGTTCGCGGACAGAATATTTGGGAAACCAGTCGTGTCAAACATGGCTACACTGTTAGAAGTTATACCCTGAAGCCAAATTCGAATAACACTGGCACGTGTATTACTCAAATGAAAGAACTGACACTTATAAATAAGGGACAAAAGGTTGAAGAACGACAAACAAGGCAATTAATTCGATATGACTTGCAATTATTACGGGCACTTTAGGTCAGAACGGTCTTTATAAATATCGATTAGTATACTGTTGTACACAAAATACATGTCTGTCATAATTACTCGAAAGTATGCTTGGTAACATGCACCTGGTTTAGGCGGTCACCTGCTGTAAGCGACCAAAGTGGCCAATTCCCTAGAGTGACCGCTTACAGTAGGTTGGACGTATGAAGACAGCACACCTAATTATACCCCCACAACGAAGTTTGGGGGGGGGGGGGGATACTGGAATCAGGTTGTCCGTCTGTCCATCCGTCCATGGACACAATTTTGTCCGGCCTTCTTCTTCTAGTTTTGCTTCAATTTTGTTGAAAGTTCATGTATAGCCATATGACCATTTAAACTTGTGCACTGCATATTTCCATTATGATCCGACCACTACTTCAGGTGTTATCTCCCCTTTTTAGTCCCCTACCAATGTTTTCCGGTTGTCTGGACTTTTTATGGAAGTGACTCGAGATATCAACTCTATATTTAGTACAAAACTAAATCTAGATAAGTTACAGCTTATGTTACAATCTCAGTCCGGTTGAACAATTATTTCGAGAGTTATTGCCCTTGAACAAATTCTTCAAATTTGGGATTTTCCAGACTTTTTGGAAGTGGCTGCAGATATTAACTTTATAGTTGGCATAAAGCTAAATCTAGATGATTTACAGCTTAATTCCCAATCTCAGTCTGGTTGAATAATTTTTGCCAGAGTTATGGCTCATGTGTCAAATTTTCAATTTTCCAGTTTTTTTTGGAAGTGGTTGCAGATATTAACTTCATATTTGACATAAAGCTAAATCTAGATGAGGCACAGCTTAAGTTCAAATATCCGTCTGGTTGAATAAATTTTGTCAAAGGTACCTAACTTTAGAACTTTGGATTTGACAAAACCTCATGAAAGGGTCTTATTTCTCTGAATTATTCTTCATTTTTATTGCATAAATTGGGTTGGGGCATTTATTGTTTTTAAATCTCTGCAAGTTTCTGTATGTACATATGTTCAGATTGATGGTAGGTGTTCTGACAAGCAGACAGGTGGGGGGGGGGGGGGGGGATTATTCGTTAGCCTTTGGCTTACAGTTCTAGTTAATTACTGAGAGGACTTTTTTTTTTGAGTGCAGGTCATTGTGGCCTTGACCTTCAACTGACCTCAAAATAAATAGGGGTCATCTACTGACCATGACCTACCTCCCTATTATGAATGAGGACTGTACTCCTAATAGCTGTAAAGTTATTGAGTGGCCAAGTATGTGGCTAACGTACAGATGTGCCGACAATATGAACAAGAGGGCCATGAGGCCCTGAAGCGCTCACCTGAGATACCCCACGGACGGGGCCATTTCTGACTAAGAAGTCATCATTTGCACAACCTTGGTAGAGAACCACAAGGCAAAACAGTATGACTTAAAGGTCTAAGCCTTATGATTTCAGAGAAAATAATATTTTATAATTTTACCATGAAAAACTGATAAGCCCCAAGGCAGGGCCAAGTTTCGCCCAGAGGTCAGGGTCATAAGTCATTACATTCTTGGCAGAGGACCACAAGCCAAAGTTACATATTTGCAGAGGACCATTAGATCATGTTACATACCAAACATCAAAGGTCTAGGCCTTACAGTTGCAGAGGATTTTTAAAGATTTTCCTAAGATTTTCCATTTATGGCCCGGGGGTCATAATTTGAACAATCTTTGTAGAGGACCATTCGATCATGCTACATGGCAAATATCAAAGGTATAGCCCTTACAGTTTCAGAGAAGAAGATTTTTTAAAGATTTTCCTATGAAACACTGATAAGCCCTTGGGTGGGGCCATTTTTGGCCCGGGGGTAATAATTTGAATAATCTTTGTAGAAGACAACAAGATCATGCTACATGCCAAATATCAAAGGTCTAAGCCTGACAGTTTCATAGAAGAAGATTTTTAAAGATTTTCCTATGAAAAACTGATAAGCCCTTGGGCGGGGTCATTTTTGGCCTGAGGGTCATAATTTGAATAATCTTTGTAGAGGACGATTAGATCATGCTACATACCAAATATCAAAGGTTTAGGCCTTACAGTTTCAGAGAAGAAGATTTTTAAAGATTTTCCTATGAAAAACTGATAAGCCCTTGGGCGGGGCCATTTTTGGTCCGGGGGTCATAATGTGAACATTTCGTTGCCCCTAGCCACTGATGCTTCTGACAAAATTTGGTTAAAATTGGGTCAGCAGTTTCAGAGGAGATGTTTGAAAATGTGGCCGGACACCGGACGGATCGCGGTCACAATAGCTCATCCTGAGCCTTTTGCTCAGGTGAGCTAACAAGGGGCCAACCCTTTTTTTTCCTTTTGTTTAACAAAGGGCCATGGCCCCTTGATCTATTGTTACGGAATGAACTCTATTGTTTTTTTCTGCTGATCATGACCTTGACCCTTGTCCTTAATTGGTGGTACGGACAGATGGACTGACAAGTGCCATACTACAGTACGACCGAAGTTACCTTCCGGTGTATGAAAAGGGGGACAAACAGATAGAGGCACAGGGGTAACACCGAATGCCACCTCCTTTTCAACAGAGTATTGGTCATAAACATGCCTGGGATTCAATTAAAATCAAGTGCACATCTTAATTGTTAGAATATTGAATTTATTGGAGTCGTGCATATTATATACGGGTAAAAGCTCTCAGAATCTTTATAGAATATAACAAATCAACAGGTTATATACGAAGAACAAAAATGATCGAGACATTAATGTGCACAGTTTACTAAACTAAAAGTAACTGTAGCTTCTTGGAAGACTCAATAATAGTTTAATATTGGAAAAGATTTGTGATGTGTAGCAAGCAAATATACAGTTAAGCCAGTTTTAACACTTTCCCTCATGCAAACACTTTCTAACGGGTTCAAAACAGAGTAGATCCAGATCAGACAGCTCCTATAGGAGCTGTCTGATCAGGGTCTGCTACATTTGCGTTTGACATGATCTAGATCTGGTTCTACAGTTTTTGTAAAAGCAAAAAATTCTCTTAAAAAGTTGATACAGGAGCTGTCTGATCTGGGTTTAATGTTTGAAAAAATACTTAGTCTTCTAAATGAAGGAAATGGTTAATGCAAGGCAAAAGTAATGTAGAAATCTCCTTTCAGAGCTTTCTGCATTACGTTTGTCCTTCATTAACCTACCATTTTCCATAAACACCTTGAATTAGATTTATTTTTATGGCTTCTAAACCTCTTTAAGGCGGGACAGGCATAAAGTCATTTGCAAACAGTGTAGACCCAAATCAGTCTACCTTGTTTGTCATTCAAAATTCTCTAGCAAGTTTAAGCCTTTCATACTGAATGGGACTGTAACTAACCACTGATGGGCTCTGAAAATTCATCGGAATTAAGACAGACATTACTGTACATTATACGTAAACTTAGATGAGTTGCTGCATCAAAGAATTGGTGTCTGGTCAAAATCTGCAGTTCGTTAGATGAACAACTGCAATGGATTTACACTGAATGCATTGCTCTAAGGGTAACCCATTTAACCCATTCCCTCATATTGATAACTTTTGATGCCTCTCTGTAAGTCACTTTTACAAACCATTGTGATAAATAGAGCATTTGCTCCATAGGAGCAAATGCTCTATTTATCACAATGGTTTCAAAACTACGCACTTCTACAGTTTCCTTTTCTCTAGTAAATATTCCTTTACAGTAGATTTATCCAAAGAGGTTCAGTCTAGAAATAACCTACATGTATGCGGGAATGGGTTAAGCAACAGGTTGTTTTTCTATTGGAATGTGAGGGAATATATCAATGCTAAACTGCAAAGCACTTATCTGAATGAACAGATATGAAACTTGAAATAAAATAATAATCAGACGTTTCTATGCTCTTCTCCTGCAAAGCATGAACTGAATGGAATTTGTAAACAGTTTGGATCCAGATGAAACGCCAAATGACTCGGTGCGTCATCAGAACCCAAACTGTATGTCACTCAGACAAGTTTCTTTAACCCTTTCCTCCATAAATACCCCTCTGTAATAGTCACTTCTTGAAACCATTGTGATAAATAGAGCATTTGCTCCATAGGAGCAAATGCTGTATTTATCACAATAGTTTCAACAATAAATAATTCTAACGTTTTCCTTTTCTCAAGAAAATACTTCTTTTCGGTAGATTTATTCAAGAAGGTTGGGTCTAAAAATAGCCTGAATGAATCAGGAGTACAAACTGCAACACATCACAGACATTTTTACAGCAGAAAAAGTTAACCCTTCCCTTCATACAAACGATTTTTTACACCTTTGCAAACAGAGTTGACCTACCTAAGATGGCTCCTGTAGGAGCCGTCTTTCAGGGTCTGCTGTTTGCTTATGAAATTATAATAGTAATATAATTTCTACCAATACCATGAAATCTTTCTTACATGAACTTTCACCTGGGAAGAGTTAACAAACAAACCACTACAGTAAAACCTCTCTATAACGGCCACTAAATTACATCAAGTATTTTGTGTTAAAGGTAGGTGGATGCTTAAAGCAAGGTGAAAGTAAAACAATGCTCCTAAAGGAGCGTTCTGTTTCACTTTCACCTTGCTTTAAGCAACCACCTGCCCAAAATACTAACTAATTAACACAATTTAGTGGTTGTTATAGAGAGGTTTACTGTACTCTACTTTTCCATACCATAAAAGCCAAACACTCACACCGATATGTAATGACATACTCAAAGCTTTAGTGAAAACTAGACGATGAAAATGTTTGTGCGAAGACCTATTAAGTTATGGTTATTCCTGTCCTTGCTCTTGAAAATAATATAAGAAACATGAAAATGAAAGCAATACCACATCCCAAAGCTTCATAGAACTGCTCCTACAATTTCGCAAATTATGTTACCATAGCAACCATCTCTTTTGTCCTTTATGCACATGCCAGATTATATTGCAAACAAATCAATTTATGACTTGGACATTTAAATAAATTTCATCGCTCAACCCATCCCCTCATACTGACACCTTTTGACGCCTTTGTAAAAGTCACTTCTTGAAACCATAGTGATGGAGCGTTTGCTTCTAAAAAAAAATCTTTTTCCAGTAAATGCTTCTTTTCAAAAGATTTATTAAAAAATGTTGGGTCTAAAAATAGCCAATGCGGGAATGGGCCAACCCTTATCACACTGTAAAATTGACGTCTGCTGCCAGTTTTTCTTACTTCAGATTTGTTCAAGGTTTTGAAACACTGTAACCCAGTGGCAAACCACTTGCATCCTAATGAGACATAAAGTTATTCAGGGTCTCGTCAGGTTGCAAAACTGTTTGCAAATGCATGTCTGGTTGTGCTCAGCAGGATAGGGGTGAAAGGTTATGGGAGCATCAACAACGATCCTGAGGATGCACCAGACTTTCAGCTGTATATACTGATGCACTGAAACCCACAAACCTACTGATCGTTAAAACCTCTGATAGTTAATTCCACAAACAACATATAAAACATACTTTCAAAAACCTTTATTTCTATTTTCATTACCTTGTTAATAAGTGCCTTTTATGCCTTTCATTTCTCAACAGATACCAATATACAGTAACAAGACTCTCTTGTATATAATCCACTAAGAGTGGTTTAGACTGAGGACTACATGATGACATTTTTGTTCGTCTTTAAATCCTTTACTCCATGAATGTAATCCAGTAATTTTTCATCTGCAGCAATTATCTTCTGCTTCAATTCTTAAAATAAACTTTCCCTCATTTCTTTGCAAAAATATGGTCAAGATGACAAACAGTTTTGATCCTGATGAGACACCACACTATGCATCATCTCATCTGGATCCAAACTGTTTGCATGGGCAATCACAGGTTCGCCCCTAGCGTGCAGAGAGTTAATATAAGCTAGATTACTGTTCATAATGTCATATGAACACGGGAGACTTTAGCTCAGACAGAAACTGTAGAATTAAATCTATATGTTATCAAAAGCAAACAGAGCAGGTCCTCGTCAGACAGCTCCGATAGGAACCATCTGATCTGGGTGTACTCTGTTTGCAAAGGCATTTATATGAAGGAAAGGGCCAATTGACACACTGCCCAGTATTGAGCAAAACAAATTGGTATGCATATATATATTTGGAAGAATCTTATTTTTGCAAAAATGCTATTAAAGCAGACTGACAGTCCATACACAAGAATTACATTTGAAAAGAATGTGACGAAATTTTGAAAAAAGGTAAGCCTGCCAATTTATGATTCCTAAATAAAAATAAATATTTTGCAATTTTTTGTTTGCAAGTGTACACCTAAAGTTTTCGCATTAAAGTGTAAATCTTCAGACAATCATGTCTCGAAGTAAAACTGCAAAAATATCTGCAATTTTCATACACATGAAATATTTTAAGGATGTGTAGGATGAGCTTTTTAATACATTAAAGCATATTGCTTAACCTTCAAATGACAACAGATACAGTGCCTATCCAACAAGCAACAGTTGAACACACTAGGTCACAAAGTTGGTCAGCACATCCATCTTTTTTCTAAAAAATAACATCTGGAATGCTTCAAATTGGACTGTACTTTAATGACATGGGTTCGGTAAAAATACTCAAACCATAACTCAAAAAAAGTTAGATGATATGTCTTTAAAACAAGTGGTAGCTGGATACAGAATGGAAGTAATGCAATTTTCTGCATTACTGTCAGCAGGCAAAAAGCACCCTACTGGTTCTTTAGGACTCCTATTTTACTCAATAAATGGTCTTAACCCTTCACTTGCTGAATTTTAAAATACATTTCTCCTTCTTTACCAATGTCCTGTTGTATAATTACATATATCTTCACTGTGTACAATTATTTCGCTGTGCAATCACTGCTGTGGAGTGCACTGGTTGCACAATCAAGTCCTGCAGGAGCTGTCTCATCTGGGTCTTCACTATTTACAGGTAGGTATATTGACGTGAATAGCAAGCGAGGGGTTAAAAAGGTTTTACTATTGTCAGAATGTACCTCCTTATAATGCTGTCAAAATAATAACTGTCATCAATGTGTTTTCATTGGAACAAAGACAACTTGGAGTTTTCCAAACAATGTAGAACCTTATCAGATATCACTTTTTCAAACATTTATTTGATGAATATTCATGCAAGAAATATTGACTATTTAGCTATTTCTAATGGACAAGAGAAATGTTGGCCATGTTAAGAACTATATAATTGCATAAGAAAACAGCAGACCCTGATCACACAGCTCCTACAGGAACTATCTAATCTGTGTTAACTGTTTGCAGAGGTACAGTATTAAAGACAGCGGGCGACTTAGGTCTACACTGCTTGGAAATGTCCTGTTTCATTTCATTCCCCCATCATACAGCTCATACAAAAGTATAGGAATGTTTTGTTGATATTTACTTGAACAGTATATCACAGACAAATCATTGGGTTCATTTTCATAGCTTGTGACTTGTTTCTGGTACCGAAAGGGTATACATCTTTCATTCTATGATGTAAGACTTGGTAATGACTGTTGAAATATACACACCAAGTGTACATTACTGATTACAGAAAAAGCCCTAAATGCTTTTATATAAAAATAAGAAAAATATACAATTTCTTTTCTATGGAGGTGTATGATACAAGTTTATAGTATTCTCTTATACAAGATAAGAAAATCATATGTGCATATTGTCTTCCAAATTTCTTTCAAACTTTAACATGTATAAGACAGAAATGAAAATAAAATACAACACAGAGAAAATATATGATTATACAGCAAATTTAATATATTCACCTGCTTGAAAGAAAGATAACTATTTAAATACTGCACCTAAAAATACTTTTAACCTTTTTAATGTTCATAATGCCTTTTTTGAATAGATCAACTGAAATAGTGCTTCAGCATTTTTTTATTTGAACATTGGCACTTAGAGAGATGGCAGCCAAATATACATATAAGTGTAATAATACATAAATAGAACAGAAAGCAGTGTCATTTCTATATTATAAACCTATCTACATTCCAGTTAATACAAAATACATCACTATCAGATTCAAGAAAACAAGGGAAAACAAAACCAGCATATTGCATGGTGACTCACTGCTTTGCCAGCCAGTACTCATATATTTATATGGCTTTAACATATTGTCAAAAGCATACTGAGCAACTTTTTCTCAATAGAAAGTATCTTCTAATTCAATGTTCTCCACTTCTTTCAAACTATATTACAGTATCAAAAAGTCTGGATCTTGATGTCAACTTACTTGGTATCTAATCTGAATCTACATTGTTTGCAAAAGAATAATTTTGAAATAATAAATTTGCCCAAAGTGTGATAGGCGTTAAACCAGACAAATTGACCAATATCTAATTAAAGTAAATATCAACTGCTCTAGTGCCTATATACAGTATTCTTATCTCAGTTCATTACAAAACAATAAATCTGTTTACCAAATCAGGAATAGTCTGTACTGAATCTACAATCTGCAAATTTGGAGCTCTCAAGAATGTCTCGTAGAAAAACTTTCTTTCTCGAACAAAACTTTTCACATTTGTTCCAATAACAACAAACATTACATAAGTAATAACCAAACCAATGCTACTGGGACATATTTGTTAACAAAGATATCATATGTATAAAAATAACAATCTTATAACTATACATCTACTTTGTTACAAAGATGTTTTCCATAATTAACAAATATCAACAAGCTCAGCAGTATGAACAAAATATACCAACATTATTAACAGATCAATTTCATCTTTTGTTCACAGAAAACAATTTTGTCCAATACAAATAAAGAGTATAACATAATCCTACCTAACATGAATTACATCCCTTCCCGAATGTTTTGAATACAAAACAAGGTAGAGTAACTTCCCTTTGAATGCAAAATGATGTTATTTCCTATTTGTATAATGTATTTGATACATCATGTGTATATATTAAAAGTTTTTCCATTTCTTCTGATAATGATAGTTTACTCCTTTATTCTACTGCCTTCGTTCTCGCCAAATCTTCATCGCAGGCCATAAGGCAGGCAAAAATTGTCATCACCATCTTGGGTTTCACTTCCACAACGTCTTCTGGAAGGGCGTAGATTCTGGCACCAATTTTCCTTCCCATTGATATGGCATACTTGGCATTTGACAGTTTGTCCTGCAACAAAAGGAAACAGAATGTACCTTCCACCTATTATTCTCTGAATTAACACTTTCCTTCATATAAATGCATTTTCACGTGTTTGCAAACAGAGTAGACCCAGATCAGATGGCTCCTATAGCCTATAACTGATCAGGGTTTACTCTGTTTGCTAATGGAATTTGACACTTCTGTTTCTTTACTTTCCAAGTTGGCTACAATGTTCCACCTTCTAAATTTCATTATTACTGTTTTGTCCATGAATATTCAGTAGGTGCATGTATTGAAATTTGGAATAAACATATTACTGGGAAAAGGTTAAGGGTAATTTCAACAAGCATAAAACCATATCATTTTTCTCTATGAAGACAAGAAGTTCTTGAATCTTTATGGTTAAACCTTTATTGTTATGTGTGAGACTGCCATGTTTTCATTTATCAAGTCAAGATTCAAAATTGTCCATTAAAATATTTTTGATACAAGCAAACAAATGCGGAAACCGCATTAAAGCCGGTTATTTTGTGTTGATCTTGACACAATTTCATGTATCCTTGTATCAAATGAAAGACCTTTACCCAAGCTATCTGCTTACCAAATATAAATTGTCTAGCCCATGTAGTTCAGAAGTTATAACAACATTTTAATGACAGCCAATGTTTCAAAATAGTGACCTTGACCTGATTTCAGGTATCTTTTTGTCATCCATAAGGTCCTTATCAAAGCTATCTGAATACCAAAGGTGAATTGCCCAGCACTCGTGGATCAGAAATTATAGCAAAATGTTAAAGTTTGTTAAAAACAGTCAAGTTTCCAAAATAGTGACCTTGACCCAATTTCATGTATTCTGGTATCAACTGAAACGCCTTAACCAAAGCTATCTCCATACCTAGCATATGAGGTTCAGCAGTTAAGAAAAAATGTTGAAGTTTTTCAATGATGGCAAACTTGTCAAAATAGGTGACCTTGACCTTATTTCAAATATCTTTATATCAACTGAAAGGCCTTTACCAAAGCCATTTGTATACCGAAGATGAATTACCTAGCATTTGTAGTTCAGAAGTTATAGCAATGTTAAAGTTTGTTAAAAACAGCAAAGTTTTGGAAATAGTGACCTTGACCTGATTTCATGTATCCTTGTATCAAGTGAAAGGCCTTCACCCAAACTATATAACCCAACTATAAATATACCAAATATGAATTGCCTAGCATTTGTAGTTCAGAAGTTATAGCAATGTTAAAGTTTGTTAAAAAAGGCAAGGTTTTAGAAAGAGTGACCTTGACCTGATTTCATGTATCCTTGTATCAAGTGAAAAGCCTTCACTTAAGTTATCTGTATACCGAATATGAACAGTCTAGCATTTGTAGTTCAGTAGTTATAGCAATAATAAACTTTGTTAAAAATGGCAAAGTTTTGGAAATAGTGACATTGACCTGATTACATGTATCCTTATATCAAGTGAGAGGCCTTCACCAAAGCTATCTGCATACCAAATATGAATGGTCTAGCTTAAGTAATTCAGAAGTTATAAGCAATGTTAAAGTTTTGTTAACAACAGCAAAGTTTTGGAAATAGTGATCTTGATCTTGATCTGATTTCATATATCCTTGTATAAAGTGAAAGGCCTTTGCCAAAGCTATCTGTATACCAAAGATGAATTGCCTAGCATTTGTAGTTCAGAAGTTGTAGCAATGTTAACGTTGGTGAAAAATGGCAAACTTTTGTTAGTGACCTTGACCTGATTTTATGTATCCTTATATCAAGTGAAAGGCCTTCACCCAAGCTATCTGCATACCAAATATGAATGGTCTAGCTTAAGTAATTCAGAAATTATAAGCAATGTAAAAGTTTTCTTAACGACAGCACGCCGCCCACCCGCTCGCCCAACCACCTGGTTTTCGCCAAACTATAAGCCGATATATTTTTTTAAAAAAATGCGGCTAAAAATCGACTTCTTGTTATCTTTTTCATCATCACTCTACTTTCCCCATCCTTCAATATTCAAGTGGTACCCAATATAAATTCAAACTGTTGGTCAATGATTGACCAGCTAATCTTGATCCAAAGATGAAATAATTATGTTCTCTTCTATCAACAGAAATTCAAACAAACAAGATGTTTATAAAACAGGTATACCCCCAGCCACCCCGACCTTTGACTTAATGACCTCATAAACAATAGTGGTCATGACTAATCACCACAGCAAGTTTGAAGGTCATAAGCCAAACCAATGAGCAGTTTTTGATCGGAAACCATTTCAACAGCTAATGTCATTGTGACCTTGGCCTTTGATCTAGTGACTTAAAAAACAATTAGGGATCATCTAGTGGTCATGACTAATCACCACAGCATGTTTGAAGATCCTAAGCCAAACCCTTGAGCAGTTGTTGATTGGAAACCATTTCAACAGTTAAGGTCATGGTGACCTTGACCTTTAACCTTGCGAGTTGAAAAACAATAGGGGTCATCTAGTGATCATGACCAACCACCACAGCAGGTTTGAGATCCTACGCCAAGCCGTTTATCAGTTATTGATCAGAAACTATTTGACTCCTGCAGGAGGTGTCTCATCTGGGTCTTCACTATTTACAGGTATGTATATTGACATGAATAGCAAGCGAAGGGTTAAAATGTGTCATGACTCAAGGTAAAATACTTCTGCAGTTATGCACTACACAAACTACTTTTGGAAATATGCACAATATTAAGAAAGAAAGTGTGAAGTAAAAGGTTGTTTTTTTTAAAAAAAAACTTTATGTCTCCCGCAAGAACTTGACCCGGTTAGAATACTGAGTAGCTGTAAAGGAAGAAACCATGTCCGAGACAGATCGGTAAAAACAACATGCCCCCTCCCCCTTATAACCTGAAGGAAAGAAAATGACTGAAAGACAGACAGTTTAAGAAGTGGGGACATAAAGAAGAAACAGATGAGTCTTTGAGTCTTGACTATTCATTGCATGAGGAATGTTAACCCCTTATCTCATTGAGACACATTTGCAAACTGAGTAGACCAAGATAAGACAGCTACTGTAGAAATCTGTCTGATCTGGGTCTGCTCTGTTAATAATAAGTATAAATCTAAGTCCATAATTTCTACAATGGTAAGAGGTCCCTTGTTCATAACCCTATTATAAACAAGAGTGCCAGTGGGCACAATATACGCCCGTCAAACCAAAACCTTAACCAAACATTCCAAGCTAAAAAGCGTCATAATTATGTCAAAATGTTAGACAGAGTTATGTACTCTAGCCTACAGGTGAAGCTTGTGATGGTGAACAAGTGTTCCAAGTTTAAAAGCTTAATCTGAAAGGGTTATGTAAATAAGTGGACTTATACCAAAACCTTAACCAAATTCTAAGTTAAAAAGGGGCATAATTTGGTCAAGCATGCTTGACAGAGTTATGTACTCTTGTCTACAGGTGAAACGGGTCATGGTGAACAAGTGTTAAAAGTTTAAAAGCTTTATCTCAAAGGATTATGTAAATAAATCGACTTTAACAAAAACCTTAACCAAAAATATTCTAAGTTAAAAAGGGGCATAATTCGGTCAAAATGCTTGACAGAGTTATGTACTCTTGTCTACAGGTGCAAGTTGTGAAGGTAAACAAGTGTTCCAAGTTTAAAAGCTTTATCTCAAAGGGTTATGTAAATAAATGGACTTTAACAAAGCCTTAACCAAAAATTCTAAGTTAAAAAGGGGCATAATTCAGTAAAAATGCTTGACAGAGTTATTTACTCTTGCCTAGAGGTGAAGGTTGTGACGGTGAACAAGTGTTCCAAGTTTCAAAGCTTTATCAAAAAGTATTATGTAAATAAGTGGACTTGTTCCACATAAATTGAGGTTAACATTTTTGCTTAACGCAAATACTAAACGCAAATTCTAAGTCCAATTAAGCGACCTTGACCTTGGGTAAACGAGCTGGGACTTGCTTGGCTAATGTAGCATGTCTAGATAAACATTGTGGTTAAATTTGGGAAGGATCCACCAAGCGGAACTTGAGTTAGAGATGTTACAGACAGACAGACAGACCGGTTAACATTTTTGCTAAACGCAAATTCTAAGTCCAATTGTGTGACCTTGACCTTGGATAAACAAACAGGGACTTGGCAGGCTACTGTAGAATGTCTAGATAAACATTGTGTTAAAATTTGAGAAAAATCCACCAAGTGGAACTTGAGTTAGAGATGTTACAGACGGACAGACACACAGACAGCGCCATTCCATAATATGTCCCGTTTTTCAAACGGGCGTATAAAAATCAGCTAATCAATCAGACACCAGGTGAAATGTTAAGGCTAGGGCAAAACATCTTACCTCATCACTTCCTCCATCCTTCACACTATCCCAGTTGACTTTCTTGGAAGCTATGCAGTCAATGAGGTTAAGAATGATTTGTCCATCACTAAGATTTTGATCCTGGAAACTGCTTAACTGGCATTTCTTTCCCCCTTCCTTCAACTGTGGATAATCAATAAGACAAATATATAGCATTTATTCAGTAGAGAATTTAAAATCTTGAGCTGTTAATCTTTTATTCAATAGATTTTCCTTTCTACCCCTTTGCAAAAACAGTGTACAGCCGTTTGATCAGGGTCTGCTCTGTTTGTTTATGAAATGATATATACAGTAACACCTCTCTATAACGGCTACTAAATTAGATCAATTATTTTGTGTTAAAGGCAGGTGACTGCTTAAAGCAAAGTGAAAGTAAAACAGAATGCTCCTATAGGAGCGTTCTGTTTCACTTTCACCTTACTTTAAGCAGCCACCTGCTAAATAAATACCAACTAATAATAATTAACACAATTTAGTGGCCCTTATAGAGAGGTTTTACTGTATCTGATTCTAGTTTCTGCCATGACCAACATGTTCTGTATTCATGTGTCATTATAAATACAGTAAAACCCCACTGATGCGACCACCAAACAAGAGGGCCAGAATGGCCCTGAAGCGCTCACCAGACAATCAGAGGAGAAGATTTTCAAAGTTCTATAGAAAACTAGCCGGCCCTGGGGCGGGCCAATTTTGACCCCAGGGGCATAATTTATATAACTTTTGTAGAGGACTTGAACATGATGCTATGAGCTTAATATGAAAGCTGAGAACCTTTCAGTTTCAGAGGAGACGATTTTCAAAGTTTTCCCTATATGTTTCTACTGAAAACTACCCACCCATGGGGCGGCGCCAATTTTGATCCCAGGCCCATAATTCATATAACTTTTGTAAAGGACCTATACATGATGCTATGCGCCAAATATGAAAGCTAAGAACTTTCCAGATTCAGAGAAAAAGATTTTCAAAATTTTCACTATTTGTTTCTATTGAAAACTGCCCACCCCTGGGGCGGGGACAATTTTGACCCAAGGGCCATAATTTATACAACTTTTGTAGAGGACCTAAACATGATGCTATGTGCCAAATATGAAAGCTGAAAACCTTCCAGTTTCAGAGGAGAAGATTTTCAAAGTTTTCACTATATGTTTCTATTGAAAACTGCCCATCCCTGGGGCGGGGCAAACTTATATAACTTTTGTAGAGGATCTGAACATAATGCTCTGTGCCAAATATGAAAGCTGAGAGCCTTCCAGCTTCAGAGGAGATTTTCAAAGATTTCACTATTTGTTTCTTTTGAAAACTCCCCACCCCTGGGGCAGGGCCAATTTTGACCCCAGGGGCATAATTTATATAAATTTTGTAGAGGACCTGAACATGATGCTCTCTGCCAAATATGAAAGCTGAGAGCCTTCCAGTTTCAGAGGAGAAGATTTTCAAAGATTTCACTATTTGTTTCTATTGAAAACTGCCCACCCCCGGGGCGGGGCCAATTTTGATCCCAGGGTCATAATTTATAGAACTTTTGTAGAGGACCTGAACACGATGCTATGTGCCAAATATGAAAGCTGAGAACCTTCTGGTTTCAGAGAAGATTTTCAAAGTTTTACTATATGTTTCTATTGAAAACTTCCCACTCTTGGGGCGGGGCCAATTTTGACCCCAGGGGCATAATTTACATAACTTTTGTAGAGTACCTATAGGTGATGCTATGTACCAAAGATGAAAGCTGAGAACCCTGTAGATTCAGAGAAGATTTTTAAAGGTTCAAATTGTTGACGCGGGACGACGGACGACGCACACCGCACGACGACGGACATCAGGCGATCACAAAAGCTCACCCTGAGCACTTTGTGCTCTGGTGAGCTAAAAAGGCCATAATTCTGGGTGGCAGAGGCAGGTGGTAGCTTAATGCAGGGCGAAAAATATGCAGAAAGCTCCTGTATACTTTCGTCCTGCATTAAGCAACCACCTGCTTTAAACGACATCAGTGGCTGTTTATTAAGTGGTCGCATTAGCGGGGTTTCACTGTAATCATAATCATGCTGTCATTCTTTATTACATAAATATTCATGGAGTAAAGGGTTCAGTAAAATCTCCTTTCAGACTCCAGCAACTACTCAATGAATACAGAAGGGATTCCCCTTGAACTCCATGTATGCAAAGTTCTTGTCTGCAAAACTGCCTTTTGCCTTTTTCCATGTCAACATTCCGTCATTTCCCTTCATTTCTCTCTGAATCCTATGTTGTGACCTCTCCACCAAACCCTAAGTTGTGACTACTCTTTAGAATCTTCTCTTCGAGACCATTCTAAAGAATGGTCAAAACTAGTGATGTTAACCATTTCGAATCCGGTTACGATTTTGCAAATAGATTAACCGCTTGGACATATTGAAAGCAGGTTGCATTTTCAAAACAAATACATCATGGGATGCCCCTCTCATGCCACATTGGTTCATTACACATGGACGTGTGAAAGCACTATCAAAACAATTGGATGGACTTTCTGATTAAAGCAAAACAAGATCATTCTTAGCCATTGTATCTGACCTTTAACATTTATCAAATCTGCAACTGATTCATTGATTCAACGTTTGGATCCACACATTTGCTTTATATATATTTAGAATTTCTAATTATAGAAGTAATAACAGAGGGGTAACAGATTTCGGTTTGGTATAAAACTCTGCAAGCATACTAATAATGAATTCAGTATGACAGCACTTCGGAACTAAATAGGTCATCAATATACATTTGTATCACCTCATTCATTATAATGCTAAAAATATTTTTTGTCAGCACACTTTTTGAATGAAATATCCATATTGAATTATTATATCCATATTGAATTATTCTATAAAAATCAATGCAACAAGATGTGTTTGTGAAACACTATGCCCCCTCATATATTTGACTTCTGACCTTGAAGGATGACCTTGACCTTGACATGTCAACCCTCAAAATGTGCGGCTTTATGAAATACATATGCATGCCAAATATCAAGTTTCTATCTGTACTGGCTCAAATGTTAAGACCAATGATAAGGTTGCGTTAAAGTTACAAAGAATCAATTTGACCGTTGACCCTGAAGGATGACCTTGACCTTGACATGTCACCCCTCAAAATGTGCAGCCTCATGAGATACACAAGCATGCCAAATATCAAGTCTCTATCTCTACTGGTCCAAAAGTTATGGCCAATGTTAAAGTCGGTGATTTTACCCATATATTTGACCTCTGACCTTGAAGGATGACCTTGACCTTGACATGTCACCCCTCAAAATGTGCGGCTTTATGAGATACATACACATGCCAAATATCAAGTCTCTAGCTGTACTGGCTCAAAAGTTATGACCAATGTTAAAGTTGCTGACAAACAAACAGACAGGGCAAAAACAATATGCTCCCTGACTATCGTCAATGGGGGCATAAAAAGCAAGACCATGACAATGGTGATATTTTACCTAAAGTAAATTTGCCTAGGAAGTAGACCCCAACTTTGTTAACAACATTGGAGTTTGATGAATACATGTTGACTGCAAAGTTTTTATTCAACAAACGACAAAGAATAACATGTGTTTAAAGTATTTGTTCAATAAACAAGAGGGCCTCGATGGCCCTTAATCGCTCACCTGGTTATAACAGATTTATGTATACAATGAATTCATGTAACCTGGGGCGGGGCCATTTTTTTGCCAGGGAGGACTATTAGATAATGCAACATACCACATATCAAAGGTCTATGCCTTACAATTTCAGAGAAGATTTTTTTAGACTTTCATAATGAACAAGAGTACCGCATACGGTACATAATACGCTCACTTGCAAACTTTCTCTGATTCAACATGCCTTATAAGTGTTGACATTTTCTAATCTGTGCTTCAGATCTTGATTTCCATAATAAGGTGATACTATTTTTTAAAAAAAATGAAGTGAATATCTTATTCAATAAAAAAGTTACAGCTAATCCTCATTTTTGCAGATTTTTGTAAAGTGCAACGGCCATAACTCTGTAAAGACAAACTGAATGAACCTCAAAATAAACTCAGCTTCAAATTTTGTTGCTTAAAACATTTATGTTAAGTTTCATTTATAACATTTTAACAGTTTTCTCAGAAAACAAAAGACAAACTAAAAGTTGACCGACTAACAAAGCAACAAACACACGAAGTTCAAGGACCATAACTTTAGAATAAAATAACATATCAAAACCCCCGCAATATATGTGAAAATTCACATTAAGGTTTAACCATATAAAAAAATTGAAGTAAATATCATTTCAAATGAAAAAGTTATGGTCATACTCATATTTGCATAGATTTGCATTATATTTTTAAGTGCAAGGGCCATAACTCCGAAATAACAAATCAAATGAACCTCAGAATCAACTCAGCTTCAGGTCTTGATGCATTAAACATGTGTATGAAGTTTCATTAATATCTGTCAAACAGTTTTGCCAGAAAACAGAGGATAAACTATTTGCATATTAAACTATTTGCATATATTTGCATTTTTTTTTAAGTAAAAGGACAATAACTCCGAAACAAAAAATCAAATGATCCTCAAAATCGACTCAGCATCAGATCTTGATGCATTAAACATCTTTGTGAAGTTTCATTAATATCTCTCAAATAGTTTTCCCAGAAAACAGCAGACAAATTATTTGCATTATTTTTTAAGGACAAGGGCCATAACTCTGAAACGAAAAATCAAATGTTCCTCAGAATCAATTCAGTTTCAGACCTTGATGCATTAAACATTTGTGTGAAGTTTCATTAATATCTCTCAAATAGTTTTCCCAGAAAACAGCGTACAAACTATTTGCATATTTTTTAAGGACAAGGGCCATAACTACGAAATGAAAAATCAAATGAACCTCAGAATCAACTCAGCTTCAGATCTTGATGCATTAAACATTTGTGTGAACTTTCATTAATATCTGTCAAATAGTTTTCCCAGAAAACAGCGGACAAACTATTTGCATGTATATGCATTATTTTTTAAGTAAAAGGGCCATAACTCCGAAACGACATATCAAATGAACCTCAGAATCGACTCAGCTTCAGATCTTGATGCAGTAAACATTAGTGTGAAGTTTCATTAATATCTCTCAAATAGTTTTCCCACAAAACAGTGGACAAACTATTTGCGAAAGAACGGACGGACGGACAGGGCCACGACAATATACGACTACCTTTATTAGGTGGGCGTATAAAAACATATGCCCCGGGGCGGGGCCATTTTCAACCCAAGGGACATATTTTGAACAATCTTGCTAGAAAACTATTAGATAACGCTACATACCAAATATTAAAGGTCTCTGCCTTACAGTTTTGGAGAAGAAGATTCTTAAAGATTTTCATAGGAAAAACTGATAAGCCCCAGGGCGGGCCATTTTTGGCCCAGGGGTAATAATTTGAACAATCTTGGTAGAAAACCATTAGATGATGCTACATACCAAATATCAAAGGTCTAGGCCTTACAGTTTTGAAGTTTTAAAGATTTTCCTCTGAAAAACTGATAAGCCCCGGGGCGGGCCATTTTTGATCCAGTGGTCATAATTTGAACAATCTTTGTAGAGGACCATTAGATGATGCTACATATTGAATAACAACGGTCTAAGACATACGGTTTCAGAGAAGAATTCTTCTAAATATTTTCCTATGAAAAACTGATACACCCCGGGGCGGGGCCATTTTTGACCCAGGGGTCATAATTTGAAAGATCTTTGTAGAAGGCCATTAGATGATGCTACATACTAAATATCAAAGGTCTAGGCCTTATGACTTCAGAGAAAAAGATTTTTAAAGATTTTCCTATGAAAAACTGATAAGCCCTTGGGTAGGGCCATTTTTGGTTCGAGAGTTATGATTTGAACAATCTTTGTACAGGGCCATTAGATAATGCTACATACCAAATATCAAAAGTCTAGGCCTTACGGTTTCAGAGAAGAAGATTTTTAAAGATTTTCTTATGAAAAACTGATAAGCCCTGGGGCGGGGCCATTTTTGGTCCGGGGTTCATAATTTTAACAATCTTTGTAGAGGACCATTAGATGACGCTTCATGCCAAATATCAAAGACCTAGGCCTTATGGTTTCAGAGAAGAAGATTTTTAAAAAAATTCCTATGAACAACTGATAAGCCCTGGGGCGGGGCCATTTTTGGTCCAGGGGTCATAATTTGAACAATCTTTGTAGAGGACCATTAGATGATGTTACATACCAAATATCAAAGGTCTAGTCCTTACCGTTTCAGGAGAAGATTTTTAAAGATTTTCCTATAAAAAACTGATAAGCCCTGGGGCAGGGCCATTTTTGGTCTAGGGGTAATAATTTGAACAATCTTTGTAGAGGACCATTAGATGATGCTACATACCAAATATCAAAGGTCTAGACCTTATGATTTCAGAGAAGAAGATGTTTAAGTAAATTGTTGATGACGCACGACGCACATAAGGACGACGACAGACGCCGGACACTGCCCCCTCACAATACCTAACTAACAAACAAATAATGAGCTAACAAACAAGCATTTACCTTGTTATTGGCCCAGCCAACAATAAGTTTGTCTGTGACAGGCTGTCCATCCTCAGACACCTTGGTCAGCATGGCCAGTGTGTAGGCTCTCATCAGCTGCCAGACCAGACCAAGGGTCAATGTAGGTTTGCCCTCTTGTATGTCCTGACCAGAGATACCCACCAGAGAAAACTTTAAGTCCTTACCAATCTGCACTGCATAGTTACAATTTTCTGAAAATATGACACAGACATGTGACTCACAGGCAAATTATATTGTGCCACTCTCTTCTTTTGTATTTATGTAATTATTGTCTTCTGTCAAAATTCTCAAAAGTATTTGTTTTCCTTCAAAATACAATCAATGTCAAACTATGTATGGATCTTGGTGGGTCACCAAATTACTTGTTTACCCGAGTTCAGTGAGAGCTAGTGTTGAAAATGTTTCAATTTACACATCTAATCACAGCTTCAGTATTTTCTGTAAACAATGTCATACTGAGTTAATCTGCGTCTCATCTGGATACAAACTGTTTGCAAATGATATCCCTTGTTTGCAAAGAAACATTCAAAAAGATGTTTTCTCTGTAGTTTCTTTACAATTCAATTATTTAAGTGTCAAACAATCTGAATCCTGACAAGACAATCATTTACTTGGCTAATGACCTGGATTCAAACTGTTTGATTTTTATTTTTATATTCATACAAATGGTAAGAAATAATGACGCCATCAGTATTAATAAGCTGATTTTTTATGAGTGTCACAAAAATTAACTTGAGTTTATTCTTACCTATTTTTTCAAAGTTCTGCCTCATTTTATGGAATTTTTGGATGACCTTTTTCCAATCTACTATGCCAGATTTGATAATCTCGTACAGTTGAAACAGAATCTGACCATCAGTCAAGTCATGGTATAATCTGTTGACAAAGGGTCGCACGCCCATACTATTCATCCAGTTACGATATGCTGAAATAAACAGACAAAACATTACAGTCCAAGTCCGCCAGTCACAACTATAGCTGCATTTGCAAACAGTAGAGATCAAAATGAGAGAGCTCCTATAGGAGCTCTCTCATCTGGATCTACACTAATTGCAATTGAAAATCTATGCCTGTATGCTCTATTTTTTAACAAGGAAAATTATTCAACATATTGTAACGGACTCGTGTCCTAGTAGCTGGCCTTTTGTTAAGTATGGTAGCGTTGAGGAAGATCAGTACCTTCGGTACTTTGATAACTAACACCAGTGTAGTTCTGTCAATTTAATTACATGTATAAATAGATACACCAATATTTGCAGTTTCCAAAGAAGTTGACATCAAATATTGGTTAAAACAGAATTTTATTACAATCTATAATAAAATAGTGTCACTGCAGACTGTTTCATTAGACCGGAAAAGCTTTCAAGGGAGATTACTACGTAACGATGGATTCAGCATCAACCATAGGGAGTCGTCTTGTGTACAGATTAACGAAATTCTTGTTGTAAAAAGTTATAAAAGGATGTGTAAACTGGACTATTCATAAAAGGGATGTTCTAATATAGGCACCTTCAGCAGACGTAGTGTATGAAAGCCGAAACAAGAAGATTTGAATTCAGGCAGGTCGGAAACTCTATGTGCCTCTCAGGTTCTATCGGGAAAAGACCATGAACGCAGAAATTCTGCTCCTTATATACTAGTGAGACTGGATCGCCCCCAAACTGGGTATGATCACCACAGAAATGGGTAGGATCACCATAAAATGGATCGCTGTGATCCAAATGGAGCGCGATCGACTTTGATCGGTAGTGATCAAAGTTGATCACCACACTACGTCATTTATAACGTCATCAAAGAATGTGCTAAATATACACGACGTAAACAAAGTTGAACTCTAAAGTTAACCCGCTTAGTCGATCGAAATTATGGAGAGAACACTTGAAATAAACATACTTTGTGAGAAAAGTAACTGTTTCCGGAGAACACAAAGGACGCTGGATGATACTTGTGGAAAAACAAGATGATTTACCCACAATTCCTGGTAAAAGATGTCCACTGATCCAGGTAACTGACAACAAACATGTATATGTATGATGACTTGTAGATGGATGAGTGAGAATGTGTCTGCAGTGACTTCCCTACATTAATGTTTCACTAAAAAATAACATGTTTATGAAAACATCAGTCTAGATCTAGAATCTAGATCTAGCATGAAAACATTAAAATGAAACTTGCTGAATAGGTAGATACCCAACAGTAAAACATCAAAGACTAAGATATCATGGTAGTCTGTAAAACACTGGGGTGTTACATTACCCCCTACAGAATAAGGCTAAGCTCCCGCTGCCTTCTTCTATGATTCTCTTGAAAGTGTCAAGTCCGTAAGCAGCATTACAGCCATATTGAATATTCCTGATTTGTATTAATAAAGTTTATCATATTCACATCGTATACTGGATCGTCTTATAGTGTCACTCTATTTTATAGATATAAATAAATTAATGTCACTTTCTGAATCTATATCTTGTGTGTTCATTTCCATATACATGCATAGACTTAAATATCATGCACCAATTGTCATTTCTTCGTAACTGCACTTTTCAGTGGGGCCTTGGAAATTGGACGACGATTCTCCTTAGAGCTGGAAGAAGTAGTGGTAGAAGAGGAACGTCTTTCGTTAGACATGTACCGTTCCATGGCTCTGAAGATGTCAGTCACACGTCGTTCTACACGTCGAGTCTCATCGAGCTGCTGCTCCATGGCCCTGTACAGCCGGTTGACTGATTTTAACTGTTCGTCGTGCGCTTGACATATTTTTGCTGTGCAGCGACTTATAGCTTCTGCTATTACATTGGTGACTTCATCAACCTGAGTCTGTGTTGCCGAATCCTGGTTCTCTGATGACAGGTGGGGTCGCTTTCTTTGGCTGGTGGCAGATTTCTCCTCTCGAGGACGCTTCCTACTGCTCTCGGCCTCGGATTCCAGCAAAAGGGGATCATTTTTATCAGCCGTCAGTGTTATGTCAACGACTTCGTGGTCCCTTTCGTCCTGTACAGGCGTGGACTGCCCTGACCGGATGTCACTGCTATTCCTCAATGGTGTTCTTGACTTTGCTACAGGAGTTGGCACCTGGAACGGAGATTTGTGTACTGGAGACCTTTGCTGCAGGACAGGAGTCGGTACTTGAAATAGAGATTTAAGCTGGGGAGACGACATTCGCAGCTGCTGTGGCTCCGCAGTGTAAGAACAGGCAGGCGACCTCTGGCCATGGTGTGGCAAAGCTGCTACTGCTGCAGACAATGATTCTGGAGCTTGAAGAAGCTGTGCGTTATTGGCTGTTGAAAAGGGCTGGACATCATCCAGCAGAGCATCAAAGCCTAGAACCGGAAACGAAGCAGTTGTTATCTGTGTCGGGACATAGTCAGGAATAGGCGCTGACCAGGGGTCTGCAACAGTCCTCTCTGGGTGATATTCCGGGACATGGCTACTTCCTGACTCTGTTCGTGGACCCTGCTGGTCGGGTTCTGCTAACCATCTTGGCAACCGCAGACCGCCGGAAATGATCATTTCTTCCTGGTCCTGAAAGACATCGTCTTCCGATGGTAAGCGTTGGGGAGAACCACTAGACGACGATGACACAGCAAACATCAACTCGTCCACCCTTACAGGGTTTGAGCCTTTCCTCAGGACTTTCCCATAGTCTGGTGTGCCAAGCTTTTGCTCTTCGGCCCTATGTCTTGTATATTTCTTAATATGGCCCAGGAGACTCTCTTTTTCTAAGCAACGAAAATTGCACATGGTGCAATAAAAGGGGATGCGGTCAAGGGGGACGTGTTCCTTCAGTACGTGTGCAATAATGCGGTATCTCCGCCCCTGCTTCTGGCAGAACTTGCATTGATACGTCAGGTATCGCTTATCAATTCCCTGTCCTCTCATCTGAAAGATACAATTTAAGGGAGAAATGTACTTTCTCATCGAATATGCTATTTTCATCATGCTGACCCTGGATGATTGATGCTGTTTTTCCTGGTAAAAGGAGACTGTGCAAAGACACTTTCAAATACTTCAGGAGAGAGGAGCCCAATGCAAGTGCTTTCAAAATAAATGTTTTTTAGACGGCTATATGTATAGACAGTTGACACGCCCGCAGTGACACTTCACAAGCTTTGTTACACATATTACAATTTACAATTGTAGGATACAGAATAACTTATCTTGCACTAACTTTCAGATATCTTATGTTGAAGATCATATGTCATTACATATTTATAAGTAACAAATATACATGGTTAACCCTGTCATGTAATTACCACATAACACAGAACTGTGTGTAGGCATAATACTTGAATAACATTATGAAAAACCGCTTAAACAGTACTTTATGTATTATGTATAATACTGAATAAAAGTCTTTTCTTCACAGGCGTAGTTAATTTTTTATTTCTCTGAAGATCTTGGCTCGCTGTGCTTTGATCCACCTAGGCAATGGCTCACATCGGTACTCCTTTAACTTATTGTGGTGTACCAGTCGCTGCTTGCCTTCTTGGTTTAGGCGCAAGACAAAGTTGATTGGGGACTGCTTTTCCACGATCAAGTATGGACCCTGATAGGATTTTTCAAGTTTTGGGTTAACACCGACCTTTCGTGTTTCGTGAAGACACCACACAACATCACCAATTTTGTACTGCTGAAAGGACAGCTTTGAATCATACAACTCTTTGTTGCGCTTGGCTTGTTGACCTAAGTGTTTCCTGGCAACATCATGAGCTCTTGTCAGTTTTGACCTGAGCTTTAAAGCAAACTCGGCTGGGCCTTCTGTTGTTTCAGGTTCACAGGATTGCTGACCAAACATCACATCACTAGGCATACGGATTTCTCGGCCAAGAGTCATCATGTTGGGCGTTAGGTTGGTGGCTTCATGGGGAGTGGCTCGGTATGCACCTGCGAGACAACCCAAGTGGAGGTCCCAGTCGCCCTGTTCATCTGTCAGATAAGCTCGCACCATCTTCAGAAGGGACCGATTGAACCTTTCAACCTGGCCATTTCCTCTAGGGTTCCTTGCGCTTGTTCTGGTCTTCTTGATCTGCAAAAGTCTGCATAGCTCCTGGAATAGTTTCCCCTGGAAAGTTGCACCTTGGTCAGTGTGAATCGACAATGGGGTGCCCCATCTAGCGATGACCTCATTTACAAGACGCAAAGCACACTCTTCGGCCGACTGGTTGGGAACGGGTATCACTTCGACATACTTTGTGAAATGATCACACATTACCATTATGTAGCGATTGCCCCTTTCAGTTACTGGGAACGGACCTACAAAGTCAATTGCCAGCACGTCCCAAGGCGCACCTGCTATAATATGCCCCATTGGAGCCCGAGGCTTCCTGGGAAGCATCTTGTCAGCTTCACAGATGACACAGTGCTGAACATAAAGGCGGATATCAGTTTTCATGTCATACCAGTAGTAAGACCTCTGTACAGCTGACTTTGTTCTCTTGACACCAAGATGTCCCGCAGTAATTGGATCATGGTTCTGGGCTATGATTTGCCGTCTTAACTTAGCTGGAACAATCAGCTGCAAATACTCTGCTGTGCCGTCCAACTTTCTGAATCTACGGTAAAGGATATTACCAGCTAATTGAAGTTGGTCCCAAATGACCCAGTAATGGCGTGATTCAGCACTCAATGACTGCATGCTACCAGAGCTTGGCTTCACATTACTTACTTTAGCTCTGTAGATAATGCCAATGTTTGGATCACCTGATTGAAACTTGCGCATATCTTCTGTTGTGAATTGACCCAACCAGGGTCTTCTTCTAGTTGGCTTCACATGGAATTCGTCATTTGAGGTACCTGCAGTTTCGTTATCAACAGGTATCACAACTTTTATTATTGAGACTTCAGTCTCATTCTGATTATCTAGCTGATGCATGTGTCCTGGTAACAGCAGTTTCTTTTCAACACTGTCTGACTCACCTCTAACACACTCTGCGACTTTGTCTCTTTGACTGTTGTGTGCTTTAGGTGGCCCTAGAGTGGCATTGGCTCCACCTGCAACATCGGGGACAACAGGCTGCCAATTCCAACTCAATGCCATCAGCTCTGCTCTCCGTCTACACTTCAAACAAGGGCCACATTTCAATGCCTCACTTGTGTCGACTTGATTGCAGGTGCAATCACGAGGACTTTCACAACGGGAGAGACCATCACAATGAGGCTGTTTCGAACCACTTCTGTACTCAATCTTAAAGTCATATGACGCCAAGATTTCTATCCATCTTGCTATTTTACCATTTGGCTCCTTCAAGCTGAATAGCCAAGTAAGTGCTTGATGGTCCGTCCTCACTACGAACCTTCTTCCTAAGAGGTACTGCCTGAAGTACTGCATAAAGTAAACTACTGCGAGCAACTCCATTTCAGTAACACAGTAGTTTTTCTCTGCTTTGCTCAATGCTCTGCTGGCATAGCTGATGACACGCTCTCTGTCATTCTGTAACTGAGACAGTACACCTCCAATCCCGATGCCGGAGGCATCCACATCGAGATAGAAGGTGCCACCATCATTCAGAGGGTAGCCCATGACTACTGGACTAACAAGTGCTGACTTCAGATGGTCAAATGCCTTTTCACATTCGATTGACCACAGAAACTCTCTTCCCTTCTTGGTCAGTTCGACAAGCGGTCGTGCAATCTTTGCAAAGTTCTGAATGAAACGGCGGTAATACGAACTCGTGGCCACAAACTGCTTGACATGTTTTGGAGTTTGCGGCCTTGGCCAGCCAAGTATTTTGGAGACATTCGTAGGATCTGGGCTGACACCATCTTTCGATACCACATGACCAAGGAAAGTGACCTCAGTTTGCAAGAGTTGACATTTCTCTGGCTTCAGCTTCAAACCAGCTTGTTTGATCCTACCAAGGACTTCGTCAACCCTAGCAATGTGCTCCTCGAAAGTTGAAGCATATATAATGATGTCATCGATATACACTAGACAAATTTCCCACTGGAGTCCTTGCAGGGCCAATTCCATGGTACGTTGGAAAGTACTGCTTGCGTTGTTTAAGCCAAAGGGCATCCGCGTCATCTCATAATGACCAAATTTACAGCAAAACGCACTTTTAGGGATATCTTCTGCTTTCAGAGGAATCTGGAAATAGCCAGATGTCAAATCTAGGCTGCTGAAATAGGCAGAGCCTGACACTGCATCTAGGCAATCTTGAACTCTAGGAAGTGGAAAGCCGTCAGGTTTCACCAGTGCGTTGACTTTCCTATAGTCAATGCATGGCCTTATTGCACCAGATTTCTTTCTCACAAGCACAATAGGACTTGCCCAGGGCGATGTGCTTTTTTGCATCACCCCTTTCTTCAACAGATCTTCAATTGCCTTCTTCTCTTCTTCAGCATAGGCGATTGGCACCCTGCGAGGCCTTTGCTTTACTGGCGCTGCATTACCAGTGTTGATTGGATGCTCTGCTAGATGTGTCAGTCCTAGGTCCCAATCGTCTTTTGAAAAGGAGTTCTGGTATTTTAGTAGAAGACCTGCTACAATCCGCTTTTGGAAATCAGACTTCCCGTCTGTAGACTTTGAGTGGAGTTCTTTTAAATGCTGAGGGAGTTCGTTTTTCCCATTCTGTTGGAATTCTTGAATGACACTTGGTACGTCATTTTTCGTTTTAACTTGAAGACGCCTAACCCTTTCCATGTTGTCAGTATAGTCTTCGTCTTCGACCTCTGTAACCACCGATACCACTTTCTCTACCGTCTCTGCTACGGCGATCTCTGCATTTTGTCGCAGCTCAACAGCCTCTTTAAATGGGTTCATAACCCGAATTTTACATGTTGGTTCCCTGTTTATGTCCACCAACGTTGATGCCATTATCAACTTGTACCTTGTGGTGAAATCTTCTTTCGGTTCCAGCACATAGGTAGAAATAGGATCTTTGTCATCGTCTTCTTCCCGTTCTACATAAACACCAACAATAACTTCTGAAAGTGCAGGTACCACAGTATCATCCGCAATTACCACCTTTCTGGCTCGTTTGCTTCCTCTCCTTTTGGTACACGGAATATCATGCCCCCCAAACCTGACCACGCTCTTACTCAACAATATATCTGCTGGTCCGATATCATTTTTACCTAAGATATCGTACCCAAGAAGAACATCGTCTTCAATTTCAGCGACTATGGCTTCTTCTTCTAAAGCTAGGGACCCCAAAACAAGTCTGAATGATGCCTTCCCCAATCCCTTTATTGGAGACCCATCAGCTCCTCTCAAACTTGTTGTGCCTTTTAGAAGAGGCCTTTCATCTGCTTTCATCTTATGAAAAACCCTTGTTGAGATAATGGTTTTGGATGCTCCAGTATCAGCTGTGAAAACAACTGGTACACTACCAACCAACCCTTTCATGTATAAGCCATCGCCCAAATCTTGCGGATACTTCTCTTTTAATGTTGGTACCTGGTCGATTTCCTGGTTACGTCTTTGGCCGTCTTCATATTTCTCATTTAATTGGACCTCCCTTTGGCCGCAAGGGCTGGTCCCTTCAAGTTTAAAGAATCTGTCATCACCTGTTCTTTTTCTTGGCCCTCTCTCTTCTTAAGCCGTTTATCTTTCTCTGGACATTCTCTTGCATAATGACCCTTTCTTTGGCAGTTGAAGCATTGAACGTCTCTCTTGCTTGAGGTTCTGTGCGGAACACCGTTTCCTTGCTTCTCTAACTTTGCTATCCTTTCTTTCAGCTCTTGGATCGTCTTCTCTGCATCAAGATTTACACTCAGTTGACTTGAATTAAGACAATTCTTCTTCCAATCTTTCTTAATTGGCTTCCTTTCTTCCTCTATCTTGTAAGACCACTCCTCTGATAGACTGTCATCATATGTTTGGCGCATATGATGCCGACTCTTCTTGTCACCTCGACTGGCATGTCTTATTTGTACCAGGTTAACCACGTGATACACTGCTTCATCAATTGTCTGAGGCTCTTTATTAAACTCTACATCCATGCGTGCTTCTTCATCATAAAGTCCGTCAAGGAAGCGCCGTACAAGATCTTCATCTCTTGTTTTTCTGTCACGATAGCCATGTGCTCTGTCATATAGACGCTTGAGTTCAGCCGCATACTCTTCGGCCGTCTCGCCTGGTCTCTGATTGCGCCGACTGAACTTTGATGCAAATGACCTGGTCGTCTCCACTACTCTGAACCTGTTGTTCATCTCATGCACAATTTCTCTGTAGCTGTTCAGTACATGGGGCGATAACTGAGTGAACACAAAGTCTGCAGCTGTCCCTTCAAGTCTTGGAAGGAGCTGGTCCAACTTTTCATCTTCTGACCAGTTGTACCTTGAGGCAATGGCCTCAAATCTGGCATAATATGTAGACCACTCTTCCTTCCCCGTAAATGACGGCATTTTTACATTGCATGCCCTTGAGTTATGCATATCTCGGGCCTCATGTACATTGAAGTGAACTGCACGTGGTCTAATGCTGTTTGGATAGAACTGATCATCTGCTGCAATTCTGGCTTCATTAAACTGGTAATGCCCTTGATTCTGCTCCTCCATGGATCGCCAGACTTCTCTTTGACTCCTGTAGGGGAGGTATGTTCTGTCACCTTGGCCCATATAGAAACTACTGCAGCCTTGACCACTGTCGGTCAGCCTGGCTGGACTTGGAACACAATTCATATTCTGGTTATGAGAGAAATTATTTGCCATTCCAGCGTTATTTCTACTCTGAGAATCTACTCTGACTGCCTGATATTCGTAACCCTGTATATTTGGTTCAGTTGGTCTGGATTGTTGCTTGTCTGCACCTGATAAACACCCTGTATATGTCTGTGGATCTGGGTTTGGTCTATTTTCTCTTTGGGTGTCTGACATTTCTGGAATTTGGGAGTCTGTTTGTAAAGTTGAGTGAGTAATGCTAGGTATAATCTGCTCGCTGCTTTGTACATTAGGGCCACTCAAATAATCTCGACCCGCATTAACACTCTCGTCAGGTGCTGCATTTCTTCTGTTCTCACTTGCTTTAGGACTGCTGTTGTCTGTACTACCTATGTTTTTCATATCTCGAATTTCTTTGACTACTGATCTCAGAATGCCAGACATGTTGATCATCATTTCCTGCATTGTTCCAACATGTCCTGGATCTAGATCAAGTGTATCATCAATCATATTCGGTCCGGTATCGTCTGCAATGGATCTTGCACTTTGCGAGTGTTTAGGGTGAAAACTAACTTCACTGTCAACTTGTACTGGATTACTCATGCTTCTTGGTGTGTATGGAATTCTCTCTTGGCTGTGAAAAATGCTATATAAAATCACTATTTGATTTTTCTGGATCTATTAAAATTGATGGCTGAAAAATGGATTCAGATCACTGGATTTGCTTATTTTAGCAAATCCCACCGCTTGGCACCAAAGAATGTAACGGACTCGTGTCCTAGTAGCTGGCCTTTTGTTAAGTATGGTAGCGTTGAGGAAGATCAGTACCTTCGGTACTTTGATAACTAACACCAGTGTAGTTCTGTCAATTTAATTACATGTATAAATAGATACACCAATATTTGCAGTTTCCAAAGAAGTTGACATCAAATATTGGTTAAAACAGAATTTTATTACAATCTATAATAAAATAGTGTCACTGCAGACTGTTTCATTAGACCGGAAAAGCTTTCAAGGGAGATTACTACGTAACGATGGATTCAGCATCAACCATAGGGAGTCGTCTTGTGTACAGATTAACGAAATTCTTGTTGTAAAAAGTTATAAAAGGATGTGTAAACTGGACTATTCATAAAAGGGATGTTCTAATATAGGCACCTTCAGCAGACGTAGTGTATGAAAGCCGAAACAAGAAGATTTGAATTCAGGCAGGTCGGAAACTCTATGTGCCTCTCAGGTTCTATCGGGAAAAGACCATGAACGCAGAAATTCTGCTCCTTATATACTAGTGAGACTGGATCGCCCCCAAACTGGGTATGATCACCACAGAAATGGGTAGGATCACCATAAAATGGATCGCTGTGATCCAAATGGAGCGCGATCGACTTTGATCGGTAGTGATCAAAGTTGATCACCACACTACGTCATTTATAACGTCATCAAAGAATGTGCTAAATATACACGACGTAAACAAAGTTGAACTCTAAAGTTAACCCGCTTAGTCGATCGAAATTATGGAGAGAACACTTGAAATAAACATACTTTGTGAGAAAAGTAACTGTTTCCGGAGAACACAAAGGACGCTGGATGATACTTGTGGAAAAACAAGATGATTTACCCACAATTCCTGGTAAAAGATGTCCACTGATCCAGGTAACTGACAACAAACATGTATATGTATGATGACTTGTAGATGGATGAGTGAGAATGTGTCTGCAGTGACTTCCCTACATTAATGTTTCACTAAACAAGAGGGCCATTGGCCCTATATCGCTCACCTGAGTTACAGTAATACATGTATATTGACATGTTAATTTTTCAGTGGACAACATTTCTAGCAGATGAAATAAGCTTAGTGCACTGCTTTCACCCTTTAACTGCTGAATAAACTTGAACTGAATTCAGAACTAATACCAAGTGACTGGTTGACCAAGACCTAAACTGTTTACAACTTGTGCCATTTTTGCCTTAGCTCAAAATGCCTAAAACTGGTCTTTAAGAAATTCAAATGACTTCAATAAAGCTATGCAATTATACCTTGACCCAGGTATATAGGCAAATAGAGTGCTAGGCAGTACATAATGCCAGTTTTTGTGTGAAATGACCAATAAGAATATCTTTAAAAATCGTTTAACCCTTTCCCTCATATAAAGCTGTTTTTATGCATTAGCAAACAGAGTAGACTCAGATCAGACGACTCCTACGGAAGCTGTCTGATCTGGGTCTTCTCTGTTTCTTTTGACACAATATAGATCGGATTTTGTCAAAGCAAAAACTTCTCTTCAGAGAAATAATGTGTTTTACACATTAAAAATAAGAGTAGACTAGATCAGACGGCTGCTATAGAAGCTGTCTGATCAGGGTCTGCTCTTTTTACATTTGACAAGATATAGATTTGATTTTACAGTTTTTTTCAAAGCTAAAACTTCTATTTATGGCAATAACAATTTTTTTAAGCATTAGCAAACAAGAGTGGTCCCAGATCAATTTTTGTCAAAACAAACAGGTTAAGGGTTAATAGGTGTTTAGAAATAATTCTAGCTATAGGTGTGAATATCTGAAGATAATTCAATTAAACGGGTCATTAGTATTTTTAACAATTGAAATTGAGAAGAGTTACCTCTACTGTTATAATGAAGTTATATTTACTTAGTTATTTCATTAATATCATACAAGATTCAGACATTTTAGAACTTTTTAATGTGTTGTCATCAAATTTTATGAAAAAAGTAATATTTAAGATGCTTTTTGGGGCAGCAGACTTAATCCACAGTAGTAAGTTTAACACCTATCATTGTTAAGGGGGGGGGGGGGGGGGGGGGGGGGGGGGGGGGGGCAAATGCATTATCATGTTTTCTTAAGAATTACCATGACTTATATCAGTTGGGCCATTTCATAATCATGTTTTCACAGTTTTCTTAAACATTACCATGACTTACATCAGTTGGGTTTGGACCCAGATCAAAAGTCTAGATGGTGATCATTTTCCTTGATTGCCTGAATTGTTACTTTCCTATATCTCTCACATCTAATTTGAGAGACATTGGAAGACACCATTTAACATCACTCACACTACACACTGGGGTTAATGGGTCAAAATGCCTTTAATGTTTCGTCTGCAACAAAAAGTTATTGTCATCTGCTCAATTCTTAAAATAAACTTACTTTCATTTTTTTGCAAAAATATGGTTAAGATGACAAACAGTTTGGATCCTGATGAGACGCCGCAGTATGCGGCCTCTCATCTGGATCCAAACTGTTTGCATAGGTAATCACAGTTTCACCACTAGCATGCAAAGAGTTAAGAGTCAGCATTGACCTGGAGAGATTTTACTGCCCAGTAGCTGTAACTTTGACCTGCTGCTGGTCTGCAGATCTGGAGTTGTTTATTTAACCCTTAATTTCTCTCATGTAAACTTGTTTTCATGCATCTGCAAACAGAGTAGACCCAGATAAGGTGGCTCCTATAGGATCAAGGTCTGTTATTTGCTAATGGAATTTGATAGATGTTTCTATGCCTTCTAAAACAGCTACACTGATTCACCTTCAACATTTTATTATAAATAGTTATAAATAGAATGATACTAGCACTCCAATGCAGTTATCTCCCTTTGTCCCTTATGGCTATGCTGATGGGACAAGGGAAATAACTGTGAGGAAATTACCTTTTAAGTGTTACAGATTCTGATGTTAAGTAGGATAAAACCCCAGGGTGAGACCATTTATGGCCCAGGGTTCATTATTTGAACACACCTGGTAGTGGTATATTAGGTGATGCTTCATACCAAATATCTTAGCTCTAGATTATGTGGTTTCAGACAAAAAGATTTTTAAAGGTTTCCCTATATAAGTCTATGTAAAAACTACAAGCCCCAGGGCAGGGCCATTTTTGGCCCGGGGGTCATCATTTTAACAAACTTGGTAAAGGACCATTAGATGATGCTATATACCAAATATCAAAGCTCTAGAAATTGTGGTTTCAGAGAAGAAGATTTTTAAAGATTTAAAAAAAAAACCTGTAAAAGTAGTGGGGCGGGGCCATTTTTTGCCCGGGGGTCATGATTTTAACAAAACTGATAGAGGACATCCTAAGGTACATTTCTGTGAAATTTGGTTGAAATCCTCCCAGTGGTTTAGGAGAAGAAGTCATTTGAAATAAAAGTGAACGGACAGACGGACGGACTAACAAATGGGTAGTTGTGTGACTTTTTCCTTTGATCTTTTCTTGTGTGACTAGTCCCACAAGTAAAACTATTTTTGGCTCTAACTTTGGAATAGAATGATCTGGAAGCTAACCCTTACCCTAACCCTATGTCCCACAACTGGCCAGGTTAATGTCACAAGAAATGGCCAGGTTAATGTCACAAGAGATGGCCAGGTTAATGATTTTACTTGTGCGACTAGTTAGAAAAAGTCACACAACTACCCTTTGGTGAGTGCGGACAGACGGACAGACGGACAGACGGACGACGGACGACAGGCGGTCACAATAGCTCACCTTGAGCCTTTGGCTCAGGTGAGCTAAAAATAACATGTTTATGAAAACATCAGTCTAGATCTAGAATCTAGATCTAGCATGAAAACATTAAAATGAAACTTGCTGAATAGGTAGATACCCAACAGTAAAACATCAAAGACTAAGATATCATGGTAGTCTGTAAAACACTGGGGTGTTACAATATCACTAACTGACCAGCAAAGGATAATAAAAAAAGCTGATTAAAACAGAATGCTGCTACAAACTTGCTAGAAAACTGGCCACCCCTGGGATGTGGCCAATTTTGACTCAAGGGACTTAATTTATATAAGTTTTGAAGGGGACCGATTAGTTTCTATTGAAAACTGGCCTACCCCGGAGCAGGCTGAGAACCTTTCAATTTCAGTTTGGAGATTTTCTCAGTTTTCACTATATGTTTCTATTGAAAACTGGCCACGCCTGGTGCGGGGCAAATTCTGACCCCTGAGGCATAATTTATATAACTATTGTAGAGAACCTGAACATGGCCATATGTGCCAAATATGAAAGCTGAGAACCTTCCAGTTTCAGAGGAGATTTTCTCAGTTTTCACTATATGTTTTCTAGAACACTGGCCATCCCTGGAGCAGGGCAAATTTTGACCCCAGGGTCATAATTTACATGATTTTTGTATAGGACCTGAGCATAATGTTATGTGCCAAATATGAAAGCTGAGAACCTTCCAGCTTCAGAGGAGAAGATTTTCTCAATTTCACTATATGTTAAAGTCTCAAAGCTTTATCTCATAGGGTTATTAAAATAAATGGACTTTAACAAAAACCTTAACCAAAACAGTTAAGATAAAAAGGGCCATAATTCTGTCAAAATGCTTGACAGAGTTATGTACTGTTGGCTACAGATGAAGCTAGTGATGGTAGACAAGTGTGTAAAGTTTCAAAGCTTTATCTCAAAGGGTTATGTAAATAAGTGGCCTTAACCAGGTTGTGCCACAGGCAGACAGACCAGCCATGAAAAGGGCCATAATTCTGTCAGATGACTCCTGTACGAGCCATCTAATCAAGATCTGCTTTGTATGCTTATGAAATAATATAGATATGATTCTACTGCTTCTACTATGGCCAAAATTTCCTGTGTCCTTATGCCATTATAAGAATTAATATTGATACTGTCATTATTTATTACAGAAATATTCATGGTGTAAAGGGTTAAGCAACCACGTGTTTTAAAAGACCACCCATGTAAATAAATTATGTGGTAGCTTTAGTAGGACTATACTGTATAAGCTACAAGCAGACTATGAAATACTTGCTTACTCTGGTGTATAAAAGCATTACCTTTTGCATGCCACAGGCAAAGCTGTGATCAACTTGATGTCTCATCAGGATCAAAACCTTTTGATACTCTGATTGTATTTTTGATGAGAAATGACAGAACAAGGGGTGTGTTTGTGAAACACTTATGCCCCCGACCCTGAAGGATGACCTTGACCCATAACCCAGGGAGTTGACCGCAACACATCGTCTTTGTGTGGTGAACATTTGTGCCAGGTTATTTTGAAATCCATTCACAGATAAATAGTTATAGAAGGGTGGACTGACGGAGGGGGGGGGGGGGGGGGGGGAGATATAATTGTAGCCGCCCAGACAAAGGCTTTGGTGGAGTTACTAGAACTACCACTAAAGGTGATGAATACCCCCTACTACCACATTTGACACACACTACAATATCTGCTATAGAAAAAAACTCCGGAAAACCTGAAATTTCCTAAAAAATTCTAAGTAAAATCACTATATTTCCGTGAAAAATCAATGAAGCGCAACAAAATTCAAACATGATCTGTAACTCATTATCATAAAGCCGCATACCAAATATCACTTCAATATCTGTTAAGGTTTAACAAGGCAGTCCAAAGGACAGCTATATCCCCCACCGACGCCACCCTAAATTAAGACATTGACCTGGGTTTTAACGTGGTTGACATTCAACCTTCAAGTTGTTAAGAAAATAGGACGCGGAAACAAATATAATGGAAACTGAAGGTAAGAACACGACTTTCAAATGTGACCTTGACCTTGAGCCGACATGACTGCCACATGTGTTCTGCACATCATCTCAATTCGGTTAATATTTGACTCAAGTTTTATGAAAATCCTTCAAATGGTTTAGAAGATATGGAGCGGACACGAAATGTAATGGAAATTGAAGATTAAATCACTTGGCCTTCAAATGTGACCTTGACCTTGAGCCGACATGACTGCCACATATGTTCTGCACATTGTCTCAACGTGGTTAACATTTGAGGCAAGTTTCTTGAAAATCCTTCAAGGGGTATAGGAGATAACGAAACTATAATGGAAATTGAAGGTAAGAACACTTGATCTTCAAATGTGACCTTGGCCTTGAGCCGACATGACTGCCACATGTGTTCTGCACATCGTCTCAATTTAGCTAACATTAAACTAAACTTTTATGAAAATCCTTCAAAGGCTTTAGAAGATATGGAGCGGACACGAAAATGTAACGGAAATTAAAGGTTAGAACATTTGACCTTCAAACGTGACCGTGACCTTGAGCCAACATGACTGCCGCATGAGTTCTGCACATCGTCTCAATTCATTTAACATTTGACTCAAGTTTTATGAAAATCCTTCAAAGGGTTTAGAAGATATGGAGCGGACACGAAACTGTAATGGCAACTGAAGGTTTAAACACTTGACCTTCAAATGTGACCTTGAACTTGAGCCGACATGACTGCCACATATGTTCTGCACATTGTCTTAATTTGGTCAATATTTGACTCAAGCTGTATGAAAATCCTTCAAATGGTTTAGAAGATAATTATGGAGCGGACACGAAATGTAATGGAAATTGAAGATTAAATCACTTGGCCTTCAAATGTGACCTTGACCTTGAGCCGACATGACTGCCACATATGTTCTGCACATTGTCTCAACGTGGTTAACATTTGAGGCAAGTTTCTTGAAAATCCTTCAAGGGGTATAGGAGATAACGTAACTATAATGGAAATTGAAGGTAAGAACACTTGATCTTCAAATGTGACCTTGACCTTGAGCCGACATGACTGCCACATGTGTTCTGCACATCGTCTCAATTTAGCTAACATTTAACTAAACTTTTACGAAAATCCTTCAAAGGATTTAGAAGATATGGAGCGGACACGAAAATGTAACGGAAATTAAAGGTTAGAACACTTGACCTTCAAACGTGACCTTGACCTTGAGCCAACATGACTGCCGCATGGGTTCTGCACATCGTCTCAATTCATTTAATATTTCATTCAAGTTTTATGAGATTCCTTCAAAGGGTTTAGAAGATATGGAGCGGACACGAAACTGTAATGGCAACTGAAGGTTTAAACACTTGACCTTCAAATGTGACCTTGAACTTGAGCCGACATGACTGCCACATATGTTCTGCACATCTTCTTAATTTGGTTAACATTTGACTCAAGTTTTATGAAAATCCTTCAAAGGGTTTAGAAGATATGGAGCGGACACAAACATGCAATGGAAATTGAAGGTTAAAACCCTTGACCTTCAAATGTGACCTTGACCTTGAGCCGACATATCTGCCACATACGTTCTGCACATCGTCTCAACTTGGTTAACATTTGAGGCAAGTTTCTTGAAAATCCTTCAAGGGGTATAGGAGATATGGAGCGGACACGAAATTGTTACGGACAGACGGACAGACAGACGGACAGACAGACGGACAGACGGACGGACAGACAGACAGACAGACGAAGGCCATTCCTATAACCCCCCTCCGCTATGCGGTGGGGGATAAAAAAACAAGAGGGCCATGAGGCCCTGAAGCGCTCACCTGAGATACCCCAGGGGCGGGGCCATCATTTGTACAACCTTGGTAGAGAACCACAAGGCAAAGCAGTATGCCATTAATTAGAGGTCTAAGCCTTACGGCTTCAGAGAAAAATAATATATTTTTCCCAATGGGCATGTAAAACTGATAAGCCAGGGCCAAGTTTCGCACAGAGGTCATGGTCGTAAGTTGAACAATCTTGGCAGAGGACCACAAGCCAAAGCTACATGCCAAATATCAAAGGTCTAGGCCTTACAGTTTCAGGGAAGAAGATTTTTAAAGATTTTCCTATGAAAAACTGATAAGCCCTTGGGCGGGGCCATTTTTGGCCCGGGGGTCATAATTTGAACAATCTTTGTAGAGGACCATTAGATCATGCTACATACCAAATATCAAAGGTCTAGGCCATACAGTTTCAGAGAAGAAGAATGTTAAAAATTTTCCTATGAAAAACTGATAAGCCCTTGGGTGGGGCCATTTTTGGCCCGGGGTCATAATTTGAACAATCTTGGCAGAGGACCATAAGATCATGCTACATGCCAAATATAAAAGGTCTAGGCCTTACAGTTTCAGAGAAGAAGATTGTTAAAGATTTTCCTATAAAAAACTGATATAAGCCCTGGGGCGGGCCATTTTTGGCCCGGGGGTCATAATTTGAACATCTTTGTAGAGGACCATTAGATCATGCTACATGCCAAATATCAAAGGTCTAAGCCTTACAGTTTCAGAGAAGAAGAATGTTAAAGATTTTCCTATGAAAAACTGATAAGCCCTTGGGCGGGCCATTTTTGGCTCGGGGGTCATAATTTGAACAATCTTTGTAGAGGACCATTAGATCATCCTACATGCCAAATATCAAAGGTCTAGGCCTTACAGTTTCAGAGAAGAAGATTTTTAAAGATTTTCCTATCAAAAACTGATAAGCCCTTGGGCGGGGCCATTTTGGCCCGGGAGTCATAATGTGAACGTTTCGTTCCCCCTAGCCAGTGATGCTTCTGACAAAATTTGGTTAAAATCGGGTCAGCAGTTTCAGAGGAAATGTCGTTTTAAAACGTGGACGGATGCCGGCCGCCGTCCGGCCGCCGGACAAATAGCGGTCATAATAAAAATCCGGAAAACCTGAATTTTCGTAAAATTTCTAAGTAAAATCACTGTATTTCCATGAAAATCAATGAAGCGTAACGAAATTCAACCTTGATCTTTAACTCATTATAATAAAGCCACATACCAAATATAACTTCAATATCAGTAAAGGTTTAGAAAAAAAACTCCGGAAAACCTGAATTTCCGGAAAATTTCTAAGTAATATCACTGTATTTCCGTGAAAATCAATGAAGCATAATGAAATTCAAACTTGATCTGTAAATCATTATAATGTAATCATATACCAAATATCACTTCAATATCTTAAAGGTTTAGAAAAAAACCCTCCAGAAAACCTGAATTTCTGGAAAATTTCTAAGTAAAATCACTGTAAACTCTGAAAAACTGAAAAATAACAAAGGGCAATAAATCAAAAATACTCAAAAGAGAGTTACAAACCTTGTGCACTGTAGTTGCGGTCAATGTGATCTATCTATAAATGAAGTTTGAAGTCAATAGCTTTTATACTTTGGAAGTCTCGTATGATCCGGACAAGCCGGCCGGACATGGTGACTCCAGTATACACACCCCCACCCCCCTCCCAAAAAAAAACTTCATTTGTGGGGGTATAATGACAAGTTTAGCATTTGAGTATACACCTTTATCTGTTAATGGGCAAAAACTAAATGCACATCTGTGAAGCTCTTGTTCTGATCTTCATCAAGTTACTTACTCTGTTCTTCTCTTGTCTCTACAGTAATATCGACATCAAAATCTTCTGGTGGATGGAGGGCTGGGTACTCGTTGAACAGGTTAGCCACAAAGGCCAGGTTGAGTTTGGCGTTGCCCCTGACTACGTCCTGTGGTGTGATGAAGGCACGACAGTTTATCTTGTCAGCCTCTTTTAACATGGACTCAGCTCTCTGTGACAAGTCACTTTTCTAGTTAATAGAAAGAAATCATCATCAGGGAGTTCACAGGAATAGAACTCATCTTGTTACACAATTGTACTAATTGTATTTAACCCTTTCCTCCATAAATATGCCTTTGTACACCTCTGTAAAAGTCACTTTATGAAACCATTGTGATAAATAGAGCATTTGCTCCTAGAGGAGCAAATGCTCTATTTATCACAATGGTTTCAAACTATAAAATTCTAAAGTTTTCCTTTTCTCTAGTTAATGCTCCTTTTCGGTAGATTTATTCAAAGTGGTTGGATCTAAAAAGAGCCTATGAAGGAATGGGTTAACCTGTCAGATTTAAACCTTTCCCTGTTCAACATTACACAGTAAGAAGTAATGACATCATGAATACATAATAGCTGACTTTTTATAATAGCATATGTACACAGGAATATTTGGTACTATCTACAGTGATGTCTTGTTAACCCGGAAACGTTCATTCCCTGCAAAATTTCCGGATTAACGAATTTTCCGGATTAACGAATCACCGTCGTATGCTGCAAAATATCAACTCAATCATAAACATTGTATATGTATATGTACACATTTACTTTCGCATCAAGAAGTCTTTTCTTGTAACGTTCATGTGTGCATGGACATGTACATGTTTATGCTACGAATGCATGTAAAGAAGAAAGGATAAATTGAAACAAGGGCATGTTGTATTGCTATGCAAGACATGAGTCCCCCACCGGACTGAAAAAAAACCTCCACTCTCCCCACCCCACCCACCCATGGTGTGGTTGACCATGGTATATACATGACCACCTGAATGGTATTAGTACCTACTTTCATACATTGGATCAGTAAATAAAAAGTTATTGTCCCGACAAGAAAATATGATAAAGGGGAGTAACTCCAAAAATATTGATGCTAGAGTTATTGCCCTTGTGCATGACACTACACCTCATCATGCTTGTTCCATATGAGAAGTTTCAAATCAATTGAACCAGTACATAAAGAGTTATTAACTGGACAAGAAAATATGAAAAGGGGAATAACTCCAAAAATATAGATGCTAGAGTTATGGCCCTTGTGCATGACATTACCCCTCATCATGCTTGTTCCATATGTGAAGTTTCAAATCAATTGAACCAGTAGATAAAGAGTTATTGTCCGGACAAAAAATATGAACAAGAGGGCCATGAGGCCCTGAAGCGCTCACCTGAGATACCCCAGGGACGGGGCCATCATTTGTACAACCTTGGTAGAGAACCACAAGGCAAAGCAGTATGCCATTAATTAAAGGTCTAAGCCTTATGGTTTCAGAGAAAAATGATATAGTTTTCCCATGAAAACTGATAAGCCAGGGCCAAGTTTCGCCCAGAGGTCATGGTCGTAAGTTGAACAATCTTGGCAGAGGACCACAAGCCAAAGCTACATGCGAAATATCAAAGGTCTAGGCCTTACAGTTTCAGAGAAGAAGATTTTTAAAGAGTTTCCTATGAAAAACTGATAAGCCCTTGGGCGGGACCATTTTTGGCCCGTGGTCATAATATGAACAATCTTTGTAGAGGACCATTAGATCATGCTACATACCAACTATCAAAGGTCTAGGCCTTACAGTTTCAGAGAAGAAGAATGTTAAAGATTTTCCTATGAAAAACTGATAAGCCCTTGGGCGGGGCCATTTTTGGCCCGTGGGTCATAATTTGAACAATATTTGTAGAGGACAATTAGATCATGCTATATGCCAAATATCAAAGGTCTAGGCCTTACAGTTTCGGAGAGATACATTTTTAAAGATGTTCCTATGAAAAACTGATAAGCCCTTGGGCGGGGCCATTTTTGGCCCGGGGGTCATAATTTGTAGTCTTTGTAGAGGACCACCGGATCACGCCACATGCCAAATATCAAAGGTCTAGGCCTTACAGTTTCAGAGAAGAAGATTTTTAAAGATTTTCCATTGAAAAACTGATAAGCCCTTGGGCGGGGCCATTTTTGGCCCGGGGTCATAATTTGTACAATCTTTGTAGAGGACCATTAGATCATGCTACATGCCAAATATCAAAGGTCTAGGCCTTACATTTTCAGAGAAGAAGATTTTTAAAGATTTTCCTATGAAAAACTGATAAGCCATTGGGCGGGGCCATTTTTGGCCCGGAGGTCATAACTTGAACAATCTTTGTAGAGGACCATATCATCATGCTACATGCCCAATATCAAAGATCTAGGCCTTACAGTTTCAGAGAAGAAGATTTTTAAAGATTTTGCTATGAAAAACTGATAAGCCCTTGGGCGGGGCCATTCTTGGCCCGGTGGTCATAATTTGAACAATTTTTGTAGAGGACCATTAGATCATGCTACATGCCAAATATCAAAGGTCTAGGCCTTACAGTTTCAGAGAAGAAGATTTTTTAAAGATTTTCCTATGAAAAACTGATAAGCCCTTGGGCGGGGCCATTTTTGGCCCGGGGGTCATAATGTGAACAACGTTTCGTTCCCCCTAGCCACTGATGCTTCTGACAAAATTTGGTTAAAATCGGGTCAGCAGTTTCAGAGGAGATGTCGTTTGAAAATGTGGACGGACACCGGAAACCGGACACCGGACGCCGGACGACGGACAAATAGCGGTCACAATAGCTCATCCTGAGCCTTCGGCTCAGGTGAGCTAAAAAGGGGAATAACTCCAAAAATATTGATGCTAGAGTTATGGCCCTTGTGCATGACACTAGCCCTCATCATGCTTCTTCAATGTGTGAAGTTATAATGAATTTGGCATAACTTTGTAGGAGATATGGCCCGGACACGAAGCGTGACAGACGGACTGACAAGAAAATATGAAAAAGGGGAATAACTCCAAAAATATTGATTCTAGAGTTATGGCCCTTGTGTATGACACTGCCCCTCATCATGATTGTTCCATATGTGAAGTTTCAAATCAATTGAACCAGTAGATAAAGAATTATTGTCCGGACAAAAAAATATGTAAAAGGGGAATAACTCCAATAATATTGATGCTAGAGTTATGGCCCTTGTGCATGACACTAGCCCTCATCATGCTTCTTCAATGTGTGAAGTTATAATGAATTTGGCATAACTTTGTAGGAGATATGGCCCGGTCACGAAGCGTGACAGACGGACGGACGGAATCGAGCAAACCTATAGTCCCCCAAACGGTAACCGGTAACTAATAAAACACAAAACTGCTGAACTCTTTTACCTGTTAATCTACATCCATGCAAGGCAAACATACTGTATATAAATAAATAACAAACATAACACATGTATGCTTACACATTTAAAACGCATTGTACATAACGTGTTGTTCTATTTGTAGAACAGCAAACCATTTTAGAACTGGCAAGCTACTGAGTAAGCTCAGCATTTCATCATGTCTAAAATGTTTAGCGTTGATGAAAATCTGACTAAAGATTTGACGGAGAATAAAATACGGATCTTATCAACACCATCCAGCTGTGTAAAACAGTTATAGTGGTTTACTACTTTAACGATGGCGGCGCGGTTTTAACTTAACAAGTTAATTGGGCGAGTGTTCATCTCATTAAGGAACATTAAAGAATATCAAACATCACTACCCGTGTGCCATATACAACGCTTCGATAAATAGCCGACACCAATTAAACAGTTTGCACACAATCGGGGGTTGTTTTACCCATGCCTGTGATTGTAAACACAAGAATTTGCGCCTCTGAGGTGCACTATTGTTAAGTGTCAGGGGTAGGCAATAAAGCCCCGGGGCTACGGACCCTGCCGGATTAACAAGTCATTGATAGATTGGTTACTGGAAATCTATGTCCAGTTCCAGAACGCGAATTTCCGGATGTAACGTGTCAATTTACTGCACAAGAAAATCGGTTCCCCTCGACTTTCGTCCAGATCGAGAGTTTTCCGGATTAACAAATTCCGGATTAATGAGACATCACTGTACTCTGTTTGAAAGGTCTGAAAAGGCATTTTAATGAATGAAAGGGTTACCCTTGTTTGACTTTGATACTGAATTTTGTAGATTTATGTTATTTCTTATAATGAAATTAAAGAATAATATGTGCTTTTTTTCATTTTTAAATCTTTCAGGTAAACTCTGCTGTGATAGTAATCACAATAGAGGGAATTCTAAAGAGAATCTATATTACTAAAACAAGATGTGTTTGTGAAACACTATGCCCCCTCTATATGATATTTGGCCCTGAAGGATGCCCTTGATCTTGACATGTCACCCCTCAAACTGTGCAGCTTCATGGGGTACACATGCATACCAAATATCAAGTCTGTATCTCTACTGGTTCAAACTTTATGGCCAATGCTAAAGTTGGTGACCTTTGACATGAAGGATGACCTTGACCTTGACATGTCACCCCTCAAACTGAGCAACTTCATGAGATACACATGCATACCAGTATCAAGGTTGTATATCTACTGGTTCAAACGTTATGGCCAATGTAAATGTTGGTGACCTTTGACCTTCAAAGATGACCTTGACATGTCACCCCTCAAAATGTGCAGTCAAATGAGAAACACATGTATACCAACTATCAAGTCTGTATCTCTACTGGTTCAAAAGATATGCCCAATGTTAAAGTCGGTGACCTTTGACCCTGAAAGATGACCTTGACATGTCACCCCAAACTGTGCAGCTTCATGAGAAACACATGTTTACCACATGTCAAGTCTGTATCTCTACTGGTTCAAAAGTTATGGCCAATGTTAAAGTCGGTGACCTTTGACCCTGAAAGATGACCTTGACATGTCACCCCCAAACTGTGCAGCTTCATGAGATACACATGCATACCAAATGTCAAGTCTGTATCTACAGGTTCAAAAGTTATGGCCAATGTTAAAGTCGGTGACCTTTGACCCTAAATGATGACCTTGACCTTGACATGTTGCCCCTCAAAATGTTCAGCTTCATGAGATACACATGCATACCAAATATCAAAACTCTATCTCTATAGTTCAAAAGTTATGGCCAATTTGAATTTGGTGACCTTTGACCCTGAAGGATGACCTTGACATGTCACCCCTCAAACTGTGCAGCTACATGAGATACACAAGCATGCCACATATCAAATCTCTATCTGTACTGGTTCAAAAGTTATGGCCAATGTTAAAGTCGGTGATTTGACCCATATGCTTGACCTCTGACCTTTAAGAATGACCTTGACCTTGACATGTCATCCCTCAAAATGTGCGGCTATAGATGAGATACATATGCATGCCAAATATCAAGTCTCTATCTGTACTAGCTCAAAAGTTATGACCAATGTTAAATTTACAAACAAACAGACAATTTGACCTTTGACCCTGAAGAATGACCTTGATATGTCACCCCTCAAAATGTGCAGCTTCATGAGATACACAAGCATGCCAAATATCAAGTCTCTATCTCTACTGGTCCAAAAGTTATGGCCAATGTTAAAGTCAGTGATATGACCCATATATTTGACCTCTGACCTTGAAGGATGACCTTGACATGTCACCCCTCAAAATGTGCGGCTTTATGAGATACATATGCATGCCAAATATCAAGTCTCTATCTGTACTGGCTCAAAAGTTATGACCAATGTTAAAGTTACAGACAAACAAACAGACAATTTGACCTTTGGCCCTGAAGAATGACATTGACCTTGACATGTTACCCCTCAAAATGTGAAGCTTCATGAGATACACAAGCATGCCAAATATCAAGTCTCTATCTCAACTGGTCCAAAAGTTATGGCCAATGTTAAAGTCAGTGATATGACCCATATATTTGACCTCTGACCTTGAAGGATGACCTTGACCTTGACATGTCACCCCTCAAAATGTGCGGCTTTATGAGATACATATGCATGCCAAATATCAAGTCTCTATCTGTACTGGCTCAAAAGTTATGACCAATGTTAAAGTTACAGACAAACAAACAGACAATTTGACCTTTGGCCCTGAAGAATGACATTGACCTTGACATGTTACCCCTCAAAATATGAAGCTTCATGAGATACACAAGCATGCCAAATATCAAGTCTCTATCTCTACTGGTCCAAAAGTTATGGTCAATGTTAAAGTCAGTGATATGACCCATAAATTTGACCTCTGACCTTGAAGGATGACCTTGACCTTGACATGTCACCCCTCAAAATGTGCGGCTTTATGAGATACATATGCATGCCAAATATCAAGTCTCTATCTGTACGGGCTCAAAAGTTATGACCAATGTTAAAGTTACAGACAAACAAACAGACAATTTGACCTATGGCCCTGAAGAATGACATTGACCTTGACATGTTACCCCTCAAAATGTGAAGCTTCATGAGATACACAAGCATGCCAATTATCAAGTCTCTATCTCTACTGGTCAAAAAGTTATGGCCAAAGTTAAAGTCAGTGATTTGACCCATATATTTGACCTCTGACCTTGACATTTCACCCCTCAAAATGTGCGGCTTTTTGAGATACATATGCATGCCAAATATCAAGTCTCTATCCTGTACTGGCTCAAAAGTCATGATCAATGTTAAAGTTGCTGACAAACAAACAGACAAACAGACAGACAGGGCAAAAACAATATGCCTCCCAGATCAGATCTGGGGGGGCATAAAAATCTCTATAAAATTATCGCCAGAGTTGTGGATCAACCAACAAACAGGCAAAAAAGACAGAGCAAAAACAATATCCCCCTTCCAACAAGAGGGCCAGAATGGCCCTGACATCGCTCACCAGACAATCAGAGGAGAAGATTTTCAAAGTTTTCACTATATGTTTCTATTGAAAACTTAACACCCCAGGGGCGGTGCCAATTTTGACCCCAGGGACACAATTTATATAACTTTTGTAGAGGACCTGCACATGATGCTGAAATAATGTAGTGAAAGAATGGATAGAGTATAGACCACTGGAACTTGTATTAATTCTTTGGATGCTAGAGGCAGATTCTCCCACCACTAATGACCTATGCAAACAGTTTGGATCCAGATCAGGCCTCACATAATGTGGGGCCTGATCTGATATCCAAATTGTTTGTAAATGAGACTGAACTTCTGAAAAACTTAGAAAGAAAGTGTGTAGTGGGATTCTCCCACCACTATGCAAACAGTTTGGATCCAGATCAGGGCCAACATAATGTGGGGCCTGATCTGATATCCAAACTGTTTGTCAATGAGACTGAACTTCTGAAAAACTTAGAAAGAAAGTGTGTAGTTAGGATAACTTATGAATATGCTGCAGACAACAATTTGGCAGATGACAAAATTACCCAGCATGCAAAGAGTTAAGCTGAAATTCACAACAGATAATTATGCTCTATATTGATATCTGGTAGCTTAATGCAGAGCATAGGTATGAAAAAAAGCTTTAAGAGTGTTCTGCATATTGAGAATTATCCACAGTTTTCTCAATCTTAAATGAGTGTGTGTTCTTTGTCTAAACACAATTTCTACTCTACTGATCAGGCTAAGGGTGATTATATAAGAACACACACTGACTGGTCTCAGCTCTGCAGGCTCAGATATTAAGGAGAAACCAGAAGACTGTAGTTTCTGATGTGAAGAAATCTATACACACAGGGCAGGGCCAATTTTAACCCCAGAACTATGATACTTTAAAAACTCATAAAGTTATGCTAAGTAAATCTATACACCAAATATCTAAGCTCTGGGACATGTAGTTTCTGACAAGAAGATTTTTAAAGTTTTTCCCATGCATAACTAGTGATCCTATGGGCTGTTTAAGCAGTCAGCTACAAAAATTTGGCAATCCCAGGGGTGGGACCAATTTTGACCCTAGGGGCATAATTTATATAACTTTTGTAGAAGTCTTGAAGTTGAAGCTATGTGCCAAATACGAAAGCTGAGGACCTTCTAGTTTTAGAGGAGATGATGTTCAAAGTTTTCACTATATGTTTCTATTGAAAACTGAAAACCCCTGGGGCGGGGCCAATTTTGACCCCAGGGGTATAATTTATATAACTTATGTAGAGGACCTACAGATGATGCTATGTGCCAAAGATGAAAGCTGAGACCCCTGTAGATTCAGAGGAGAAGAACTTTAAAGGTTCAAATTGTTGATGACGAACGACGGACGACGGACATCAGGCGATCACAAAAGCTCACCCTGAGCACTTTGTGCTCTGGTGAGCTAAAAAGGGGAAAATCCAAAATCTTTTTAACTAGGAAATCTAAATATTGCTTGGAAAAGAACTAAGCAAGCAACAGAACCAATTGCTTGCTAAAATGACGTCTTGTTGGATCACATCATGATCAGAACCATAATGGCAAAGACTGGAGAGTAGAGGTGTCATTGATGGACATTTCTGTATTGATATATCAATGGAAAAATATCGACAATATATCGATTTCTATACACAAACATGATTTATGCTCTGTAGTTATATCTTTCAGAGTGTAACTAGAACTGTAAGCCAAAGGCTAACGAATACCCCCCACCTGTCTGCTTGTCAGAACACCTATCATCAATCTGAACATATGTACATACAGAAACATGAAGAGATTTAAAAACAATACATGTCCAAACCTTTATGTAATAAAAATGAAGAATAATTCAGAGAAACAAGACCCTTTCACGAGTTTTTTTGTCAAATCCAAAGTTCTAAAGCTAGGTACCTTTTCAGAAAAACATTAAGTTCAAGGACAATAACTATGACAAAAATTATTCAACCAGACCCATATTTGAACTAAGCTGTACCTCATCTAGATCTAGCTCTATGTCAAATATGAAGTTAAGATCTCTAACCACTTCCAAAGAAAGACCGGAAAATTGAAAATTTGACAAAAAATTAAAGTTCAAGGGCCATAACTCTGGCAAAAATTATTCAACCAGACTGAGATTGGGAATTAAGATGTAATTCATCTAGAGTTAGCTTTATGCCAAATATAAAGGTAATATCTGCAACCACTTCCAAAAAAAGTCTGGAAAATCCCAAATTTGAAGAAAAAAATTAAAGTTCAAGGGCAATAACTCTGGAAATAATTATTCAACCTGGCTGAGATTGTTACATAAGCTGTAACTTATCTAGATTTAGCTTTGTACTAAATATAGAGTTTATATCTTTAGTGACTTCAATAAAAAGTCCAGAAAACCGGAAAACATTGATAGGGGACTAAAAAGGGGAGATAACTCCTCAAGTAGTGGTCCGATCATAATGGAAATATGCGGTGCAAAGGTTTATATGGTCATTTGGCTATACATGAACTTTCAACAAAATTGAAGCAAAATTGTAGAAGAAGGCCGGACAAAATTGTGTCCACGGATGGACAGACGGACGGACAGACGGACAACCTGATTCCAGTATACCCCCCCCCCCCCAAACTTCGTTGTGGGGGGGTATAAAAATTCACAAGAGTGTTCGGAGGAACACATGTGTCACCTGCTCACAGATGACACAAACGCTGTTAATCTACTGGAGTGCGAAAATCAGAACAAAGGGGAATTACTCAACAAGTATTGCATGCAAAGTGATGAACCTTAGTTACATCAATGGTCCTCAATGAGAGGAAGACACATGTGAAATTTAAAAGCTCTATAAAGATTAGTTTAGAAATGACCGTTGAGGGTCAAAAAACGAAAGTGTGATGGACAGACAGATGGACAGACAGAAAGACGGACAAACAGACAACAGAAAAGTGATCCCCAAGTGACACACTGCCTCTGGGCAGGTGACGCAAAAAGTGTACACATAATTATACATTTTAAAATTAGTTGTTCATAAAATAACAGTCAAAATTACCAAGGGTTCCATTTTGGAAATATCTAGACAATGTCGCTGAAGTAAACCTAACCCACCCAGTAAACACGAGAAAATAGAGGAAATGAAAGTATGCGTGGAAATTCTGCAGTAGAATTTCACTGCGTAAATGTAAGAAGTTACCAACCTATCTGAAATATAGCCAGTGGAAAGGTGTATGTCCTCCATTTGTATCGATATTTTGAAACCAGTATTGATATCAGATCGACCGACGTGTATCAATGATATATCGATATCGTTCCTATCAATGACACCTCTACTGGAGAGTGCATGCCACAGCATGCCTTGATATTGGAAGCAGAAAACAATTAATATCTCTGCAATATTTAGTATTTTCGATTTACAGGTTTGGTGTCTTGCCTTCACAAAACAGTACAACAGATTTGACTTTTGTTCCATGTCATTTCGATCAAAAGTGGCAATCGGCAATGTTTTACTTTTGCCCCATGTTGTATTATTAATACTTAATAATAATAATAATAATAATATAATAATAATAATCCTGTGCTTGCATGGGTCTCTTTGCCTAGTCAGCGTAATAGGGTTGGTTTAGTAAAAAGATTTGGACAAAACAATACACCATCTCATTAAAGCTGTGTTAGTGTTTAAAGGTCTTATACATATGTGTAGTACTGTATAACTCACGTCCATGGGACTGAGGGAGACGCCACTTTCTTTTGGAGCAATCTGACCCAGCAGGTAGGTATAGGCTTCCGAGTCCATGATATCTTGAGAGAAGTTGGAGATCTGCAAATTACTCTGAGAGTTCCGCAAATGGTAGTTGACCCATCGGATCAGGATTTCTTCAGGAGAAAGTTTGAGCAAGTCATCAATGGTCTCGCCTTCTTCCAGCAGGAGCATTAAGCCAGGGTGCTTCGTCAGATTCACTTCACTGAACAAGCCAATCTAAATTAAATTAAGGTGAAGGACTTTTACATTTTCTCAAGGGAAATAATTTCCTTTAACCCTTTACTCCATGAATGGTCACTTCAGAAATAATGACTGCATGAATGGTCACTTCAGAAATAATGACTGTATGAATATTCATGTAAGAGATAATGGCATCAAGAATATTAACTTGATTAATTGCTAAAATAGCTCATGAACACAGGAATTTTTGGCCATGAATGTAGAAATTGTAGAATCATATCTATACTATATTAGCAAACAGAGCGGACCCTGATCAGCCGGCTCATATAGGAGCCATCTGACTAGGGTCTTCCCTATTTTCAAAGACAAACAAGATGTGTTTGTGAAACACTATGCCCCCTCATTATGATATTTGACCCTGAAGGATGACCTTGATCTTGACATGTCACTCCTCAAACTGTGCAGCTTCATGGGGTACACATGCATACCAAATATCAAGTCTGTATCTCTAATGGTTCAAAAGTAATGGCCAATGTTAAAAGTTGATGACCTTTGACCATGAAGAATGACCTTGACATGTCACCCCTCAAACTGTGCGGCTTCATGAGATACACATGCATACCAGTATCAAGGCTTTATATCTACTGGTTCAAACATTATGGCCAATGTTAATGACCTTTGACCTTCAAAGATGACCTTGACCTTGAAATGTTACCCCTCAAACTGTGCAGCCAAATGAGAAACACATATATACAAACTATCAAGTCTGTGTCTCTACTGGTTCAAATGTTATGGCCAATGTTAAAGGCTGTGACCTTTGCCCCTGAAAGATGACCTTGACCTTGACAGGTCACCCCACAAAATGTGCAGCTTCATGAGATACACATGCACACCAAATATCAAGACTTTACCTCTATTGGTTCAAAAGTTTATGGCCAATTTGAAGTTGGTAACCTTTGACCCTGAAGGATGACCTTGACATGTCACCCCTCAAACTATGCAGCTTCATGATATACACAAGTATGCCAAATATCAAGTCTCTATATGTACTGGTTCAAAAGTTATGGCCAATGTTAAAGTCGGTGATTTGACCCATATGTTTGACCTCTGACCTTTAAGGGTGACCTTGACCTTGACATATCACACCTCAAAATATGCGGCCTTACGAGATACATATGAATGCCAAATATCAAGTTTCTATCTGTACTGGCTCAAAAGTTATGACCAATGTTACAGTTACAGACAAAGAAACAGACAATTTGACCTTTGACCCTGAAGGATGACCTTGACATGTCACCCCTCAAAATGTGCAGCTTCATGAGATACACAAGCATGCCAAATATCAAGTCTCTATCTCTACTGGTCCAAAAGTTATGGCCAATGTTAAAGTCGGTGATTTGACCCATATATTTGACCTCTGACCTTGAAGGATGACCTTGACCTTGACATGTTACCCCTCAAAATGTGCGGCTTTATGAGATACATGTGCATACCAAATATCAAGTCTCTATCTGTACTGGCTCAAAAGTTATGACCAATGTTAAAGTTGCTGACAAACAAACAGACAAACAGACAAACAAACAAACAGACAGGGTAAAAACAATATGCCCCCCAGAATTGATCTGGGGGGCATAAAAAAGGTGTATTTATGGAGTAAAGGGTTAATAATGGCATCGTGAACAAGGAAATTTTTACCATGGCAGAAACTGTAGAAATAAATTTAGATTATTTAATAAGCTAACACAGGGCTCACGCTAGGCATCGCCATGGTGGCATTTGCACTAAATTAGACAATATGGCGACAAAAAAAATTTTTTTGCTAAAATGTTTGGTGCCAACTTTTTTCACCGATTTTTTGTGGTATTAAGTGGAGAAAATGTGAGATGTAGGTATCTGTTTCTATATGACTCCTAAGCAAAAGAAACTACAGCCACAAGTTATTCTGTACAGTGTTCTCCAAAGGCATGCCAGTTTCTTTCCGCTTATCGCACACGTGTTATGCTTTATTTACCAAATATCAAAGGTCTAGGCCTTACAGTTTCAGAGAAGAAGATTTTTAAAGATTTTCCTATGAAAAACTGATAAGTCCTGGGGCGGGGCCATTTTTGACCCGGGGGACATAATTTGAACAATATTTGTAGAGGACCATTACATCATGCTACATACCAAATATCAAAGCTCTTGGCTTTGTAGTTCCAGAGAAGAAGATGTTTAAGTAAATTGTTGACGCCTGCACGTACGCACGGCGCACATACGCACGACAGACGCCGGACATAGGATCATCCCAATAGCTCACCTTGGCACTTCGTGCCAGGTGAGCTAAAAAGGGCTATAACTCTGTCAAAATGCTTGACAGAGTTATGTACTCTTGTCTACTGATGAAGCCTGTGGTGGTGAACAAGTTTTCCAAGTTTCAATGCTTTATTCCAAAGATTAGAGGCAAAAAGTGGACTTAAAAAAAACCTTAACCAAAACTTTTAAGTTAAAAAGGGCCATAATGCTGTCAAAATGCTTGACAGAGTTATGTACTCTTGTCTACAGATGGAGCTTGCAGGGTTTCTACTGGACAAAAAAGTTTTTTTGCCGCTTTCTTTTGGTCAGAGGGGAGCTTCCAGTCGGATTTCTTTTTAATCTGGACTACAAAAGGCACCATTTCCAGTTTACCTGGAGCATAACTAACATAACATTTATGCATGTTAAAATAATGATGACTACTTGTGTTTTCTGATTTTTTTGTTCTACATAGCAATATATCAATATGATGCTATAAAAATTTAACTACTCAAACAGCAATCTTCACATTCAGTATCTGCAGGTGTAACACCAATCTCAGACTTCTATACTCAGTCATTGAATAGTGATTGCTGAATAAATGTTTCATCAAAACTAGTGTGTTTTTAATGTTGTAAACTGAGTACATATTGAAGAAATTACGTTTTGATATACAGTGCTTCCTGTATTTAACAACTTCTGTTTGAATCTGGGAAAAGGTTGTTTTACAAGGGAGTTTTGTTGGGGAGGGACCAATGTTTCACTACAAATAGCTTAAAGTATAGCTTATACTAAGACCAGTCAAACTTATATTATGCAATCACCCAAAGGAATGGACCAAAGTGGCTGCTGAATGCATTATATCAACATTTACAAGTTATGTATAGGTAGTTACACATTTATTTATGCAAGCTATGATTCAGCTTGTATTTCTGAGTAAATTCTAGTTCACATTAAATTTTGTGTACTCTAAATGGTGTTATCCAGCTACTTTCGGTTTTAACGATATCCCTGTCTTGAAAACACAAAGTTTATAGTTCAGGATGATTTGTACGACTGAACAAACTATCAGAATGTGTCGAGCAACTGAGCTCGTCTCCCGAACGGCGAACAGTCTTTCTACCATTTAACCCCACCACCCAAAATACCATTAGTGGGATGTCTCATTAGAGTGTTTTTATTGCTTTTGGTTGGATTTTGGTCACACCTTTTGCATTCTAATTTGATCAAGAATTGAATCAACAGCAACTAACAGGAAATTGACAGAAATCCTATCTAGAATTCATAACAAAACATATGCCTATATGTACGATTAAATGCGACAGGAGTAGAAGTGTTCGGAAGAACATGTTCTACTGCCTTCACCATTTACTTCCAAGAAAACAAGAGGAGAGGAGACGCAAAATAAAAACAAGATGTGTTTGTGAAACACTATGCCCCCTCATATATTTGACCTCTGACCTTGAAGGATAACCTTGACCTTGACATGTCACCCCTTAAAATGTGCAGCCTCATGAGATACACAAGCATGCCAAATATCAAGTCTCTATCTCTACTGGTCCAAAAGTTATGGCCAATGTTAAAGTTGGCGATTTGACCCATATATTTGACCTCTGACCTTGAAGGATGACCTTGACCTTGACACGGCACCCCTCAAAATGTGCGGCTTTATGAGATACATATGTATGCCAAATATCAAGTCTCTATCTATACCTGCTCAAAAGTTATGACCAATGTTAAAGTTGCTGACAAACAAACAGACAAACAGACAAACGGACAAACAGACAGACAGGGCAAAAACAATATGCCCCCCGACTATCGTCAATGGGGCATAATTATAACGTATTAATGTTCCAATTTGACAGAGTATACTGACCACGAAGAACTTCAGTTTATGATCGTGTTCGATTGCAATTTTGCTTCTGTCACATGATTTTGTTCTGAAAGTGACAAATCGAACGTCCGTATGGTTATAGTTTTCTATAGGCTCTTAATCTGTGTGTGTATTGGTAAACAACCTGTCAATTTGACATGAGGGTTCCCGAGAACAAGGGCATGTTGTATTGCTATGCAAGACATGAGTCCCCCACCGGACTGAAAAAAAACTCTACTCTCCCCACCCCACCCACCCATGGTGTGGTTGACCATAGTATATACATGACCACCTGAATGGTATTAGTACCTACTTTCATACATTGAATCAGTAAATAAAAAGTTATTGTACTGACAAGAAAATATGAACAAGAGTACCGCATACGGTACATAATACGCCCACTTGCAAACTTTCTCTGATTCAACATGCCTTATAAGTGTTGACATTTTCTAATCTGTGCTTCAGATCTTGATTTCCATATTAAGGTGATACTATTTTTTAAAAAAATGAAGTGAATATCTTATTAAATAAAAAAGTTACAGCTAATCCTCATTTTTGCAGATTTTTGTAAAGTGCAACGGCCATAACTCCGAAACAACAAATCAAATGATCCTCAGAATCGACTTAGCTTCAGGTCTGGATGAAGTTTCATTAATATCTGTCAAACAGTTTTGTCAGAAAACAGCGGACAAACTATTTGCATATATTTGCATTTTTTTAAGTAAAAGGGCAATAACTCCAAAATGAAAAATCAAATAAACCTCAAAATTGACCCAGCATCAGATCTTGATGCATTAAACATTTTTGTGAAGTTTCATTAATATTTCTCAAATAGTTTTCCCAGAAAACAGCCGACAAACTATATGCATTATTTTTTAAGGACAAGGGCCATAACTCTGAAACGAAAAATCAAATGATCCTCAGAATCAATTCAGTTTCAGATCTTGATGCATTAAACATTTGTGTGAAGTTTCATTAATATCTCTCCAATAGTTTTCCCAGAAAACAGCGGACAAACTATTTGCATATTTTTTAAGGACGAGGGCCATAACTCTGAAATGAGAAATCAAATGAACCTCAGAATCAACTCAGCTTCAGATCTTGGTGCATTAAACATTTGTATGAAGTTTCATTAATATCTGTCAAATAGTTTTCCCAGAAAACAGCGGACAAACTATTTGCATGTATTTGCATTATTTTTCAAGTAAAAGGGCCATAACTCCGAAACGACAAATCAAATGAACCTCAGAATCGACTCAGCTTCAGATCTTGATGCATTAAACTTTTGTGTGAAGTTTCATTAATATCTCTCAAATAGTTTTCCCAGAAAACAGCGGACAAACTATTTGCATGAATTAATGCATTATTTTTTAAATAAAAGGGCCATAACTCCGAAACGAAAAATCAAATGAACTTCAGAATCGACTCAGCTTCAGATCTTGATGCATTATACATTTTTGTGAAGTTTCATTAATATCTCTCAAATAGTTTTCCCAGAAAACAGCGGACAAACTTTGCATATTTTTTAAGGACAAGGGCCATAATTCTGAAATGAAATATCAAATGAATCTCAGAATCAACTCAGCTTCAGATCTTGATGCATTTAACATTTGTGTGAAGTTTCATTAATATCTGTCAAATAGTTTTCCCAGAAAACAGCGGACAAACAAAATGTTGACGGACGAACGAACGAACGAACGGACGGACGGACGGACAGGGCCACGACAATATACGACCACCTTTATTAGGTGGGCGTATAAAAAGGGGAGTAACTCCAAAAATATTGATGCTAGAGTTATTACCCTTGTGCATGACACTACACCTCATTATACTTGTCCCATATGTGAAGTTTCAAATCAATTGAGCCAGTAGATAGAGTTATTGTCCGGACAAAAAAATATGTAAAAGGGGAGTAACTCCAAATATATTGATGCTAGAGTTATGGCCCTTGTGCATGACCCTAGCCCTCATCATCCTTCTTCAATGTGTGAAGATATAATGAATTTAGCATAACTTTGTAGGAGATATGGCCTGGACACGAAGCGTGACAGACGACAGACTGACGGAATCGAGCAAACCTATAGTCCCCCAACCGGTAACCAGTGGGGGACTAATAATTATTTTTCACAGCTAATTTCCAGATAAAGGGTTAATTAAGGTAACTTTGAAATTCAGGACTGCAGAAAAAAAGTATGCTTGGTCAATTTTTTTTCGCCACTCTCGGATATTTTTTCGCCATTTGCGAAAGTAGCGAACGACAGCGGAAACCCTGAAGCTTGTGGTTGTGAACAAGTGTTCCAAGTTTAAAAGCTATATTCCAAAGATTAAAGGCAAAACGTGGACTTTAACAAAAACCTTAAACAAGGTGTGACGCGGATGTGGACGTGGAAGCTGACCCCAGGGCGAGTAGAATAGCGCCACTATTCTTCGAATAGTCGAGCTAAAAAAGTGTGATGGAGAGACAGACAGACGAACATGCCAACAAATCAGAACAAGGGGCAAATCCTTTTGTTATTTTCTTTTGTTTAAGGGCCATTGGCCTTTATTCTCTTGTTACAGAATGAACGCCATTGTTTTCTTTTGTTCTGCTGATCATGACCTAGCCCTGCCCCCTTGTCCGTAATTTGTAGAGCGGACAGATGGATGGGCAGACAGATGGACAGACAGACAACAGAAAAGTGATCCTATGTGACACACTGCCTTTTGGCAGGTGACATAATAATTACATTGAAAGAGAATGTGTTTACCCTAATAATCTGCCACAGAAGTCCCAAAATCAAATGTGGCTTTCCTTCCTCTAGGTCAGAATGTCCGATGTTGACAACATTACAACCTATTGACCGGGCAGAGTTTAAGGCCAAATTGTGGTTCTCTGTTCGATGGTACACATTGGGTTCTTTTTTCTTATTGATAGTTCGTTCATCAATTGTCTCTGGCATGGAGTCATTAATCAACTTGCTGTAAAATAAGAGAAAAATGTGCATTTCAAAAATATACTACAGTTAACCCTCGTTACAGCAGCAGTGTTGGTGAATCTTGATATTGCTGCTATAACGAAACTGCTGTTGTAAAGTAATTCTATCAGCACCGTAGTTTACCCCACCCACCGGTATATTATTGCTAAGGGCTATTCCAGGAAAATCTCCCTGGTGGGGTCGGAACGACAGCCTACTAAAATTACCTTGGTGGGGGGTGCAATAGAAATTCTAATTCTGTTGGTGGGGGGGGGGGGGGGGGGGGGGAAATCTGATTAAAGTTCTATTGGTGGGGTTATTTCAACATCTGAAATTAAATTGATGGGATGGTTTGTCAAATTAAACTCTTCATGCAAGCAGTTTTCTTCAACAGTAATGAAAATTATCGAAAAACCTTTTTCTGACACGAACTCCCGAGAAAATTCCGTTGTGTGAATATTATGGAGACATGCAATTTTTAGTCTTGATCATCTAGACGTTTATCTGATCCGACTTCGATATTGAGCGGCTGATTGATTGAGATGACCGTGGTAAAAAGTACTAAGACACAGGTGGTCTCAACCAATCACTGCTCTTGCTTCTCGATGTAAAAGCCTGGATGAAGATCACCTCTGATATTGTCAACACATAAACAAAAACAAGAGGACCAGAATGGCCCTGAAGCGCTCACCAGACAATCAGAGGAGAAGATTTTCAAAGTTTTCACTGTTTCTATAGAAAACTAGCCGGCCCTGGGGCAGGCCAATTTTGACCCCAGGGGCATAATTTATACAAATTTTGTAGAGGACTTGAACATGATGCTATGAACCAAATATGAAAGCTGAGAACCTTTCAGTTTCAGAGGAGAAGATTTTCAAAGTTTTCTCTATATGTTTATACTGAACACTACCCTCCCCTGGGGCGGGCCATATTTGACCCCAGCGCCATAATTCATATAACTTTTGTAGAGGACCTATACATGATGCTATGTGCCAAATATGAAAGCTAAGAACTTTCCAGATTCAGAGAAGAAGATTTTCAAAGTTTTCACTATTTGTTTCCATTGAAAACTGCCCATCCCTGGGGCGGGGACAATTTTGAACCTAGTGCAATAATTAATATAACTTTTGTAGAAGACCTGAACATGATGCTCTGTGCCAAATATGAAAGTTGAGCGCCTTCCAGTTTCAGAGGAGAAAATTTTCAAAGATTTCACTATTTGTTTCTATTTAAAACTGCCCATCCCTGGGGCGGGGCCAATTTTGACCCCAGGGCCATAATTTATATAACTTTTCTAGAGGACCTAAACATGGTGCTATGTGCCAAATATGAAAGCTAAGAACCTTAAAGTTTCAGAGGAGAAGATTTTCAAAGATTTCACTATTTGTTTCTATTGAAAACTGCCCACCCCTGGGGCGGGCCAATTTTGACCCCTGGGGCATAATTTATATAATTTTTGTAGAGGACCTGAACATGATGCTATGTGCCAAATATGAAAGCTAAGAACCTTAAAGTTTCAGAGGAGAAGATTTTCAAAGATTTCACTATTTGTTTCTATTGAAAACTGCCCACCCCTGGGGCGGGCCAATTTTGACCCCTGGGGCATAATTTATATAATTTTTGTAGAGGACCTGAACATGATGCTATGTGCCAAATATGAAAGCTGAGAAACATCTGGTTTCAAAGGAGAAGATTTTCAAAGGTTAACTATATGTTTCCATTGAAAACTTTGTACCCCTGGGGAGGGGCCAATTTTGACCCCAGGGACATAATTTATATAACTTTTGTAGAGGACCTGAACATGATGCTCTGTGCCAAACATGAAAGCTAACCGCCTTCTAGTTTCAGAGGAGGTTTTCAAAGATTTCACTATTTGTTTCTATTGAAAACTGCCCATCCCTGGGGCGGGGCCAATTATGACCCTAGGACAATAATTTATATATCTTTTGTAGAGGACCTGTATATAATGCTCTGTGCCAAATATGAAAGATGAGAGCCTTTCAGTTTCAGGAGAAGATTTCCAAAGATTTCACCATTTGTTTCTATTGAAAACTGCCCACTCCTAGGGCGGGGCCAATTTTGACCCCAGGGTCATAATTTATATAACTTTTGTAGAGGACCTGAACATAATGCTATGTGCCAAATATGAAAGCTAATAACCTTCTGGTTTCAGAGGAGAAGATTTTCAAAGTTTTACTATATGTTTCTATTGAAAACTTCTCACCCCTGGGATGGGGCCAATTTTTACCCCAGGGGCATAATTTATAAAATTTTGTAGAGGACCTATAGGTGATGCTATGTACCAAAGATGAAAGCTGAGAACCCTGTTGATTCAGATGAGAAGATTTTTAAAGGTTCAAACTGTTGACGCAGGACGACGCATGACGATGGACGATGGACAACAGGCGATCATAAAAGCTCACCCTGAGCACTTTGTGCTCTGGTGAGCTAAAAAAATAAATGAATCGAAAATAGACCTAAACTAGAGGGTTTTGTCTCAAAAACGGATGTCTCCCCTCTAATAAAAACAATATGTAAAGGGAAATCACTAAAAATGTTATGGTCTTGATGAATGATACTTCCCCTCATTATGCGCTTTCCACACTACATTTTTCAAGAAGAAAATGATAACAGCTAATAACTCCAAAAATACTGATACTAGATTTATGGCCCTTGTGCATGACACTTACTTTCATCATGCTCTTTCCAAAAATAAAATGTCATTCCAATAGCATCAGTCGAACAGGAGTTATTGGTCGGCCAAAAAATGTAACAAAGGGCAATAACTCAAAAAGTATTGAAGCCAGAATTATGGCCCTTGTTCATGACACTTTCTCTCATCATGCTCTTTCCATGTATGAAGTTTCAATACGATGGCAAGAGCCATGTAGGAGTTATCGTCCGGACAAGAAAGAATTAAACAAATGTACAAGGGGCAATAACTCTAAATTTATTGAAGCTCGAGTTAAGGATCTTATGCATGACACTTTCTCTTATCATGATCGTTCCATGTATGAAGTTTCACTCCAATGGCATAGGAGTAATCATCCGGACAAAAAATTGTGATTTTTTTACAAAGGGCAATAACTCCAATTTTAGTGAAGCCAGAGTTATGGAACTTGTGCATGACACTTCTTCTCGTTATGATCTTTCCATATATGAAGTTTCAATCCAATGGCATGAGCCATATAGAAGTTATCGTCCGGACAAAAAAGTGTGAATTTTTTTACAAAGGGCAATAACTCCTATATTAGTGAAGCCAGGGTTATGTACCTTCTGCATGACACTTCCTCTCATTATGCTCTTTCCATATATGAAGTTTCAATCAACTGGCATCAGGCATATTGAAGTTATTGTCCGGACAAAAAAATTTGATATTTTTTACAAGGGGCAATAACTCCAATATTAGTGAAGCCAGAGTTATGGACCTTGTGCATGACACTTCCTCTTGGCATGATCTATGAAGTTTCAATCAACTGGCATCAGGCATATTGAAGTTATCGTCCGGACAAAAAGTGTGACGGACAGACGGACAGACAGACAGACAGACAGACAGACAGACAGACAACTCTCACGAAAACAATATGTCTCCCCCATATAAATATGGGGGGAGACATAATAACAACCATAAGACATTGACAGGATTTATTTTAATAAAACAGAGTCCTAGCAGTAGCACAGGTACATGTAGTGAATCTGAGGTCGGCAAAGAGAAAACTTCTTGCCATAACAGAACCACAGAAGCATGTATGATGTCAACAGAACAAAATGAAAGACTGTCAGACTAATGCACAAGTGTAGCAATACACTGGGCTGTCATTTGGGTTTGCAAGTCGGCTTGACAAAAAGTAATTGCATAAATGTAAAATTATAGATTATTCACATGACATGCACTAATAATGCAAAGTTAAATGTTGAAATATAAACCATTGTTACAAATTTGTAAGCATTTAAAGGGGATGTCCCTACATTTGATGCGTTTCATAAACACTTAAAATATACAAAACTCATTTGTTTATATGCTGAAAAGTAGTAGATCACAAAAAGCCCAATCCAATTACCGTTTATAATGACAAACATCCATGTGTTTGATATTGCCGATCCCGGTTTTACTCCCCGATGTTTCAGTTTTATTCGGGTTGAGTTTTAGTTTCGTAACTGTTCGCCCTATTCGCGATTCTCCGACCACTTCCGAGAAAGCTATTACGTAAACAATGGAGGGATCGGGTGATCATCGGCAAAACGCGGAAGAATTTATGGAAAAGGCCGATAATATTGTGTTGTAGAACAAAAAATATCAGTTATTGATGAAATCGGTTTATTTGTATCACATGGGCATTTTTCGATATAAGTTCAAATTGGGAACCTTCATAATAATGATAGAGCATAACAAATACCAAGTTTTATGATATTATTGAAAATATGCGATCATTGTAGGGACCTCCTCTTTAACAGAATCAGTTTCTGTAAGATCTTTGATTCTCTGAATGCATTTATTACATGTTTACAAGTGTTTTAGTTATTTATCTCTTTATTATAATATATACATATACATACATATATATATATATATATATATATATATATATATATATATATTTATTTTTTTAATTTTTTTTGGTGGGGGGGGGGGGGGGGGGGGGGGGTGTGTTATATTATGAATTTTTATTCCTTTAGTGGTGGGGTAAAAAATAATTAAAATTCAATTGGTGGTATCCATTATTTAGACTGTCGTTCCTCCCTAGATTTTCCTGGAATTAGCCCTCAGGATTGGAATGGCTTTCAGCCAACCAATTAAGCTAACAGTTGACCCAATAGTCATATTTATAAAGGAATGATTTTCAGTGAGTCCGTTTATTCTAATCAATGATATTGATGAGCATGGCTTTCAGTCAACTTGTCTGTATCAAGTTTGTTAATACAGATTATTCTAGTTTATGATATTGATGAGCATGGCTTTCATTCAACTTGTCTGTATCAAGTTTGTTTATGCAGTTCCTTCCGGTTAGTGATTTTATATCTATTGTACATCTTTTGCATATCTTTCATTGACCGATAGACAATCGTGTGGATCCATTATTTTTCAAATTTCATATATATTGTATATCTATTGTATATCTTTCACTGCCTGGATAGATAATCATGCGGTTCATTCCGGTTAGTAATTTCATCCATGTGAAGCGATTTTGAACACGTGAAGAGCGCTATATAAATGTGGTATCATAATAATAATAATATTCTTACTACGCTTTTGAAATATTTCTATTAAACCAGTATTCTTTTTTTCTGATTTTAAGAACCACTTTTCCACTCAATTTCTGTTTGATGTTAAAGTTGTTTTCCAATGAGATTTAAACCAAAACACTTTTGGTGCAAAAGAAATGCCATTTATTTTAGGTACAGTCAAACTTTAGTAGCCAGAGCATCACTCAAACAGTTATTGTTTGAGCACCTGGTATGGGTCAAGCTATAAATATGTTGTGTCACTGGGTTACAAGTTGTTTTGACAGACAATTATCCCCCCCCACCGGGTTTGTTGGGCAGACATTTGCCCCCTTTGATGTTTTTGATGGGCATACTTTTACCATGTGGTAGTATGTTTAATGGGTGGACATTTGCCTCCTCATGTTACATCAAATATAAAATATAACCATAATAATATGTCACAATATTATGATAGATTATACAGCTCGCATAAACTATGAATAAGCATCCCATCGCAAGGGTAAAACAAAAAGCTGTCACAGTCACATGACAAATGCCCCACAAAGCATATCGCCTACACTAAAGCCTGGCTCATGTGTATGCCTGGACCATATCACATTTTGTAGAAGCTTAGGTGGCGAACATTTGTATCAGGTTACCTTGAAATCTACTTATGTATGTAGGAGTTACGGAGTGGACATGACAAAATGTCCCAATTTTTTTAAATTTGAGATAGGAATCTGGTTCTTTTTTAACTTTGACCCCGATTATGACCTTGACCTTTGAGATAGGAACCTGGTTCTTTTTCGTGACACACCTTTTCCAATCGTGGTAAACATTTGTACCACGTAATTTTGAAATCCACTCATGTATGTAGGAGTTACAGAGTCTACACGAAAAAATGTCTCCATTCTTTAACCGCGATTGTGACCTTTACCTTTTAGATTGGAATGTGGCTTTTTTCGCGACAAATCGTCTCAAGTTGGTGAACATTTGTACCAAGTTATTTTGAAATACACTCATGCATGTAGGAGTTACAGATCGGACGCCATGCGGGACAAACAGACTGACTGACAGACAGATTGACTGTGAGATTACTACATGCCTCCCTTTGGGTGCATAAAATCCTGTCTCACCATAGTATAATTCCTCCTTTGGTTTTCTTGTACAGGTCATCTGAGTCTGGGTTGATTGGAAGAAGGCTTTTGATGTCTTCATCATTAGAAAGCTTACTGTTCAGGAAGAAATAAAAACAAACATGTAAACAATACCAAAGATAAGATGTGTAATTCAGCATATACATGTATTAAAAAATATTTCCTTTATTTCTCCACCAAACCCTAATAGTATAATACTGTGACCACTCTTTAGATTTGTATAACAAGTATTTAGTATGCACCTTTATCTGTAGCTCTGACAAATTGATACACTAGATTTCAAATACATACATTACTCTACTGGATGAAACTTTTTGCAATACTCTGCCTATATTATTAATTCTTTCAGCGCCAACATTGCCGTCTGCTAGACACATTTTTGTCTGCTATATGTTTTAGTGTGAGTGCTTGTTCAATTTCTATATAAAAACGATAAACAGGTATAATACAATTTGGATCCTAAGCATCTCATCTGAATCTAAACTGTTTACTCATGATACCACAGACCTTGAAAGGGTTAACAGGAATTATTGAATCCTTGTAATAAAATATAACAAGAGGGTCATGGTTGTACTATATTGCTTATCAGGGTACTGTCAGTGATGTTAGTTCATAACAAGAAAACTTGCAGAGTAGATATCCCTGCCAAACAAGTGCTGGTTTCAGAGTTATTGATCAGATGGAGAAAAAGTTCAATTTTTAACAAAGGAAGAACTATAACTGTGGTGACCTTTCATCTAGTGACCTCAAAAACTATAGGGGTCATCTAGTGGTCATGACTAAGGCGTAAAAAAAAAAAAGGTTTGTTTCTGGTTACCCGACCGGCCGTTCATTAGACCGAGCGACATTTCTAGTATAGTGCAGGTCAGGTCCAGTCGTTAAATATTCAACTGGTCCGAATGGTCCAGTGCGAAATAATCGGTTCTAGAAAAATTCCATTCATTTTGCAAGTTTTTCTACTCTTTTTCTCCTTCTGTCGCTCTAATATTGTTTTGTTTTTATCATTGTACTAAGTAGAGAAAGCTGCGAGCACCTTGCAACCACGTGACTTCCTTCAAAACGTCGAGGTTGGGATTGTCTCAAATTAAGTTAGGGTATTGTGATAAAACATTGTCGTTTTCGAAAAATCGCTAGTTAATCCAATGCTTTTATTTCAGTAAGGTTTCGTGTAAAAAATGCTTTTGTGGAAATTTATATTTTAAGGGAATATATTGACAGAAAAAATATTAGCCAAATGATTCTTAATGACACCACTTGAAACATTATGAAACATTCCCTAAATTTATGTCGTAAAACAGATGTCGTAAATCTTGGTTTCCCACACTAACACCACTTTTCTATTATGTACACTCGCGACGATATATGCCAGTTTTAATTTGGGTTTACGGGCAGTGGAGATGACAAGAAAGAAAGGGAAATGTAAGGAGTCATCGAAGAAAAAAGGCAGTTCTGTCAGAAATTAAAAGAAGAGTTTACTTGGTTAAACTACGTACAGTACATTCCTTGTAGAAAATACAATTTGGTAAATTGTGGAGTTTTACAGTGGGGTGCTAAATACCAATAGGTCCATACCACAGATTAACCGTTACCTGATGAATATTGATGATTATTCATATAAGACTATGCCTACTATGAATATATATTCGTATTTAGGTATCAGTTCGATTTTTAGCATACTGCTGACCAAAAAAAAAACAATAATAAAAAAAACAAGAGATGTCACAGTCACGTGACAAATGCCCCCAAAAATTGTACCCTGTAACCTTGACCTTTGACCCATGGACCAGGGAGTTTTCATATCGTCTTTGTGTGGTGAACATTTGTGCCAGGTTCCTTTGAAATCCATTCACAGATAAACCAGTAATTGTACCCTGTGACCTTGACCTTTGACATATGGACCAGGGAGCTGAACGCGACACATCGTCTTTGTCTGGTGAACATCTGTGCCAAGTTATATTGAAATCCATTGATAGATAAAGATGTTACAGACCGGACACGAAATTTGTGACAAAGTAATTGTACCCTGTGACCTTGACCTTTGACCCATGGACCAGGGAGTTGAAAGCGACACATCATCTTTGTCTGGTGAACATTTGTGCCAAATCATATTGAAATCCATTGATATAAAATTATAAAGAAGTTACAGACCGGACACAGAATTTGTGACAAAGTAATTGTACCCTGTGACCTTGACCTTTGACCTATGGACCTGGGAGTTGAAAACGACACATCGTCTTTGTGTGGTGAACATTTGTGCCAAGTTATATTAAAATCCATTGATAGATAAAGAAGTTACAGGCCTGACACGAAATTTGTTACAAAGTAATTGTACCCTGTGACCTTGACCTTTGACCCATGGACCTGGGAGTTGAACGCGACACATCGTCTTTGTGTGGTGAACATTTGTGCCAAGTTATATTGAAATCCATTGATAGATGAAGAAGTTACAGACCGGACACAAAATTTGTGACAAAGTAATTGTACCCTGTGACCTTTACCTTTGACCCATGGACCTGGGAGTTGAACGCGACACATCGTCTTTGTGTGGTGAACATTTGTGGCAAGTTATATTCAAATCTATTGATAGATTAAGAAGTTACAGACCGGACACGAATTTGGGACGGAAGGACAGACGGACGGACAGACGGAAGGACGGACAATGCGATTACTATATGCCCGCCTTTGGGGGCATAATAAAAAGTTCCCGATCTACCTACCCAACTTTTTTGGGGGCATGTAACCAGAAACAACCCTATTTTTTTTTAGGCCTAATCACAGCAACTTGTGAAGCCTAACCACTGAGCAGATATTGATCGGAAAACATTTCACAAGTTAAGATCATAGTGACCTTGACCTTTGACCTAGTGACCTAAAAACAAAAGGGGTCATCTTGTGGTTATGACCAATCACCATAGCAAGTTTGAAGATACCAAACCAAATCCTTGAGCAGTTATTGATCGGAAACCATTTCACCAGTTAAGGTCATGGTGACTTAAGATGTTTGACCAAGTGACCTCAAAAACTATAGGGTCATCTAGTGGTCATCACCAACCACCACAGCAAGTTTAAAGATTCTTAGCCAAACTATTGGGCAGTTATTGATTGGAAACCATTTCATCAGCTTAGGTCATGGTGGCCTTGACCTTTGATCTAGTGACCTCAAGAACAATAGGGGTCATCTAGTGGTCATGACCAACCACCACAGTAAGTTTGAAGATCCTAAGTCAAACCCCTGAGCAGTTATTGATCTGAAACCATTTCACCAGTTAAGGTTATGGTGACCTAAACCTTTGACCTAGTGACCTCAAAAACTATTGAGGTCATCTAGTGGTCATGACCAACCACCACAGCAAGTTTGAAGATACTAAGCCAAATCCATTTTCAGTTATTGATCTGAAACCATTTCACCAGTTAAGGTCATGGTGACCTTGACCTTTGACCTAGTGACTTCAAAAACATTAAGGGTCATCTAGTGGTCATCACTAACCACCACAGCAAGTTTGAACATCCTAAGCCAAACCCCTGAGCAGTTATTGATCGGAAAACATTTCACAAGTTAAGGACATCTTGACCTTTGACCTAGTGACCTAAAAACAAAAGGGGTCATTTAGTGGTCATGACCAACCACCACAGCAAGTTTGAAGATTCTACCCGAAGCCATTTTTTAGTTATCGATCGGAAACCATCGACCTTCCTACCCACCGACAGACTGATCAACATGTGCAAAGCAATATACCCACATTTTTTCAAAAGGGGGTTTTACTAGAAAACTGACCGAGACCCTGTAATCAAGGGCAGATAACTCTAGACTGATCTGATTCAACCCAAAAACTATAGGTTTCTTCCTTTGATGATACTATGCCCTAATATGAAACCAATATATGAAGTTGTGTTTGAGTTTATCGCGTCAAATCTAAAGTGTCTACGGACAGACAGAGAGAAAGAAATTGGGCTCTTATGATGCCATGAATACTTATTAGATTAATTTGTTATAATAGCACATGGACATTGAAAATTTTAGATATGGCAGAAACTATAGAATCATATCTATATCATATCATAAGCAAACAGAGCAGACCCTGATCAGACAGCTCCTATCTGGGGTCTCTGTTTGCAAAGGCATAGAAAGGTGTATTTATGGAGAAAAGGTCTTAACAAGTTTTGTATATAATGGGTCAGACAGGTAAGAAATGAAGCCGACCACAATTTCGCATACAGTTACTCAGAATGCTATGTTTTAATGATTGAGGGGCCACCTGTTGATCCAGTTTGCGAAGGCCAGTCTCTCGGAGTCCTTGACTGTGTGCGTAACGCCCTCTGAACTACCGCCATGGGTTTGGACACCTTCTCTTGATTTAACCTGTTTTTTAAATCTAATTCCTTGATCTTTGTCAGTTCTCAACTTTGCATATAACTGAAAAGAAACAATCAAATCTGATTATCTTAGAGGATAATATCTTGAATTAGAGATCAATGCTGAAAGTGACAAAAGTAATGCAGAAAGCTACTTCTTGATCTGTCTTCATTATTTCACCCTGCATTATGCTACCACCTGTCTCTCCTAACTTTCAGAATAACAATAAGCTGTCTATTATGAGTTCATTTAACCCTTTCCCTCATACAAACAGAGTAGACCCATATCATATAGCTATCTGATCAGGGTCTGCTCTGTTTGTAAGATATCTGTATCTTTACTCTACAGATTCTACCTATACCAAATATTCCTGCGTGCATTAATTATGCCATTACAAATAAAACAAGAGGGCCAGAATGGCCCTGAAGCGCTCACCAGACAATCAGAGGAGAAGATTTTCAAAGTTTTCACTATATGTTTCTATAGAGAACTAGCCGGCCCTGGGGCGGGCCAATTTTGACCCCAGGGGAATAATTTAGAAAAACTTGTAGGGGACCTGAACATGATGCTATGAGCCAAATATGAAAGCTGAGATAACCTTCCAGTTTCAGAGAAGAAGATTTTCAAAGTTTTCTCAATATGTTTCTATTGTAAAATGGCTATTACCCCTGTGGCTGGGCCAATTTTGACCCCAGGGTCATAATTTATATAACTTTTGTAGAGGACCTGAACATGATGCTCTGTGCCAAATATGAAAGCTGAGAGCCTTCCAGTTTCAGAGAAGAAGATTTTCAAAGATTTCACCATTTGTTTCTATTGAAAATTGCCCAACCCCTGGGGCGGGGCCAATTTTGACCCCGGGGCCATACTTTATATAACTTTTGTAGAAGACCTGAACATGATGCTATGTGCCAAATATGAAAGCTGAGAACCTTCCAGTTTCAGAGGAAAAGATTTTCAAGGATTTCACTATTTGTTTCTATTGAAAACTGCCCTACCCTGGGGCGGGGCCAATTTTGACCCCAGGGCCCATAATTTACATAACCTTTGTAGAGGACCTGAACATGATGCTATGTGCCAAATATGAGAGCTGAGAGCCTTCCAGTTTCAGAGAAGAAGATTTTCAAAAATTTCACTATTTGTTTCTATTGAAAACTGCCCACCCCTGGGGTGGGGCCAATTTTGACCCCGGGGCCATACTTTATATAATTTTTGTAGAAGACCTGAACATGATGCTATGTGCCACATATTAAAGCTGAGAACCATCCAGTTTCACAGGAAAAGATTTTCAAGGATTTCACTATTTGTTTCTATTGAAATCTGCCCTACCCTGGGGCGGGGCCAATTTTGACCCCAGGGCCCATAATTTACATAACTTTTGTAGAGGACCTGAACATGATGCTCTGTGCCAAATATGAAAGCTGAGAACCTTCCAGTTTCAGACAAGAAGATTTTCAAAGATTTCACTATTTGTTTCTATTGAAAACTGCCCACCCCTGGGGCGGGGCCAATTTTGACCCCGGGGCCTTAATTTATATAACTTTTGTAGAGGACCTGAACATGATGCTATGTGCCAAATATGAAAGCTGAGAACCTTCGAGTTTCAGAGAAGAAGATTTTCAAAGATTTCACTATTTGTTTCTTTTGAAACCTGCCCACCCCTGGGGCGGGGCCAATTTTGACCCCGGGGCCATAATTTATATAACTTTTGTAGAGGACCTGAACATGATGCTATGTGCCAAATATGAAAGCTGAGAGCCTTCCAGTTTCAGAGGAGAAGATTTTCAAAGATTTCACTATTTGTTTCTATTGAAAACTGCCCACCCCTGGGGCGGGGCCAATTTTGACCCCAGGGCCATAATATATATAACTTTTGTAGAGGACCTGAACATGATGCTATGTGCCAATTATGAAAGCTGAGAAGCTTCTGGTTTCAGACAAGAAGATTTTCAAAGTTTTACTATATGTTTCTATTGAAAACAAGGCACCCCTGGGGCGGGGCCAATTTTGACCCCAGGGGCATAATTTATATAAATTTTGTAGAGGACCTGAATATGATGCTATGTGCCAAAGATGAAAGTTGAGATCCCTGTAGATTCAGAGGAGAAGATTTTTAAAGGTTCAAATTGTTGACGACGGACGACGAACGACGCACGACGCACGCCGACGGACGACGGACAACGGGCGATCACAAAAGCTCACCCTGAGCACTTTGTGCTCTGGTGAGCTATAAAACCACCTGATAAATATTCATGACATCATTATTTCTTCTACTGTAATTATTTTGTCCATGAATATTCAATAAGCATTGAAATTTGGAATAAACATAGAACACTTTCCTCCATATATACGCCTTTCTGCGCCTCTGTAAAAATCGCCTGTTGAAACCATTATGATAAATAGGGCATTTGCTCCCATAGGAGGCTAGGACCAAATGCTCTATTTATCACAATTGTTTCAAACTACAAATTCTAAAAATTTCCTTTTCTCTAGTTAATGCTCCTTTTTGGTAGATTTATTCAAAGTGGTTGGATCTAAAACTAGCATAACAGGTAATCACTAATGGGTTAAAGGCATTTCGAAAGGAATGTTGACCCATTAACCCCATGCTGTGTATTTTGGGAGCTGACTGTGAGGCGTCTGATACACAAACTGATAAGGCGGGCTACCATCACAGAGGATCAATGTATAATTGCATAACTTTATCACTTATGGCTATGGACCCTGACTGGACACTGCAGGAGCACAGCTGGATACTGTGTATATAGGGGGGGTCACTTATATAAGGAGCTTTGAAATGCCTTGAAGAGAGGTTTCTCCACATGCACAAAGTTGATATAGCCGTTGGTCACATTCTGACAGAGTATATTAGTTATCCTTGTAACCAACACCATTTCCTTTGAAATCAAGATGAGTTAATCCTTTCCCTGTTTAATATTCATGTAAGAAAATTTAATAGTGACATCATGAATATTTATTAGCCGAAATTTTACAATAGCACATGCAGACAGGATTTTTTGGTATTGGTAGAAACTGTAGTCAGATCTATAATTATATGTATTTCCTTAGCAAACTAAACTGACCCGGATCAGACAACTCCTGAAGGAGCCGTCTGATCTGGGTCTACTGTTTGCATTTTCGTGAAAAGGCATTTGAATGAATAAAAGGCTTAAACAGGACCTTCAATACTACAGCTCACAACCCTGTATCCCAAGAATATTCATGCAAAACTCCACCTGTTATGAATATTAAAAAAAAATTGTATAAAGAAATTTAATGCCCGACAAAACAGTAGGGAATATGTAATATATAAGCAAACAGAGCAGATCCAGATCAGACAACTTCTACAGGAGCTGTCTTATCTGGTTCTGTTCTGTTCCTAAATGCATCAAAAGGAAGCCATATCAAGGAAAGGTTTGAAGAGATGGACAAATTCATCATTAACTCATCCTACTGATGCATTTTAATGCCTCTGTTTACCCATTCCCTCTTAAGCTTTTTTAGACCCAAACTCTTTGAATAAATCTACCGAAAAGGAGTGGTAACTAGTGAAAAGGATCTTTTGTGTAATATTTAAACCATTGTGATTAAAAGAGCATTTGCTCCAGAGGAGCAAATGCTCTATTTATCACAATGGTTTCTAAACAACACAATTCTAACACTTTCCTTTTCTCCAGTAAATGCTCCTTTTCGGTAAATTTGTGCAAAGAGGTTGGGTCAAATGAGAGCCGCGTGTGGTGCCAACGCTAGTCTGATTTGGTGCTTGTCCAGCTAAATTAAACTTTTTTAAAACAAGAGGGCCATGATGGCCCTGATATCGCTCACCAGACAATCAGAGGAGAAGATTTACAAAGTTTTCACTATGTTTCTATAGAAATCTTGCCATCCCTGGGGCGGGGCTTCATTTGAACCCAGGGGCATAATTCATATATATGTTTTGTAGAGGACTTCAAGATGATGCTATGTGCCAAATATGAAAGCAGACAAACTTCCAGTTTCAGAAGAAGATTACTATTTAGGTTTCACAATATGTTTCTATACAAAACTAGAGGGCCATTGACATTGTTAATTTTTCAGCAGAAATTTCTAACAGATCACAGGAACCCTATCAGTGCTAAGCACAGTTTGGATTCTGATCTGATACATATGTAACTTCATAATTACGTGGTTTGTACAAGAGGGTTAATTGAAAGATTGGTATGTATTAAAAACAGTGTGAACAAACAGACAATAATTCTGAAGCAGACATCAACTAGAGTATAGAACAGGTGAACTTCAGCTTGACCTCTCCAGTACACTAGCTGGCTAGCTAGTGGTTCAATGGAAACCTTTATGCTGTAGAAGTCTGTTTTAAAGTATAACCCAAAGGGCAGGGCCAATTTTAACCTCAGAACTATGATATTAACAAAATTCATAAAGGTATACTAAGTAAATCTATACACCAAATAAAATATCTAAGCTCTGGGGCATGCAGTTTTTGGCATGAAGTTATCCCTATGCCTAACTAATGAACCAAGCACTCTGTAACAGAAAACTGGAACAACAGTCTGCTTAACAAGAGGGCCAGAATGGCCCTGAAGCGCTCACCAGACAATCAGAGGAGAAGATTTTCAAAGTTTTCACTATATGCTTTTATAGAAAACTAGCCGGCCCTGGGGCGGGCCAATTTTGACCCCAGGGCTATAATTTATATAACTTTTGTAGAGGACTTGAACATGATGCTATGAGCCAAATATGAAAGCTGAGAACCTTTCAGTTTCAGAGGAGAAGATTTTCAAAGTTTTCTCTATATGTTTCTACTGAAAACTTCCCACCCCTGGGGCGGGGCCAATTTGAACCCCAGGGCCATAATTTATATAACTTTTGTAGAGGACCTAAACATGATTATATGTGCCAAATATGCAAGCTGAGAACCTTCCAGTTTCAGAGGAGAAGATTTCAATGATTTCACTATTTGTTTCCATTGAAAACAGCCCACCCCTGGGGCGGGGCCAATATTGACCCCAGGGCTATAATTTATATAACTTTTGTAGAGGACCTGAACATGATGCTCTGTGCCAAATATTAAAGATGAGAGCCTTTCAGTTTCAGAGGAGAAGATTTTCAAAGATTTCACTATTTGTTTCTATTCTGAAAACTTCCCACCCCTGGGGCGGGGCCAATTTGAACCCCAGGGCCATAATTTATATAACTTTTGTAGAGGACCTGAACATGATGCTATGTGCCAAATATGAAAGCTGAGCGCCTTCTAGTTTCAGAGGAGAAGATTTTCAAAGATTTCACTATATGTTTCTATTGAAAAATGCCCACCCCTGGGGCGGGGCCAATTTTGACCCGAGGGGCATGATTTATATAACTTTTGTAGAGGACCTGAACATGATGATATGTGCCAAATATGCAAGCTGAGAGCCTTCCAGTTTCAGAGAAGAAGATTTTCAAAGATTTCACTATTTGTTTCCATTGAAAACTGGCCACCCCTGGGGCGGGGCCAATTTTGACCCCAGGGCCATAATTTATATAACTTTTGTAGAGGACCGGAACATGGTGCTCTGTGCCAAATATGAAAGATGAGAGCCTTTCAGTTTCATCAGAGAAGATTTTCAAAGATTTCACTATTTGTTTCTATTGAAAACTTCCCACCCCTGGGGCGGGGCCAATTTTGACCCCAGGGTCATAATTTATATAACTTTTGTAGAGGACCTGAACATGATGCTATGTGCCAAATATGAAAGCTGAGAACCTTCTGGTTTCAGAGGAGAAGATTTTCAAAGTTTTACTATATGTTTCTATTGAAAACTTTCAACCCCTGGGGCGGGGCCAATTTTGACCCCAGGGGCATTATTTATATAACTTTTGTAGAGGACCTATAGGTGATGCTATGTACCAAAGATGAAAGCTGAGAACCCTGTAGATTCAGAGGAGAAGATTTTTAAAGGTTCAAATTGTTGACGCGGGACGACCGACGACGCACGACGACGGACATCAGGCGATCACAAAAGCTCACCCTGAGCACTTTGTGCTCTGGTGAGCTAAAAAAAACTAGTCACCCCTGGGGTGGGGCCAATTTTGACCCCAGGGGTATAATTTATATAACTTTTGTAGAGGACCTGAACATGATGCTATGTGCCAAATATGAAAGCTGAGAACCCTGTAGATTCAGAGGAGAAGATTTTCAAAGTTTTCATTATATGTTTCTATTGAAAACTTGACACCCCTGGGGTGGGGCCAATTTTGACCACAGGGGCATAATTTATATAACTTTTGTAGAGGACCTGAATATGATGCTATATGCCAAAGATGAAAGCTGAGAACCCTGTAGATTCAGAGGAGAAGATTTTTAAAGGTTCAAATTATTGATGACGGAAGACAAACGACAATCGACACCGACGGACATCAGGCGATCACAATAGCTCACCCTGAGCACTTTGTGCTCTGGTGAGCGAAAAACAAAGGGCCATTTTTACAAAATTTGAATCAAGAGTAATGGTTCCTATGTAGGGACCTTCTCCTCAATGAGATCTACCCATCAATGGAGTTTCATGTTGATACCTCTTATACTTTTTGAGTACTGAGCTTCATTAAAGTTTTTGCATGCAGACGATGACAACTACAACTATGACCCAGTGATCACAATAGCTCAATGTTTCTTCAAAACAGATGGGCTAAAAAAATACCCAATGAGGGAATGGGTTAATTGTCCTGATGAGACAATGGGCTGAGGAGAACCCTGCAGACTTACTTTTTTAAATTCTTCCATATCCAGCCTCCCATTTTTGTCTTCATCGAACTGTGCTGTTAAATCTGCAATCAGATCTCGGACCTGGTAGTTTGGAAGTTTCAGGTTAACAGCTTCAAGAGCTGAGCCGAGCTCATCAATCTCAATAAAGCCACTGCTATCATTGTCAATCTGAAAAATAAAAGGACAGGATTATTCTAAGGGAACAGTAAAAGCTGCTTCCAACAAACTGTACTAAAGTCGAAACCTTGGACTTGAACTCATTCCCTCCTAGTTGCGCTTTTTGCAACTCTGTGAAAGACATTTTTTGAAACAGAGCATTTGCTCCATCTTTTTATCACAATGATTTCAAAACAACACAATTCTAAAAATAATCATTTTCTCTAGTAAATGCTCATTTTCGGTAGATTTATTCAAAGAGGTTCAAAGTGGTTGGGTCTAAAATAGTTTGAGAGGGAATGAGTCAACCCTTCTCAAATGAAGATTTTTGCATGAATTGATCAATTCATGACTTATTTTATTACAAGGTTTACATTTAACAGAGAATTCTTGACTGAGACAAAAACTGTAGAATCAGATCTACCGGTATATTGTGTCAAAAGCCATCAGAGCAGACACTGGTAAGATGTCTCCTAAAGGAGTCGTCACTCTGATCTCGGTTTACTCTGTTTGTAAAGGTTTGAAAAGCGTTTACGAGGGCAAACCCTGATCAGACTGCTCCTACAGGAACCTTCTGATATAGGTCTTATCTGTTTGCATAGGTGTGAAAAGGCATTGAGGAAAAGTATCTGCACATTGACTGCACACATGGCCCATTGTGACATAGCTGTCATCTTAATAACATCTGCATATTCAGGCTGTCTTTATTGCTGTCTGCATGTAATAACTCACATTCTTCTGTTATTCTTTGAACACTGAGTAACCATTGTTCTTCTATTCAGTTCTAAAAGTAAATTTATCCTTTAATATTTTTTTCAAGCGTATAAGAAGAAAGTCAGACTTTTTGAATTCTGATAAACCACCATGTGTTATCTAACCTCTGATTTGGATCCAAACAATATGCCAAGGTTATGGCCAATTTGTCAGTTACATGATTAACCCTTTACTCCCTTTACTTTTACACCTTTGCAAACAGCGAGTAGATCCAGATCAGATGGATCCTAAAGGATCATGGTCTGCTCTGTTTGCTTTTGATATACAGTAAAACCTCTCTATAATGGCCACTAAATTATGTTAACTAGTTGATATTAAGGGCAGGTGACAGCTTAAAGCAAGGTGATAGTAAAACAGAATGCTCCTATAGGAGCATTCTGTTTTACTTTCACCTTGCTTTAAGCAACCACCTGCCTGTAACACAAAATACTTGATGTAATTTAGTGGCCGTTATAGAGAGGTTTTACTATAAATTAGATCAGATTTAACAGTTTTTTCTGTGACATCTGTAACAATAAAAATTTATTCTGTTCACAGTGCCGTTATAAAAACTCATTCAATTAATATTCATGATGTCATTATTTCCTGCCTGAATATTGAACAGGGAAAGGGTTAACTTATTTCACTTTCATAAGTGTGTCAAGATGACTGCACGGTATATACCGAAGACCTGCACCAATGTTTATGATCAAATATGAGGACCAATCGATCATTCTTTTATAGGCAACCTGTCAAATTCATGACCACCTGTCAAACAGCTCTTGGCATTATGAACTCACACCTTAAGTCAAAGGCTTGAATAAATACATAAATACTCCCCCCTCCCCCATTTTCCAGTCAAACCAGTCTATAATGTGCCACTGAAAAGAAACCAAAAGGGACGTTGTACTATGCAAAACTTTTTCACGAGAGTTTGTTGTTAGTAGGGTCCAATGTATACCTAATACAGTTGAATTTCGATATCTCGCACTTCAAGGGACCATAGAAATTAATTCAAGATAACAGAGGTTCAAGTCATCCAATTTCTAATCTGAACAATTTCTCAGGTTTACAGCTTCTAATGCAGGTCTAATTCTATTAGCAAACAGAGCAGACCCAATCAGACGGCTCCTATAGGAGCCGTCTGATCGGTCTCTGCTCTGTTTGCTTATGACATGATATATATATATGATTCTACAGTTTCTACTATGGAAAAAAAATTCCCGTGTTCATATGCCATTTTCAACAACACTGAATGTAATTAATATTCATGACATCTTTATTTCTTACATGAATCTTCAAGTAGTAAATTATTTTCAATTAAGAATAAACCCTTTGATACTCCATGAATATCTATGTAGGAATTAACGTAATCATGAATATTAATTAGATTAACTGTTATATATAACAGCACTACGGACACTGTGAAGGAAATTTTGGCCAAGGCAGAAACTGTAGAATTATATCTGTTACGTCATAGGCAAACAGAGCAGACCTTGATCAGAAAGTTCCTATAGCAGCCATCTGATCTGGGTCTACTATGTTTGCAAAGGCATATTTATGGAGGAAATGGCTCCAGTAATTAATGTTCTAATGGGTAAATATTTATCAGGTAAATGATTAGGTCAGATAACTACTGTGTTACATGTTTACTGAATTCACAAGACTATCATTCTGATATACTATTTTCTGTGTAAGAGTTTGTTGGTTTTACTATTACCAAATATAGTATGGTTATTATGCCACAGACAGCTATAAACTCAAAGAGGATTATCACATTAAGTTCCTTATGTTGTAATAGAGTACAAAATCCCTGACTAACTTACCTAAGCTAAACCTTTAGCATACCACAAAAAATTCTTTCAAAAAATTAAATAATATCAAAATCAAAATTTCCAAACAAACTTCCATTTTAAACAAGAGCCTTGACTGCGGCATCAACGCTCGTCTGATTTGGTGCTTGTCCACTGTATACACTTCTCAAAGAGAAATTCTACCAACCTATGTTTTGATTAAACAGCTACATTAAAGTTTTTGCACGTTGACACTGCCTACAACCCAGCGATCAAAATTGCTTGACTTTTTTCTTCGAAAACAGATGAGCCCAAAAATGAAAACAACATACAATTCAAGCAGTTTGGATCCTGATGGGATGTGGATCTAAACTTTGTTTGGGTAATCTTTTTTGCCCATTGCATGCTTAAGGTTAAGTCTTGATAACTAGCATCAGCTAACAGTTTGGATTAAGATCAGGTCTAAATTATGCAGCATCCAAATGAAAATCAAATTCCAAATTATTATTATTATTTCAAATTATTATTCCTAGTTATGCTGTTTGACACTCAGAATTTCAATGCTGAATTTTCAGAGTGGAATAGCCCATCAATGTTTAACCTTTTACTCAATGAATATTCATGTAAGAAATAATGACATCATGAATATTAATTAAGATTAATTTTATAATTGCACATGGGCACAGGAAATGTTTTAATTTACTCATCTTATCTGGACCTCTGTAGGACATATCTGAAATTAATCTGATCTGTAAATGCAAGTCAGACAGGCACGCATGCATTAATTTGAATAACATTTCTTCATCTCTAATAGGAATCCATGTTGGCTAAATGATGAGGGACAGAAAGGGGCATAATGGGTTCAAGGTGATAGTGATCTCCAGCAGAAACAGGTTTGTGAGGAAAGTAAAGTCATGAAATAGACACCTGTAATGCCATGCAAATAGAGGAAACTCTGCATCTGGATCCAGACTGTTTGACACTAGAACACAACGTTTAAGAGTTTGGCAAAAGGCTGCAATTCTTAGCGAACAAGTGTGAACTACACAATCTTTCGACATAATAAGAGTTCAATAAAGGAGAATGCCCTATTTGTTTATCCAAGTGAGAAATTGTATCCTCTAATTTAGAGACCATCAAGGTGATAAAAATTTCAATATCAACACACATAAAGCAACATTTAACCCTTTCCCTGTTCAATATTCATGTAAGAATTAATGACATCATGAATATTTATTAGCTGTATATTTATAATGGTACGTGAACACAGATTTCTTTCATATCTGCAGAAACTAGAATCGGATCTATATATAACTCCATAAACTAGCAGAGCAGACCCTGATCAGACGGGTGCTAATTAGGAGCAGTCTGTATGGGTCTTCTCTGTTTACAAAGGTTTAAAAGGCATTTATATGAAGAAAAGGGTTAATTCCTTTAGCATTATGAACTGATTGGTGATAACCAGTTGGGATCCATGTGGGAGGTCTCATTAGGATTTAAAATGTATCAATATTACAACACTGATGTTTTTGCTTTTAAAATGGATGAAGAAGAAAAAAAATCTTTGGCATTAGAGCTGACATTTTTTGTAGATTGCAATGGTAATTTTTTTTTTTTGGCACACTAAACCAATATGTAAGAGACAGTCTTGTTAACTTGCAAATGCTTAGTATCACCAGGTATGTAGGTGTAATTGCATTAGATATAATGTCATCCCTTAACCCTATCCCTGTGTAATATTCATATATAAATATTGACAAAAGCTTTATTATGAGGGTAACATTTATAATCCTTTGTACATAATGCACATCTTTTCTGTTACAAATTGTCTCAAAGCTAGCTTTTCTGACTTATGTGACATCTGATTTAGTACTTTCCCTCATACAGAAAACTTTGGAATGGGAGTTTTCTGCATTGCATTCCTTCTGCAGTAAGCAACCACCTCTGTACAAAATGAAAGAAGCTCTTTTTAATTAAGAGGGCCATGATGGCCTTGAATGTCACGTCTGGACAGATTACTGTCCCCACATCTTCAACCCTTCGCTTGCTATTCATGTCAATATATCTACCTGTAAATAGTGAAGACCCAGATGTGACAGCTCCTGCAGGAGCTGTCTCATAAGGGTCTGCACTATTTACAAGTTGATTGTGCAACCAGTGCACTCCACAGCAGTGATTTCACAGCGAAATACTTGTACACAGTGAAGATATATGTAAGTATCCAACAGGGTATTTCGCTGTGCAATCACTGCTGCGGAGTGCACTGGTTGCACAATCAACTTGTAAATAGTGCAGACCCTGATGAGACAGCTCCTGCTGGAGCTGGCTCATCTGGGTCTTCACTATTTACAGGTAGGTATATTGACGTGAATAGCAAGCGAAGGGTTAATATTTCCTCAAGGATCAGTATCACATGATAACTTCCTGGTCAGCCGAAACTCTGTCACGAAAGCCAACAAATGTATGAAAAGGAAATATCTATTGAGTGCTTGGTGTAATATTAATATAACTACATTCTTTGACTTGTATCAGAAGTATCAACACTATTCTCCATTTGTGTATTATCTTCCATTTCTTGCTAAAAACACGTTCAGCTTGCCAAACAATTGTTTATATCCTGATGGGATACCATGACTATCTGGTGAAAAAACAACTTTTGCACAATTATCATGAATTCTTCAAAATAAAGAATGTCGTTACAACAGTTTTGCATCAGTTCCTTTGTTGTGCTCTTCAAAAAAATAACTGTTTGCACACTAGTGGAGAATGTGTTATTTCTTTATATACAAACAATCTGGATCTAGATCAGACACTTGGAATCTCATCAAGATCCAACCTGTGTAGTATATGAAATATTTTGCAGATTACAATCTTTTAACACATATACAAAGTAATAAGTTATAATTCTCAAACCACAAAACCCTTCACAATGTGAAGGGTTTTGTGGTTTGAGAATTATATCTTCACAAGTTCACATGCTGACAGATCAAGTATCAAAAGTACAGCTTGGATGTAGATGAGACAACACGTACATGTTACTACATACATAACCCTTATTTTCATACAAACAGTCCTTTTCACTCATTTGCAGATTGCAAACATAGTAGACCCAGATCAGATGGCTCCTGAATCATGTCTGATCAGGATCTGCTCTGTTTGCTTATGGTATTCATCCTTTAACCCTTTCCCTCATGTAAACGTGTTTTCACGCATTTGCAAGCAGAGTAGACCCAGATCAGACGGCTCCTAGAGGAGCCGTCTGATCAGGGTCTGCTCTGTTCAGCAGCTAATAGAATTTGATAGTTCTGTTTCTTTGTTTCTAAAATGGCTGCAATATATCACCTTCTATATTTCATTATAACTGTTTTGTCCATGAATATTCAGTAGGTAATGAAATTCAGTGTAATAAACAAAGAACAGGGAAAGGGGGTTAACCCTTTCCCTGTTCTATATTTGTTCCAAATTTCAATACCTACTGAATATTCATGTACAAAATAGTTATAACGAAATAGGGGAGATTTTAGCTATTTTAGAAACTAAAGAAACAGATCTATCAAATTCCAAGAGCAAACAGAGCAGACCCTGATCAGACAGCTCCTATAGAAGCCACATGTGATCGGGGTCTACTCTGTCTGCAGATGCTTGAAAACACATTTATATGAAGGAAAGATTTAACCCTTTACTGCATATTTTAATGTCTTTGCAAAAAGAGTAGACCAAGATCAGACAGCTCCTTTATACTTGGCATCTCATCTGGAACAAAACTAATTAAAGACAATTATAACCAATTTGCACACAACACATTGTGGATTGATACTTTTAATTCCTTAGGAACATGATTGTGGTATTTCATTATGCATAAGGAAATAAATGCAGAAACCCCTTTTTTTTAAGGAAAGAAATACGGTAAATCTTTATTTTCCAGAAGGATTTCACACAGTTGACTACATTTCGCATCCTGTTTCACACTTTGAAATCAAACATGAACTATCAAAGGGGAATATCCTGTCAGTGTTTTAACTCATTCCCTCATAGGCTATTTTAAGACCCAATATCTCGGGGAAAAAAAACTACCGAAAAGGAGTAACGACTTAAGAGAAAAAGAAAATGTTAGAATTGTGTCGTATTGAAACCATTGTGATAGGGATAGATAAGGCATTTGCTCCATAGGAGCAAATGCTCTATTTATCACAATGGTTCCAAGACTATTACAGAGGTGTAGAAAGGCATATTTATGGAGGAAAGGGTTAACAAAAGAGTCCAGTCAGTATGAAAGGCTCAAACTTGTTACATGTACAGTTTTGAACTTGCCGACCATGACCAGTCGATTTCTAATCTGGGTCTCGTAACACTGCAAATGCATGCAGTGCATGCATATTCTGCAGTGAAAGTATACAGTCACGAGTTCATAATGCATTTAAACAGCATCTGTCTTTGCTCCCTAGTTCAGTCGAAAGTTTAAATCAAGATTTGATACAGTCTATTTGAAACCTATCAGAATCAAAACTGACCAAATCTCCCATAGATAAAGGCTGTTTGTTTTTTTAAAAAATTGATCACTTCATGAATACCGGTATTCATTAACTTAATTTTAATAGGTAATGTAACATTTTCTAGGAAATATTTGGCTTCAGGGCTTTTTTTTCGGTCGATTTTATAGCCTTGAAAAGGCTATATTCCCAATGGCAAAAAGTATGTTTTTTTCCCCAATTTGAAGGAAAAAATTCCCAATCAAAAGACTAAAATGTAATAAAGAGGCAAAAAGTATTCATATGTCATTTAATTGCCCATTTTCAAGGTCCACAAGGTATTTGTGCATTCTTTGAGTGGAACAGAACACCATTTAATGGTGTAAAATGTTAAAAGATTTGTTGCAAAACTCATTTTGATATGTTCTATTTTCCCAATTTTGATAAAACGATGCAAAAAATTCCCAATGCTAGGGGTACGGGTCATGTTCCCAAAATGGTCAGAAAAAGCCCTGGGCTTAGACAAAAACTGTCTACTGTTTGCATAAACTTTAAAAGGTGCTTCTATGAGGGAAAGGGTTAACCATTAATTCAGTTTTGAAGGGAAAAAGCCTGCATTTGCATTAAATGGTGAAGTGGATAAAACAAGTCTTAAGGATAAGCTCCTTTATCTCTGGGGTATTTATCAATAAACCTTACAACCACTGGGAGTAAAACCTTATCCATTTTCCTTCTAATCACAACCCCACTTGCCTTTACAAAACAACCTAAATCCATGATGGAAGGCCGAGTAAAACAGCTCTTAACTTCTTGTCTGGATCAAAGCTGTTTGCCACTCAAGTAGCCCACTGTAACCCCAATACATTTGAATAAACTACACACATCGGAACATAGTTGAAAAGCAATGAAAATAGTATCAGTGGAAAACATGTTTCACAGCAGCAGGATTAACCCTAACTGTGTGGGACACGAGACACTAATGTCCTTTGCAAACAGTGTAGACCCAGATGAGAGGGCTCCTAGAGGAGCCCTCTCATCAGGGTCTGCACTGTTTGTCATGTTACACTTTTCTTTAGAAGAATCCCTAAATATTCACCATGCTTGACCTGTTTGAACTTTGGAATAGTCCATTTTAAAAGTCAGCGGTGTAAAGGTTAACACTTTCCTTTATATAAACACCTTTTCTTTGCAAACAGAGTAGACCAGATCAGACAAGGAGGAGCTGTGCGATCAGGGTCTGCTCTGTTTACTTACAATATGATATAGATCTCATTCTAGTCAAACATTACTGTGTCCATGTCCCATTTCCACAATTAATATACCGGTAATTAATATTCATGATGTCAATATTTCTTACATGAATATTCATGTCATAAAGAGTTGCTTTTTGAAAATGGAAAGCTACCATTCTCCAGGAAAATTTAGCTGTAGGCCACATATTAGAAATATGCAAAGCAGATTGAAAGACCTCAATGCTTAAAAGGGTAAACGGCCTATGTCCTTACTTGACAACTGAAGAATCAGAGGCACTTAAAGGAACGTGAGCAGGTGAAATATGACCAGACTGAAACGTAACTGCCAGTCAGTTATTGGTAAAATCTGTGATTATTTTTGCAAAGAGTTTGAATACAAGGAGGGGATACACTCAGAAACTAAGCAATCTCATCAGCAACTATTTGACATTTTTGTACAGAATCTAAATCATATACTTTGTATTTTCATATGAACTAAAATTCTTTTGCTCAAATGAACTGCTATGCAGGCTGAATATAAACTCTTTAGCTGCCACATACAGTAACTGTCATCTGAATATTTGCGCCTGCTACAATTTCAATAGAACCATTATCACAGTAACAAACATTATGGACCCTGATAAGATGCTGAGTTACTCAGAATCTTATACCAGGTTTCAACTGTTTGCATAATTATGTACTGTAAAACTACTCTACTAAACAGGACATTAAATTTAGTATAAATATCAATCTTGGAGACTGGTGGCAGCTTAATGCAGGGTGCAAGTCATTCAGAAAGCTCCTCTAGGAGCTTACTGCATGACCTCCATCCTGCATTAAGCAGCCATCTGCTTAAAAGTATCTAAATTCTTCTTTACTAGAATTCCGGTTTAGAGCAGTTGTACTGTATAATCGCAGATTTGGCGCACGGCATCAAGAGTTTAACTGTTTTCACACTGTGGATGATTTCTTGGTGACATTTAGCTACAGATTTCATGAAGATCTGACAAGAATCCAAACTGTTTAAAACATTGTGTTTACAGAAAAATATAAAAAAAAACACCTTTGTACAGCTTCCTGCATTTACTTTTACCCTGCATTAACCTTTTTAAGACTACTATGTTCAGTAAATGTATGGCTGCTTAAGAGAAGTTCTACTGTAATCCATAGTTGATTCATATTGACATTACATTGTACTTGTTAAGAAGCAAACCCAACCCCGGATGTGTGAAGGATACTTTAACCATGTTAAACCCCCTACAATCTCTCCCACCCAATCATTTTGAAAATATTGTGTGTTTTTCCATTTCTCTTTCAAAGTAGTGTCAAATAGTTCAGATCCTAATCAGAAGCTACATGTAAGTTACTTACCAGTAACTCTTTACTACATGAATATTCATATAAAAAATAATGACATCATCAATACTTTATTAGAGTAATATTTATAATGGCACAGGTCTTTTGAGCCAGGGCAGAAACTGTAGCATCATATCTATATCAATTCATAAGCAAACACAGCATATCCTGGTTCTACTCTGTTTGCAAAGGTGCCGAAAGGATTATTTATGGAGTATAGGGTTAAAGAGTCGTGTCTTGATCCAAACTGCTCGTATATGATATTACAAATTTGCTGCCAGCTTGCAGTCAACTTTTATGTAACAAAAATCATCATGAATCTTAAATTAGATATTTTTCTCCATTATATCACCATCCTTTACACCATGTTTACTCATGAAAGAAATAGTTACATGTACATCATGAACATTGATTAGATTATTTTTTACAATGGCACAGTCATGAACACATACATTTTTGGCATTGGCAGAAACTGTAGTCATACCTATATTACATCATTAGCAAACAGAATAGACCCTGATCAGACGGCGCTCCATCTGATCTGGGTCAAGTCTGTTTGCAATAGCATAGACAGGCGTATTTATGGAGTGAAGGGTTAAGTGAATAGCACATGAACGAAAGTTTGGTCAGCAGAATAAGATCTACATTATTCAGCAATCAAACAGAGCAGAACCTGATCAGACAGTCAATTTCAATAGGTTTACATATCAGGGAAAGAGCTGTAAGTGACAGTTTTGTGCTACACTTTAAAATGGTTTACCTACTTCTCCACACTTCAAAAACCAATTACAGAGGCACATTCAACCTTCCAAATTGTGGTTACAAAGTTATTTCATGATTATCAATTCCACTACCAACCTCAGGTGTTTGAGTTTGTATGGTTTTCATACACATCAAATTCAATAAGACATCAAATAGCAAACTAATGACTGAGAGGCAAATTGCTGAGTATTAGATAAATTTCCCAGCAACTGATCTGGATCAAAGCTGTCTGCAAACAACAGTCATCTTGCCATACAACAGGAGAAGGGTTAAACCCCACCCAGGCTGTACAACTTCCTTATAAACAGCCAGAGAGTAAAGAGCTTGGGCACAGCAGCAGTAAACATTCCCATAAACAAGAGTGGTCACTAACGATCACAATGTTATGACCCAAAAGGGAGTCTTTACTCCAGTTGTACAATAGCTGTAAATTCATGATTATACAGTTTAAACCCAGATGAAACAAGAGTATGTACATGTAGGCAACATGTTAAATCTTTCATTCATATAAGCATTTTCATGCATTTACCCTGTTTGCTGACATGATAATCATAGATCTCATTCTACAGTTTTTGTCAAAGCAAATTAAGCTTTCATTGAAAAGTTAACAAAATAAAACGTTAGCTCATAAATATTCATGATGTCATTATATTGAACAGGTAAAGTGTTAGCATAAATTCTCTAATAATGCAAAAAGTGTACTTGTATAAAACACATACATCAATTAGAGTAAAAACCTGTCTACAGCAACAACCCAAAACAAGTCTTAATCCATTCCAGCTCATATTGACGACTTTTGACGACTCTGTAAAAGCCACCTTGTGAAACCATTGTGATAAATATAGGAGCAAAATTATGCTCTATTTATCCCAATGGTTCCAAATTACAAAATTCTAAAAATTTCCTTTTCTCTAGTTTATACTCCTTTTTGGTAGATTTATTCAAAGATGTATCTAAAAATAGCCTATGAGGTAATGGGTTAATTCTGAGTTTGTAACACAGCTGGTCTAGCTTAACCCATTCCCTCATATGCTATTTTTAGATCCTGTTACCTCTTTGAATAAATCTACCGAAAAGGAGCGTTTAATAGAGAAAAATAAAAATTTAGAATTGTATAGTTTGAAACCATTGTGATAAATAGAGCATTTGCTCCATATATAGGAGCAAATGCTCTGTTTATCACAATGGTTTCTAAAAGTTAGTTTTAAATTAAGAGGCGTCAATACGAAAAAATAGGTTAATGCCTTACTAAAGTAATGCAGAAAACTTTTCAGAGTAGGAGCTTCCTGCATTACTTTCGTCCTGCAATGAACAACCAGCTCAGCTCTTCTAAAGCCCAAGTTTATTCATTTTGTGTTGGCTATAGACATGTTCTACTGTATTTTGTAATAAAGCCATGTTTTGCACTGTTTTTGCTTTCAGGTATAAATAAAATGACAGCTTGTTAACAGGTATAAACAAAACATTGCCTGAAGATCAATGTTGGCGTGTTTAACCCTTTTCCTCATATTAACGTGTTTTCATGCATTTGCAAACAAGAGTAGACCCAGATCAAACAGCACCTAGGCAAGTCGTCTGATCAGGCTCTACTCTGTTTGCTAATAGAATTTGATAAATCTGTTTCTTTGATTTCTAAAATGTCTACAATATTCCACCTACCATATTTCTTTATAACTATTTTGTTAATGAATATTCAGCACGTTTTGAAATTTGGCCTAAATACAGAACAGGGAAAGGGTTAACCATGCTACTCAACTGACAAGCTGAGAGATGTGTTTGCAAACATTTTTCTATCCCAATGAGATGCCTCCTAACAACTGTATCTCAGTGTCTTATCTGGAACCAACTGTTTGTAGAAAAAGCTTTGATTGAAAATATGGAAAAAGGTTTGATTGGATATATGGCTGTGTATGCCTTTGCAGGAGGAGCTGTCTGATCAGGGTCAGCAGCTGTTTGCTTATGATATGCTATACCTTAAAACCTCTCTAAAACGGTCACTAAATTGTGTTATTTTTTTCGTATTTAGGTCAGGTGGCTCCTTAAAGCAAGGTGAAAGTAAAACAGAACGCTCCTATAAGAGCGTTCTGTTTTACTTTCATCTTGCTTTAAGCAGCCACCTCGCAGCCTTCAACACAAAATACTTGATGTAATTTAGTGGCCGTTAGAGAGAGGTTTTACTGTATGAATATGACTGTACAGTTGCTGCAACGGCCAAGATTTCTGGTGTCCATGTGCTATCATAACGTTAAAATAAACTCATCAATATTCATGATGTCATTATTTTTAACATGAATATTCATGGGGTAAAGGGTTAAAGGTTAATCAAGACATTTCAAGTGAAACTAAAGAGTCAATATACAGGGTCACAGTACGGATGAAGATCGAATGGCACATGTTGCTTTTGATCAAGATTTGTTTACAATTTGATATTGTTTGCAAAGACAGTTTAACCCTTCGCTTGCTATTCACGTCAATATACCTGCAGGAGCTGTCTCATCAGGGTCTGCACTATTTACAAGTTGATTGTGCAACCAGTGCACTCCACAGCAGTGATTGCACAGCAAAATACTTGTACACAGTGAAGATATATGTAATTATACAACAGGGCATGGGTAAAGAAGGAGAAATGTATTTTAAAATTCAGCAAGAGAAGGGTTAAGTGTTGATGAATCTTTACCAACATGCAATCAACAAGCAAAAATAATAAACCAACACTCAAGCTTGTCATTCTAACCAGATCGTTTACAAGGAAATTTTTTTGAATTTGTTTCAGTTTTTTTGCTATGGAAACACCACTGACAAATTATACTACAAGCTTTTTTTTGTTTTTTTTTTGTAAATTAACTCTTTGGACACTTAGTTGGCCATTTCATGAAAACCTATGCAAACAATTTGTATCCAGATGAGATACTATCTCAGCATCTTGTATCAGGATCCTAGCTGTTGAACCCTTTACTCCATGAATATTCATCTAAGAAATAATGGCATCATGAATATTAATTAAATTAAAAAATTATAGTTATAATAGCACATGAACACAAAAATTATTAGCGAAGACTGATACTGTATACACATATCTATATTACATCAAAAGCAAACAGAGCAGACCCTGATCAGACAGCTACAGGAGCAGTCTGACCTGGGTCTACTCTGTTTGCAAAGGTGTTGAAAGGCATATTTATGGAGTAATGGGTTATTACTACATGTAGAGTAATAAAACTTTGAAATTAACTTTCAGAATAGCAGCAGATGACAATTTTTACAGATAATAATTATTTTGCATGCAAATATCGAGTTACCAAACCATTTTGTTTTTAGTAAACAAAGATTCTGGTGTACACTTTCAAGGCAATGTCATTGTTTTAATAGTTTACACTTTACATCATAAATATGCCATGGAAGAAACTATACCATGCCTTAAGCAAACAGGCTAAACCCAGATCAGACAGGTCCTTAACCTTTTCTTCCATAAACATGCCTTTCTACGCCTCTGTAATAACCACTTCTTGAAACCATTGTGATGAATAGAGCATTTGCTCCTATAGGAGCATTAAAATGCTCTATTTATCACAAAGGTTTCAAACTACAAAATTCTAAAAAAAATCCTTTTCTCTAGTAAATACTCCTTTGGGTAGATTCAATTTTCAATAAGGTTGGGTCTGAAAAAAGCCTATGGAGGAAAGGGTTAAGGATCCAACTGATTTGGGTCTACTTTGTTGGTAAAGACGTATGTATATATATATATTTATGGATTAAAGGTGCAGGGGGCGGGGCATATAAATTTCAACAATATACCTGTCATTACAGTAAACAATGTAGAACCTGATCAGAAATCTGCATAATCTGGACCTAAGCTGTTTGTTCAGTATGGAATATATAAACATACTAATAATTGTGCAATGAATGAATGAATGATGCAAATCAAAATACTTGTATAACTTTGTCAAAATCCCCGGTATTACATAACAACAAAAGGATGTGATAGCTTTAAATCTAGTAATCGACCTGTACTCTTTGCATGCTAAGTATATTTTCGTCTGCAACAATTGTCGTCTGCTTCAATTCTTAAAATAAACTTTCTCTCATTTCTTAGCAAAAATATTATCAAGATGACAAACAGTTTGGATCTTGATGAGACGGCATATGATGCGGCGTCTCATCTGGGTCCAAACTGTTTGCATAGTAAATCACAATTTCACCGCTGGCGTGCAAAGAGTTAAACCTTTTCCTTTACATTATTCATTTAAGAAATAATCATATCATGAATACTTATAAGTTGAATCTTTATAATGGCATATGTACACAGGATTCTTTGGTTTTGGCAGAAACTGAAGAATCATTCTTTAATACTTTCATAAGCAAACTGAACAGACCCTGACCAGACAGCTATAGGAGCTATCTGATCTGGGTCTATTCTGTTTGCAAATGCATGAAAAAACGTTTATATGAAAGAAAAGGTTAACTCTTTTGCTGACAATGACACATCTGTAGTTACCTATATGTAAACAGTTTGGATCCAGATGAGATACGAAGTAACTTGGTGTCTCATCAGGATACAAATTTACTATGTTGTGTTTTTTCAAAATAAAAACTAAGAAAAATAAAAACTGAAATTTATTACTGATGATAAAGTTTGCAGACGACAAGTGAAACAGTTGAACCACTCAAAGTGTAATGACCCAATTAAGAGTTGATCTATTCAGTATGAAATTATATTTGGTTGACAAACAGTGCAGACCTTATTTAGAGGGTTCCTCTTAAGTAGCCCCCCTGATTTGGATCTATACTGTCTGCAAAAACCAGCACACTTGTTTTCTATACAGTAGAACCTGTGCCCATTCATTTACTAAACAGAGCAGCATTCACCCATTACCTCATTTAAGCTATTTTTAGATCCAACCACTTTGAATAAATCTACCGAAAAGGAGCATTAACTAGAGAAAAGGAACTTTTTAGAATTTTGTAGTTTGAAATAGAGCATTAGCTCCTATAGGAGCACATGCTCTTTTCAATAGGTGACTGTTGCAGAGGCATCAAAAGGCGTCAATATGGGGGAATGGGTTAAAAAGCAGGGGGTTGCTTATTATGAAGGACCTGCATAAAGCTACCAACTGCCTTACCTACCCATAATTAGACCTCTTTTTGATGGCTGTTTCAGACAGTTACTACTGTAATTCAAAGGGTTTTGAAATGTACAGCATACTTCAGGTAATACAAAAGGTCTTCCAAAAGCAGCTAGGATCCAGGTGATACTGATCTCTCCTGCTTCTTGTTTTGTTAGCTGCCATTATATTTAACACTGAAATGCTATCAGATGTGTGTAATGTGTAATACTACACTGGAGTTTGTGTCAAGCTATTTAAATTGTATGTAAAAATATTTTACAACAATAAGTTACACAAAGGTGAACATATGACAAACAGCCTCTACTGGTGCTGAATTTCAAACACATTGCTTATACATCATAATTCTAGTAGATCATACATGTAACTATCGTTCACATTTGTTTAAAAAGTCTATTTCATTTTTAGTTTGTCTAGGGCATTATATTCATTTGTGCTGTTTGTTTACAAAAATAATAAATGGTGTCTACACAGGTCTGTTAAAAGGACCCATTCCAAATGGAAAATAGTTAACATTTTTCCCAATTTTGGAAAACAAATCCCAATAGACACCAAATCTAAATGCTAAAAAATGAAATATAAGTTAAAATGGAATCAAAAATGCCTACCAAATCAATGAGTTTTACATGCGAAAAAGAATCCCAATTATTACAATGCATTTTCCCCCAAAATTGCCAGAAATTGACCTGAAATTTGATTACACACTGGTAAATTAATGTTAATAACCATGTTCACCAGATTTGTACTTTTCAGTAAACTTAAGTCCATAATTTGTATTTCAACAAGTCTACTAGTTAGTTTCCATTTTCATCTGAAGGGATATTCTTATGTGTAAGCTTAAAAGACAATGTGATGTAAACTTAGTCTGAGTGCAGACTCAAAAGGTGATGTTGATAAATGTTGTACTAAATATCATTAAGGGGGTTTTGCATTTACTTTCATCCCGCATTAAGCTACCAGTTGTCTTAACCCATTATCTCATTGGCTATTTCTAGTTCCAACCTCTTTGAATAAATTCAACGAATAAATCTACCCAAAAGAAGCATTTACGAGAGGAAAGGAACATTTAGAATAGTGTAGTTTTGAAACCATTGTGATAAATAGAAAATTTGCTCCATTTGCAAATGCTCTTTTTATCACAATGGTTTAAATAAGAGTGTTCGGAGGAACACATGTGTCACCTGCTCGCAACTGACACAAAAACTGTTAATATGCTGGAGTGCGAAAATCAGAACAAAGGGGAATAACTCAAAAAGTATTGCATGCAGAGCGATGGACCTTAGTTACATTAATGGTCCTCAATGAGAGGAAGATACATATTAAATTTGAAAGCTCTATAATGATTAGTTTTGGAAATGATAGCCAAAAAAAGAAAGTGTGACGAAAATCTGAACAAAGGGGAATAACTCAAAAAGTATTGCATGCAGAGTAATGGACCTTAGTTACATCAATGGTCCTCAATGAGAGGAAGACACGTGAAATTTGAAAGCTCTATAGGAAATGACAGCCAAAAAAAGAAAGTGTGACAGACAGACAGACGACAGAAAAGTGATCCCTAAGTGACACACTGCCTCTCGGCAGGTGACACAAAAAGTGTCTTTTACAGAGGTGCCAAAAGGCGTCAATAATTGATTGAATGGGTTAAACACCAAGAATAACAACTTCATTTGAGCTGTGGTAGATTCATTTTAATGCATTTCAATGAACTGGATTAAATGAAAGGTGAGACATTCAATTTTGGTCCATGTCCAGGCCCTATGTTTGCTGTAAAATATCACACCGCGCCCAATATCAAATATCTCTGCACACTTGAGTCCATGTAAAAGCCCACATCACCGGTGGCAGTTTGTATTTAACAAACAAACCCCAAATTTCATCCAATGTGCTGTACGACTGTAAGTCAACACAAAACATACTTTGCATCCGAATTTTATTTGCAAAAGAAGCCGATATCAGCAAAAGCAAATATCAAACACTGCTATCAAGGGACAAACTGTTTATGTGTGTGACAAACCTCCTTTATGGATTATATGTCAAAGTTTCATTCAACCGGGGCATTAACTATTTCAATACTTGACCCAAGGACTAGTCATAAATGTCAACCATGTGTGCAATTTCAGCTAAAGATCGAACTGACATTGTTTCATTTTCACATGAGAAAGTTTCCTAACATTGCATGGTTTAACCCTTTATTCCATAAATACACCTTTCTAGGCCTTTGCAAACAGTGTAGACCCAGATCAGATGGCTCCTGATCAAGGTCTGCTCTGTTTGCTTATGACATAATAGATCCAACTCTGCAGTTTCTACCAAACACTCAGTGTACAAATGCAATTATAAAAATTCAGCTACTAAATATTCATGATGTCATTATTTCTTACATGAATATTTGACATGGAAAGGGTTTTCAAAGTAAGTCAAGTTAGTTTACTCAAATTATAAGAAATGAGTACTGTAATTTGACATATAGCTTAATTATATTACTAAGAAATGAGTACTGTAATTTGACATAGTTTATCTAATTATAAGAAATGAGTACTGTAATGTGACATAGGATGGAGCCCTGAACTCAGGATTACTCAGAAACCCAACAATGGCTAAGCCAGTATCTATTCTATGGAGGGGATGGGGGATTCACCCCACTTTCTTTGAAAATCCCCCAATATGTTCATGGGAGAGGAGAATTTTCTATATAGATAAAGAAGGTGAATTCACTAAAATTGGTGCGACATCTTAATTTTAGTTAAAATTCCCCCTCTTTTTTACATTACTGTTTTTCCACAGTAAAAATAGACTTGATTTGTTTTAACCCTTCGCTTGCTGAATTCTAAAATACATTTCTCCTTCTTTACCCATGCCCTGTTGTATAATTACATATATCTTCACAGTGTACAAGTATTTCTCTATGCAATCACTGCTGTGGAGTGCACTGGTTGCACAATCAACTTGTAAATAGTGCAGACCCTGATGAGACCGCTCCTGCAAGAGCTGTCTCATCTGGGTCTTCACTATTTTACAGGTACGTATATTGACGTGAATAGCAAGCGAAGGGTTAATTCTATAGTAATTCAATTACATATTACTGAGTCCAATCAGTAGATGTTCACTGTACTAATTGACCATATTGTTTGAACACTAATAAGTGACAACAGGCAATTATATTCACCACTTGGAGTTGTAAATGGCTTGATCTGACCAGTCTTTATTGGCAGTTTATATCTCTGGACAAAAGATTATAACTTAGCAGGATGTTCCCTTTATTTACATACAACTGAACTTGGACAATCAGTTTAGTGATTATTTCCGTAACAGTATACATCTAAGTGGTTGCTTCACTAAGCAAAGCTTTGCATTTTCCAGAGACTTTCTTAAAGCCTGGCATTTGCTAGACACTCCATGCTCAAGATATTAAAAGGGGCACTAAGCTTAGACATTGTGCAACAATGCTTTCTGTATTTCTCCACTAAACCGTTAGTAATGACTTACTCATCAGATTGTCTCAAGTGGCCATTTCTAAATAGTTACAAATTAAGGGTTTGTTAGAGAAACAATGACTTTTACACTTATCCATTTCTATTCTATGTAAATACTCCCCTTATCGCTTTCTATTCTCTTGCAAACAGAGGAGACCTAAATCAGATGACTCCTGAAGGAGCCGTCTGATCAGGGTATACTCTGTTGGCTTATGAATAATATAACAGTTTCTTCCATGGCCAAAAATTCTGGTGTCTATGCACTATTAGAACAATATAATCTAATAATATTCATGATGTTCTTATTTCTTACATAAATATTCATAGAGAAAAGGGTAAACTGGAGCTCAATTAAACTTTAACCCCCTTGAATGCTCAAGTGGAATAGTCCATCTTTGTTTAACCCTTCTCTTGCTGAATTTTAAAATACATTTCTCCTTCTTTACCCATGCCCTGTTGTATAATTACATATATCTTCACTGTGTACAAGTATTTCGCTGTGAAATCACTGCTGTGGAGTGCACTGGTTGCACAATCAACTTGTAAATAGTGCAGACCCTGATGAGACAGCTCCTGCAGGAGCTGTCTCATCTGGGTCTTCACTATTTACAGGTAGATATATTGACGCGAATAGCAAGCGAAGGGTTAACAGAGATTATTCGGTATGAAAGGGTATATTTATGCTGTAAATTGCAAGAACATTTTTAATGACAAACAGTGCAGACCCTGATCTGAATAGGGCTTCTCTAGGAGCTCCCCTGATCTGGAGCTACTCAGAGTTACAGATAAAGGTGCATACTTCCAAATACTAAAATCAACATTTCTCCAAACCCTATTTATAACTGTGACCACACTTTAGAAATGTCTCGAAGAGAGGATTCTAAAGAGTGGTCACAGTATATAGGGTTTGGTGGAGAAATAAAGAAGTTATTGCTGAAATTGATTTAATTTACGCATCTTATCTGGATCTACACTGTTTGCAAAGGCCAGTAAGCTGGTTTCCCACATCCAAAGGGTTAAAGTTAAGGGATTCTAGGAACTTTCCATCATACAATACCGATGAACAAATGATTAGAATATGAAAAAAAGACACAGGTGCTTCTCTAAAAGATATTAAATCTTAATCCACATCATTAAATTTGCTTCAAATATACATAAGCAACATTCCTTCAAGTTCAGCAAACTCTAGGGAATAGCTTGAGAGATAGTACATGCAGTTGTGCCTTTCAAGTGGTCCGGATGATAGCCTCAAGCTTCCCTTCTTAGACTTATCAAATATTTATACTGAACAATAGCCACTACAAACATTTGTTTCCTTGATAAACAATTGAGATCTTTCATACGATTAATTGCTTGTTCTACGCATTTATAAGCAAATTAACTCTCTTTCCCTGTTCTATATTTATTCAAATTTTCAATACCTACTGAACATTCATGGACAAAATAGTAATTTAGTAGTAAGATGAAATATGGAAGCCTCAAGGTGTAACATTGTTGCTATTTTAGAAACTAAAGAAACAAATCTAATTCCATTAGCAAACAGAGTAGACCCTGATCAGACTGCTCTTTCAGGTTACAAACTTATGCTGTAAATTTATGCATGAAAAATTATCAAGTAAATGGATAAACACACACAAATAAACTGATCTCAAACAGCCAATTATAATTAAGTGCTCATTCAATGGTGAAAATAAACACAAGTATAATCTAAGATGTGGTGATTCAACATATTTTAAATGGGGTTTCATTATAAACACCAGGATAATCTGCAGAACTTCCTGCCTAACCGTAGTGAGCAATGTGATAACATTTGCAATTAGTTCTGATCCAAAACGTTTGACTCTCTCTCAATCAACCTTATTTTTAACAGAATTCCTATTTTTGAGAAATAAAGGGTACATATAATGAATTTGACAAACAGTGGCTGTTTAACCCCTTTCTCTGTTCTATGTTTATTCCAAATTTCAATACTTACTGAATATTCATAGACACAACAGTTATACTGATTAATGAAATACGGAAGGTTGAACATTGTAGCCATTTTAGAAAGTAAAGAAACAGAACTATCTTACAAGTAAATTCCATTAGCAGACAGCAGCTCTAGGAGCCACCTGATCTAGGTCTCCTCAATTTGCAATCGGTGAAAATGTGTTTAGATTAAGGAAAGGTTAACAAATAACAGTAATGAAGAGCCTGTAAACCAGCCATACACATTACAAGAATTAAAAGTTCAAATCCTGTAAAATTTGTATAATCATGAAACTATCCTTAACCCTTTGAATGCTAGACACACATGCACTGTCTTTAATTTTACAAACAGTGTAGACCCAGATCAGAGCACTAACCAAAAGGAGCCCATCAGATCAGCGTATGCACTGTTTGCAAATGTGTAGCAATGCATATTTCATAATGGAGTAAAAGGTTAATCATTTAACTTTGACGAATTGAGATTGACAAACTTCAGACTTGTTTACTTCCTTACTAGTATTATGTACATGTATTGTATACACGTGAAAATTGTATTCAGCCTATAAATGACTCATAATCTGCATTTATAACTCAAACAGTTGGGCAATTTGTTTGTTAGGAAGAATAATACTCTTGATAAATGTAAGCTATGGGTATACGTTTTACAATACTTAATTGTCAGTAAGGGTATGTGCAGTCTCTTCTAGGAGCCCTCTACTAATCGGAGTCTGCACTGTTTGCAAATGACTGCATGTGTGTCCCTATTCAACAGGTTAAACTTGGATAGAATACATTTGACTGTTTATTTTGAATGACAAACAATGCAGACCATGCAAATTTTGGTTAAACTTGTTTCCCACATTAACCCATTACCTCATAGACTAATTTTAGATCCAACCACTTTGAATAAATCTACCAAAAAGGAGCATTATCTAGAGAAAAGGAATGTTTTTTAGACTTTTTGTAGTTTGAAACCATTGTGATAAATAGAGCATTTGCTCCTATTGGAGCAAATGCTCTATTTATCACAATGGTTTCAACAGGTGACGTTTGCAGAGGCGTCAGAAGGCATCAATATGAGGGAATGGGTTAAAATGATTAACAATAGCCATTACAAACAGTAGAGAATAAGATCGAATAAGATGTGTAACATATCAGCAAACAGATCAGACAGTTTCAGCTGGAGTAGCTGTCTGATATGGGTCTATTCTGTTTGTAATGACATAAAAGGTATTGTCAATTTAAAAGGGTAAAATTAATCATCTCAGCCCAGAAATATCTTGACATCCAATGCACTGCATGTTCCTGTAAACAAGAAGGGGAAACATTTCAGACTGCAAATATGTCACAACAGTAACCCGTTGAATGCAGGAAACATGTGCAGTCATTTGCACACAGTGAAGACCCAGATCAGAGGGCTCCTAAAAGAACCCTTTGATAAAGGTCTGCACTGTTTGTCATTCAAAATCAACTTGCAAATTTTACCCTTTCATACGGTGTATAGACTCTAGTCACTCTACCAGTAAACAATGATAGACTATTCCATTCTGAGAATTCAGAGTTGAAAGGGTTAATAGCATGCCTTTTAGAAAGTAAAGAAACAGATCTATCAAGTTCCATTAGCAAACAAAGCAGATAGGAGCCGTCTGATCTGGGTCTTCTCTGTTTGCAGATGCCTGAAAACACATTTAGATGAGGAAAAGGTTTAATAGCATGCCTACATAATTATATAGTTAATGAAAAGTTTGAAAGCAGTTTGCATCCGGATCTCAAAGTATTTTTTCTTATATTTCTCTTCAGAAACAAGAATATTGAATTAATCACCTGAACTTTGATGATACACAGAACACTAAAGTCTCATTTGGATCATACCTGTTTGCAAAAGCTACCACAAATTCCGTTTTTACCCTTACTACACGACTTGTATGCGAAATTTTCAAATGGACCATTCCAAAATTCAAACAGGTCAGGCTCATGGTGAATATGTAGGGATTTTTCTAAAGAAAAGTTTAACATTACAAACAGTACAGACTGGGTCTACACTGTTTGCAAAGTACATTAGTGGCTCGTGTCTCGCACAGTATTGAAGGTTTAACGTGCTAAGGGTTAAAGTAAAGAATCAAGGCTAGATCTCATTAAAAGCTGCTTATTCAGCAATGTAAGCGCAGAATTATCTCTTTGCATGCTGTAAACAGGTATGCCATCATTTGCAAACACTGAAGACCCAGATAAAGTAAACCTCCAGGAGTCCTCTGATCAGAGTTTACATTGTTCATCATTCAAAATCCTATTAGCAACTTTAATTCGTTTATACTGAATTTACTGAAAGGACTCATTCCTCCTTGAAAATCAAGCATTCAAAGAGTTTGACCATTGGTGAGGCTAAACGGTGTGGTATTCTCAAGCTAAAGCACCCTTAAACCTGTTGACAATACAGACTATTCTTCTCCTGCACAATAGCCGAGGAGATGAAAATCCAAAGGTTGATAACACCTTCATTCAACATTCTCCCAAACATCAGTGTTGACTATGCAAGTTGTGAAAGATAATCTGCAGAAAATACCCATACAAATTATGCCTACAGCAAACCACAAACCATCTTTTCAATTATCTTTTCATCAAAAAGCAGGAAAAAAATCAAGAGAATTTGCTTGAAAACTGCTGGGATACTGATGATTAGGAGCAAATTACAGTAGAACCGGTCTCAACCAGCCATTCATTTAAATTAATCATTGGAATATTAAAAAAGGCGGTTGCTTAATTTTGCCAGAACATGTTTATAAAAGGGGAAAGGCTTAATCTAACTTGAAGCCCAACCCCATTTCTGCTTATCATGAAACAAAATATGTTTAACTAAATATAAAAGGTTTGTTTCAGAAATCTATGATAAAATGACAACCTTTTGATACTCATCATCACCACCTAGAAAAGGTAATTCTATTTGACAGTGACAGTAACAAAACAAAACATATTTGGACAGAAGATTTGGGAATTAGTTTGCAGATTCTAGTTAGTTATCCCCATTTGTATGGTCCAGATTGGTGCAACAGAAAACCAGTTTTGGAGGGATAATATAGTAATTAATTGGAGATCTGTCATAAATTATCAAGTTAACACCACCAGAATATATACTGGCTAAGTGTAAAACCTTGATCTTCATTATTTCTTAATACTGAATAAAGAAAAGATCAATTTGCTCAGCGCACCACAGGTTAAACTAGAACTATCACTAAAGGTGATGGAATAGCCCCGCTCAGCTCAGTCAGCTGCCTTGATCGCAAATTAAAGGTAATGTGCCACAGACAGACAGACAAAAAGTTGTGCCACTGACAGACGTGCCACAGGCAGACAGACCAACACACTGACTCCTATATATACAGTCCAACCTGCTGTAAGCGGTCAGTCTAGGTAAGTGGCCACTTTGGCCGCTTACAGCAGGTGACCGCCTAAACCAGGTGCATGTTACCAAGCATACTTTCAAGTAATTATGACAGACATGTATTTTGTGTACAGCAGTATACTAATCAATATTTATACAGACCGTTCTGACCTAAAGTGCCCGTAATAATTTCAAGTTCTATCGAATTAATTGCCTTGTTTGTCGTTCTTCAACCTTTTGTCCTTTATTTATAAGTGTCAGTTCTTTCATTTGAGTAATACACATGCCAGTATTATTCGAATTTGGCTTCAGGGTGTGACTTCTAACGGTGTAACCATGTTTGACACGACTGGTTTCCCGAATATTCCATCCGCGAACATCTAACTTATAAAGCGGAAGTCGGGAACCAGCTAGTTCACACGTGATTATGTACATTCCTGGGGAATTCCGAGTAGAAGGTAAATCCCCAATTAATATGGCGTGAACAACCAAACAAAAGAAACTCTGATAAGGGGTCCAAATGGGTCATGACCCTTAGTTGTATGCATTCAAAGGTGACAAAATGTGTGATGTTGCCGATCGATAGCCATGAAAAGTGTTTACACGCTTTACATTTGTAGAACACCTGGCCGCTTACACCAGTGTGTATTGGCCATTTGGGATGAAATAAAGTGGCCGCTGGCTGCGTTAGGCAGGTGACTGCTTATACCAGGTGTAATATATAGTGTTTTTCGTTGGGAGGGTCCTAGAGTGGCTGCTTACAGCAGTGTGGCTGCTGATACCAGGTGACCGCTGAAGCAGGTTGGACTGTATAGTCAACCCCCTCAAACTTTGTTTGTTGGGGTTTAAATATGTTTGTAAACAAGACCAATACAGGTCATGCATAAATAGCAAATATACATTACTGTAACACTAGTTAGGGGAAGAAGCCCTGGTCAAATTTACATTGCTTTAGGTAGAGAATTACATATTCAAGGTCAACAGAACAGTGTCTGACATTTGTCCAATTCCAATACAAAATGGATTATACAAAAACATTCAGCAAAAAGGGACAGCTGCATGGACATAAATTGAGGAATTATGATGGCATTCAAACAGCATGTGAAGACATTTTTTCAAAACCTTTCCCTGTTGAATATTCATGCAAGAAGTAATGATATCCTGAAATTATTAGCTGAATTTTTAAAATGACAATGTATACAGGATTTTTTTTCTATATTCATAGAAACTGTAGAGTCTGACCTAACATAATTTCATTAGCAAACAGAGTACAACCTGATATGGGTTTACTGTTTGCAAATGCAAGAAAAAGGTGTTAATATGAAGGAAAGGGTTAAACCAGAGTCTGGAGAGGAATCAAATACTGGAATTAATCATTTCTTTACAAAAACTTATGTTGTGACCACTCTAGAATTGTCTCTGAGATGTCAAAAGAGTGGTCACAACATTGGATTTGGGGGAGAAAAAACAGGAGCTATTATTGAAAACTAGAAAATTGTGTCTGTAAGACACAGTGATGCCCCGTGTAGGTGCTTGCCTAGCTATACGTAAAATTTCCGTCATTTGACCTTGACCTTGGGCTTGTGGGCAGCATGGACTGGGTGTGCAATGAAAGTATGGATGGTATTTAAGGTGTATATGCAATTCCATGGCAATAGCTAGTGGTTAGGGAGATATAAGACAATGAAAAAACTGTGACAAAAAACTGCACGTAAATGTGACAACTGCACGTAAAATTTCCAAGTCATTTGACCTCGACCTTGGGCTTGGGGGCAGCATGTGTGGGGTGCCAAATGATAGCACAGATGGTAATTGATGTGTATGTGAAGTTTCATGTGTATAAGTCTAGAACTTACTGACTTATAACACTTGAAAAACTGTGACAACCAACTGCACCTAAAAGCGTGACAGACGGACAGACATACGGATGGACAGACGGACATGTGCAAAACATAATGCATCCTGACTATCGTCAACGGGGACATAATAAAATACCAAACAAGAGCACCGCAAGCGGGTGCGAACGCTTGTCTGTTATCATTTTGGTATGTGTGGATAGACCTTGTCAAGATGAACATGAATACCAAAAATAAAGATTATAAATGAAAAATTGAAGAAGTTATGGTCAATGTTAAGATTTGGAACGATGACAACGGCGACGCAGACACCGGAGTAACGACAATAGCTCGTGATTTCTTCGAAACAGACAAGCTAAAAATTATGCATTCTATGGTATTTCTGCTTCATTTAATTATGCGAGTGAATCATCTTGAGTGAAAAGAACATTCAACAAAAATGTAAACTTCAATCTATTATGTCTGTGCAAGCACTAATGGAGATTTTCAAGGCTATACCTATAAACGTCCAAACATTCTGTACCATCAGTTCAAGCAGGAAGTAAACAGACCTAATGTTCCTTTCCTTAAGCAATACCTTTATGTCCTTAAATAGAAGCAATTCTTAACCAGACACACTGCAATGGGCACTGGTAATCTGGTTATCAATTTGCCTTGAGCTCAATCTACCATCAGCACGAAACCAATTAAACTCAGAAGATTTTTAACCGAGTGCATGACATACATGATGGTTGATGGACCTATGAGAATTCAGAAAGCTCCTTTCTGATTGATTTCGTCTATACTTTTCAGGCTTAAATTCAAGAATATTCTTATCCCTTTTTTATAATGGCACATGAACACATGACTATTTGGCCATGACAGAAACTGTAGAATCATATCACTGTTATATACCATAAGCTAACACAGCAGACCCTAATCAGATGGCTCCTACAAGACCTATCTGATCTGGGTCTTCTCAGTTTGCAAAGGCGTAGGGATGCATATTTATGATGTCAAGGGTTAAACATGTTTCCCAGTTTCTTTATTTCTTGTAAAGTTGGAAACAAGGCATGTTTCTGAATTTAGAATAAAAGCATAAGTGAGGAACTATCCTAAGTACACTATACCAGTATATTCGGATAAAAAACACATATGCAAATAATGTAGACCCATTCCTGTTGGAGCAATTTGATCAGGGGTTGCATTATTTATTACTCAAGTAGTTCAGGATGTTGCCAAACTGATTTATACAGCATTACACACCAAAAATTGGATGTCTAGATACTTAGGGTTATTTAAAGTAACATCATCATTTAATAGATGCCACTAAATTACTGCTATGTTGACAAAGGTCAGACAGTTTTCATTTGGTGAGTGCCAAACAGTGTAGATGGACTGTTATTACATACCCCATTAGAGAGACAGTGAAAGACAGGTGACTGAGTCAACACTGTTTACAAATTTACTCCTAGCACATCTTTTATGGTGGCATGACTTAAACTGCACCTTCACCCTTACTCACTCCTACACATTCTGTGATAAGGAACAAGTTTCTTGTTTAACTAGGGTGTTGCAAATATTTAACCAAATGGTTATCTGTTATAAATTACTAACAGATCCACCTTAACATTTAAACAAATTGTTATCAGTTGTAAATTACAATCAGATCCACCGGTCTATTCAATCATAATTATGTGTACCAAAATTTACAATATTAGTCACCATTTTATGAACAACTGCTATGGTCTTTATGGTTACGACACACTTGGTATTCGCATTTCCGTGTTAAGAAATCAGGACAAAGAAGATATACCTGTCAAAAAAGCCTCTTTATTTTAACACGATTCTAAGTAGACTCGCCAATCAGCGCCCAATTAGTAAGAGTCCTTGGTATCATTTTTAAAGTCCAGATCAAACTGGCTGCTTTTAACCCTTTACTCTATAGATACACCTTTCTACGCCTTTGCAAACAAAAAAGACCCAGGTTCTGCTGTTTGTTTATAGCATAATATAGATATGACACTAGTTTCTGCTGTGGTCAAACATTCTTGTGTCTATATATGCTATTATAACAAGTAATCTAATTAATATTCATGATTTCATTATTTTTTACATGAATATTCATAGAGTAAAGGGTTAAATTACTCTCCACCAATTCCACTATTGCAAAAAGATAACCCATTACCTCATAGGCTATTTTTAGATACAACCTCTTTGAATGAATCTACCGAAAAGGAGCATTAACTAAAGAAAAGGAAAATTTTAGAATTTGTAGTTTGAAACCAAATTGTGATAAATAGAGCATTTGCTCCTTTAGGAGCAAATGCTCTATTTATCACAATGGTTTCACAAAAAAAAAAGAAACCTTTACAGAGTCATCAAAAGGTGTCAGTATGAGGGAATGGGATAATCAATGAAAAGGCATCTGTATGTGGAAAATGGTTAATTGTCATCGATGTGTACTGGCATTTGCAAACAGTGTGGACTAAGATCAGAAAACTCCAAGAGTAATCTTTTGAGAAAGAGAAGGGTTTGCTTTGGATGTTATTAAAAAACCTCTAGCATATTTAATCCCTTCAAATTGTATCACTTAGAACTGTCATTCAACAGTGATGGCCATTACACTTTGAATTTTCAAAGAGTTAATTGACTCGAATCAACCACTATCATGCTAGGCGTGACCTAAACAGCATTTGCAAACAGCTAAGATCCAGATCAATATCTCATCAGGATCCAAGCTGAATGACACATGGTCAGCTATTTCTCAATTTTTTTAATGAATCAGAAACAAGTAAAAAGTTCAACAAATCAAAAAAATGGACAGACACTGTTTCAGCATGAGAAGGGTTACCATTATCAGAATGCGACATCTAGAAAGGCTTGGTGCACCGCTATTGTAATTATAAATTCTGTAGTCAAATTTAGCTTAGATCCTGGCCTAAGAGCAGCTCTACGGTTTAACCCTTTAAACACTTATTCACATCTTTGCAAACAGGGTAGACCCAGATCAGATGGCTCCTATAGGAGCTGTCTGATCTGGGCCTTCTCTGTTTGTTTATGATATGATATAGATCTGAATCTACAGTTTTGTCAAAGCAAAATATTCTCGTAAAAAGTTTACATAATAAAAAATTCAACAAATAAATATTCATGATGTTATTATTTCGTAAATGAATAATGAACAGGTAAAGTGTTAATCAGAATCAAAAATGTTAAATACTCTTAATTTAACAAAAAAGAAATCAAAGGAAACCACACTCTGAAATCTGGAGCAGAAAACAATTCCGCAATTAACAATAACAGTTGATTTAGAAAGTGTTGCAACTGTTTTGAGCTAAGCCCTCAAGGCTGGACATGCCAATTTTTCATACTGAGTGATGACAACTTTACCATCTCTCATTACAGATCACCCATAATCAAAGCAATGAACTCTGACCTCAGACAGCTATACCCCTTAGAATGCCCTATAAACTAGTTTACTGCAAAGCCATGGCTGAGAAGGAAATCGAGTGTTTACATGGTGGACTTTTGATCACGGATTGATAAGTGTCATAATATAGATGTCATTATATAGATATCAATCAGCCTACTCATTGACAATGATGACAGCCTACAACCTGACCAAGTCTGATAAACTCCTCGCAACAGGATCCACCTTAACCCTTACAACACTAAGGAATTTCATCCTGTAAAAAAAGTCATCAGCTTCAATTCTATGAGTATATTTTTCTTCCATTTCTTTTTCAAATACTGTGCTAGAGAATCAGTTCGGATTATTCTGAGATGCTGAAATTCTTAGTAATTTAATCTAGATCGAAATTGTCAGCCAGATTGAACACATGTCTCCCTAGATATACCTGCCCTGTTTTTAACCTGTTTTAACCCATCTATTTCTCTTTCTTTTTACATGCTTTTTAACTCGTCTAACTAACGTCTTGTCAGTTGACGCGCTACAGTCTAGGTCCCCAGCAGGGGTTTGACTTACTGGAAGATAGATAGATAGATAAATAATAGCATAATGTAAATGAATGTATGAGAAAAAGCCTATCTGTATGTATTATTTTTGCCTAGTATACTCTAAGTTCATGCAGGGCCGTACCCAGATTTTTTTTGCTGGGGGGGGGGGGGCCTAGTTGGGGTGGCCCTCCCGGTAGTCGAATTTTTTTGGTATGCCGCTTTGAATGGTGCAATTTCCTGCTATCTGAATCACTCTATTAAGATATAATTTTATGTTATAATATAGGAAATCGGCTCCTTTTTACACCTGGATTTCAGTGTATAGACTTAAAGCATGATGAATGATCACCAATGTTTCAATGCAGGGACTTCATACAAATTATACTAACACCAAAAGTTGTGATCAAGGCTAAAGTGTTTTTTTTGCGATTGACAGACACGCATATGAACATGATTAAAGTTTTTTTGCCATTGGCAGACAGACAGACACTTAATTGATCATACTTAAAGTTTTTTTTGCCATGGACAGACTCTGCATTATTCATCTCAGAACTAGCATCCGCTTATGTCTTTATTCTAAATGTGAAAATAACCCTGATCAAAACTACAAACATCAAATGTTACAGTTTACCAAGAGGGTCATGATGGCCCTTAATTATTCGCTCACCTGGTTATAACAGATTTATGTATACATGTACAATGAAAAAGACATTCAATTTTATCTTATTTTACGTTAATATTTTGGCTGATTTTATAGCCCTTATTCGGGTATATTCCCAATAGCAAAAGGTGTGTTTTGCCCCCATTTTTTGGAGGAAAAATCCCAATCTCAAGTTACAAAACAAATCCATGAAAAAAACATTAAGAAATCTCGATTTATTCACTACAATCGGCCTGGGGACGAAGATCATTTTTACTTTTTTTATCATTCGAAATGTTCAGTTATTTTTTCATTACTAGTTACTGATCAATGTCAGTAAAACGCTTATTGGTCGAAGTGCATACTGCTTTTTGTAGCTATGCTATAGCGTCTTGAAACGTCATGATTCCCGTCGTCTTAATTTTGCGACAATGTCTCCTCGCTTAATTAATGCGGTATTTGTGGAAACGCAGCAATTTGCATTTTGACACGACTGGTTCCTGAACAATTTATTTGCTAAACTCCAGTATAGCAAAAACTGGAACCAACTCGTGATTACGTAATTCGGGTGTTCTCCGCTTGGGGTTCCCCTGATTGGTCCATACCAAAATAGGCCAAGCGTGGATCACAGCATGACAGCATGCTAAATGTGGCCTGTCTGTGTAGAGAACTAAAAGATAATCTCCCCGAGGTAGGAAAATATCAGTCACTAAAAAATTGCCTTGGTAAAATTCAAAACGGTAGATCTAGCTGAAAACTAAAAAGGGGCCCATTAACAAAAATGGTATCTTGGCAGCCAACTGGGGGGGGCCCCCCGAGCCCCCCCCACCTGGGTACGGGCCTGTCATGACTGTTGGTTAGATATGTACAAGGTTAGATAATTAGTATATATAAACTACTGTAAGATTAAACAGATAAAACTGTATATACATGTTACTTTGCTACACTGATAAACTATTTTAAGAAAGGGTTATCATTTTTTAACAAAGCAACACCGACAGACGACTGAGCCAATAAACAGATACATATCTGGCATCATTAAATTCCAAACCCTGCTGATACAAAGAATCAAAGGTAAAGAGTGACAAATTCTGTAAAACGCCTCCTATAAAAATGATCTAAATTTTCATGTCAAATAGTTTGGAACCAAATGAAGCAGAAGATAACTTGATTATGATGAAGTCTGATTAGAATCTAATTGTTTGCAATGGTAATCCCCAATAGCATAATGTGAAATTACACATTTGAGCAGAGCCCTCATTCAAAATACAATGATTGTGTGATATATGCACTAAATCATGTCATATTCTTTATTTCTTAACAGGCCGTTCTTAACAGACATTTTCACAATGCTGGTCTGCAAAAAACACTTATAAAGTTTATAACCATTTCCTTCACATAAGCCCTTTTCCACCCCTAAATGCAAACAGAGTAGACCCTGATCAGATCATGGAGGTCAGGAGCAGTCTTATTCTGGATCCGCTTTATTTTTTATGAATATGAAATTATTTTTATAATAGAGTAGCTGGCTAGTTTCTACCAATATTACCACACAGAAGTATGTGTACATGTCATTCCAGAAATTCAGCAAATAAATATTCATGAATATCTGAAAGGGAAAGAGTTGAGACAATTATGGAACGAAACTAATGGAGACTCAACCAGCCCAAGTATAGGTCTAATTACACCAACGGGTCAACTCATTTCCTGGTTTTCGTATTGAACTGTTTGCCTTGAATTTAACTGTCAACAGTTTTGTTTTATAGTTTGATGGCTGTTGCAATTATGACAAATAGAAAAACATGCGACATCACGGTGACATTGTTTTATTAAGATATGCACCTGGACAATTTCACCTTTCGGGCCACCGGTAATTTGTGTGAACTTAATCCAAAATGGCGTCACACGCCGGTCCTTGTCAAATCGGCTGAATTATTTTAGTCTAATCGATAATTTTATACATAAGAGTGTCGGATCGTCTAGATAAATAATGTGGTACATACCGTCTGAAATATTTCACATAAATTCTCAATCTGATCCTGCTCTAAAGCAACCGAACTTCTAGCCATTTTTGTTGTTACTCTGCAGAAAATATTACACAGCTAGGGTGGGACAGTCACGTGATCAAATGTGATATCTTCAGAAATGGGAGGACGGAAAACTAGTCTAACAGGTGCCCGTGACGTCAGGTCCAGAATGACATTCCTTATAAGGTGCTATTACTACGATCGCAAAAAAAGATGAGACAATGAATGGTCAATGACTAATTAATAGGTCGTGGGTTACCACTGATTAATAACACGAATTTATTCACTGCAATCATGTGAGTTTTTCCCTCGGAACACTTCTTTGATATATCGAGCAAATAAATTAGCAGGAACCAAAGACCTATGATAATGTGTTATAAATGATGTGTTATCATAGGGCTTTGAAGGAACTTGTAGATCTATGTGTGTGTCCTATATCTATATATCTTATAAATGTATAGATCTAGCAGGACAGTTAAATTAACAGACTTCAATATACTTTGTTTCATGTAAAATTGGGACACATTTCGCGAGTATTACTCGTGTATATCGAATGAACTGACAAAAATCAAAATACAAGTGTTTTTTTTTTATATATATAGCAGCCACGCTTTGAAATATTGTAATTGTAGATTCGCTCGATCCACAGGGGTCTGGACCGCTTCATGGGGGTCTCTATGTACTATATAATAACGTTATTATATAGTACATATAACCCCCCCCCCCTGAAGCGGTCCAGACCCCTGTGGCTAGATCTAGACATTTTTACCCTTAATCTGCTGAAAAATAAAATTGGCCAACCTTTTCTGAGCATTAATTGAACAAATTACTATACACAGTGCAGACCCTGTTCAAAGGGATCCCCAGGGGCCCTGTGATTTGGTGCTGCACTGCTTGCAAATGTCTTCACTTGGATCCGCACTTTTACAAGGGGCTGTTTGTTTGATACATTAATAATGAAAGCAGGTTATGTAATATAATTATTTCGATCACAAAATTGTACCAATCCATAAATAGGCAAATTAACCCTTTCCTTCATATAAACGCCTTTTCACGCATTTGCAACAGAGTAGACCCAGATCAAACGGCTCATATAAGAGCCGTCTAATCAGGATCTGCTGTTTGCTTTTGACATAATATTGATATGACTGCAGCTTTTGTTAAAGCACAAAACATCCCATTGAAAATTTTACATTTTAAAAATTCACCAAATGAATGGGCCTATTCATGATGTCATTATTTTTACATGAATATTGAACAGGGAAAGGGTTAATCATGTATGCCAGACAGGGGCGTAGCCTGGCTGAAACAAATGTGTAGGCACGACTTTATATAGGGGGGTCCGGAGGAGCGTTGAAAATCTACAACGATGGAGGCGCATTTAAGGGGGTTCTGGGAAGACTTTTATATAAAGTGTAAATGATATAAATGCTTCAAATGTCAGGGGCGTGCCTGGTCCTAATTATTGGATATGCACCAATGCTAGGAAAGGTTTAAGGCATGGACCCCATCCTCTCCCAGGAATAATTGTTTCTAGAATCGTTGAGGTACAATCGTGAAGGTATTTCGGCAAAGATACTGGCTAGATCATCAATTTTAAACACATACTATCTAACGTGTATATAATGTCCAAAGTTTGTGTTAGTAACAGAAGAATATTGAGATAACAAAACATGACAGAAACCGGGGCCTTGATATTTCAATATATTTAGCTCAAATATGCGTATATAATAAAAACTATATATACACAAACATTAAAACAGTAATTCCACTATCCTAAGGCCGACAAGGGTTTAATTACAACTAATCTAACATCAACAAAACGGACGTATTAGACGGGAAAGTAATTGAATGGAAGAGAATCAATACATGTTATGATGCATACATTAGGATCTTAATTAAATGCATGTCTTTGCTCTAGCTCAAATTTGTAGATCTTAAATGGTGCAAAGTATAACGACGACTTTAAATAAGGGCATGTGCATTGCGCAAACGACTGGTATATAGAAAATGGCTATCAAAGTACCACCAGTATTGACATGGTTATATATCGGGGCTTGAACACAAACATTTTATTTTGATCTTTAGCCTTTGTGTAACGTTTAACCTACTCAAAACTTGACCAACGTCGTATTTAAAACGTACGCCAAAGTGTCTTTTAACAACCATTTAATTCGAATGCTAATCACTGAAAATGCCGAAAGAGCTACCCATGTTGCATATAATTTATTTCAACTGCTTTAGCTAAAAAAGGCACTCAATGTGAACTATTTTGATAGTGTTTTATATATCCGTTGGCATGCATTGTCCGTCATAAACAATACCTGGGCCAACAGTGACAAACGTTCATAGAATCAGTCATTGTGAGGAATCTTTCATTTTTTGTTCAAAACATAGAAATGTGTGCAGAACTCCTTTTGCCCTGACAACCAGCAGAAGAACTGTTCGCTTGGCCGATTTCCAGGCGCGCCCCTGAATGTGAGAGAATTTACATTTTGGGACGGAAAGAAGTTGGGTAATTTTGTCATTTTTTTTTAGATTTATAGATTTTCTTTCATATTCCGACGTGAGTGTTTCTACTCAAACTGGTAACACAACACTCTGATGCACATTATAAAGTATGTGTTGCACATAACGTGCAAGCCTAGCTGATCATATACTATGTCGAATGCATGGCAGAAGATCTGGTTTGATTTTTGAATGTTTAATAGTTAGAGCTCCTGCAACACAGCCTTGTCTCATATAGAATTATTGTAAAGATATATAGATCTGTGAATTTAAATAAATTTTGTGTCAGTTGCATAACCCGTGGAACCAGCAAACTGCAAACTGCGTACAACCGGCGGAACGAGGATTGATCGCAGTTTGCTGGTCCGCTGAAATGTAAGTCTTTGTCTACCATGTTGCTAGTCTACTAGCCTGTGAGCTGCTGCCTCTTTTGGTAAAAGTGATCTGCTCTTAAAACCGATCATCAGAAAATGAAAGCGTGTATTCTAAATTATTGCCGGCGGTATTTTACTTGTTACGCATTTAATAATAATAATAATAACAATGTCACGAGGTGCAGTTTCCCTGTATCAACACTTGCACAGCCTTGGTGTGCAAGCAGGCTTATACGGCGATGTGATAGAGTGCTTGACTAGGAGTATCGAGGTCTCTAGTTCGATTCCCACCCCCGTTGGATATATTTTCTCTCGGAGAAACCCCGGTTACATTTGGCGCCAAACGTGGGACCGAGACCATTTGTGCTCCGGAGACATTGCAAATTGCTCCCCGTATCCATAGAAATTCGAGAAGAATTTCAACTTGGTGGGGGAATATGTCACGGGATGTAGTTTACCTGTACCAACACTTGTACAACTATATTAAACTCAAATTTTAAAGCATCGAGTATGAGTATTACTAGTTTATCTCATTATTGTTTTCATTTCTATTTTAAATATATATAAACATATCTATTTGGCACTTTCTTAATATATTTATACATTGTATTCTTTGTTCCAAACAATACATGTAAAAGCTGAAGCCTTTTTTTCGTGCTTATCTCACATTGTGCAGTCAATATTTTTTTACATACAGAACGGCCTTCTTACCTGATTGGAAATTGATTAAAAAAAAGGCACGAGTCCCGTGCCTCATTAAGGATGCAAAAGTTTGTATTTTCATCTGTAATGCTGAAGTTCGAAATTCCAATATCAGGATACGGGGGACCGCGATCGCCCATGCTTACGTGTTTTAAATATAGATATGTAGATCTAAACGCGCCTAGAAAACTTGTCAGAACCGGGATACAATAGATTTAGGAGGCGACATTGTGTAATTGGCTGATAATCTTTGGCCCACTGATTATGACTGAAACGGACTGGTAGCCTAGGCTATACATCTATAACCTGAAATAGAAGGTCTAGAAACATTTACGAGTTTTTATAAATATTTCTTAAATATAATTTATCTTAAAGTCAAAACTTGATCTTGTCATCGATCCGATATATGGGGTTTACTCCTAACCCCACTTAGTCGTCATTTTTATTGCAATTTCGGCATTTTTAGCCTTTTTTATTTTTCGACTTCTGAAAATAAAGTGTAGGCCCGTGCCTTTGTGCCTAATAGGAAGGTACGCCACTGCGGCAGAGTTTAAAACTCTATGATAAGGGTTTGCACTGTTAGATCAACCGATAGTATTAGTTCTAAGTCAATAACATTACATAGTTTTATATCGTCACCAAATACATTGGCATTGTATAGTTTTATATTGCCCTTATAGTAGTCGAGCCATTATGAAAATAAACATAAACATGTAAACATCCCAGAAAGTGGTGCTATCAGAACTGTAGACAGTGTATCTAAATACATGTATCTTGTTGGTACTTACATGTATTAGAATAGCCCTGGGGAGACGATTCCAATAGTACCAGCAAGATATGACATGGCGGATAAATATAGAAATGTTTACCTACGTGTATATATTTAACTTTTTTTGCGCTTAAAGTCCTTTCCTTGTTCGGTATATAAATGTAAAAATTATGACAACATGGGTATTTATTATTAGCTCAATTCTAATCATGTAAACTTTTCAAGGGAATGGTTTGCTTTGACAAAAACTGTAGAAGCTGATCTGTATCATATCCAAAGCAAACAGAGCAGATCCTGATCAAGGAGCCGTCTGATCTGGGTCTACTCTGTTTGCACAATGCACGAAAAGGCGTTTATATGAGGAAAAAGGTTAAACTACGGTTTGGGCACTTATGTGAAAAGATACATAAACTCAAGATTAATATGTTTTGTCTTATCTCATATATAATATCTAGAGACTTAGCGATAAATTAAAATCGCTCATCCTGATCACACGCAAAACGAATACGAGTCGACTGGTACATATATTTTTATAACGTGGAGTGTACCATTTTATTCTGATTACGTGGTTCATATTACGTATTCACAGCCTATGTAAATATTAGACTTCGCTAATATTCAGTTTGAGTTTTTGTTTGTGTATGCCCTTTTCTGTGTCATTTTCTTCTTTTGATATACATGTATGTGGTATGATGAACTATACGTGTTTGCATTTAACATGTTGAGTACTCGAGACGAGTGTACTTGAATTTGCATGTAGTGTAGACCGAGACAAGGAACACTCTGATCAAGGTCTACACTGTTTGTCAGTCAAGATTATCTATCAAATTGCATCATTTAATTCTGATTGGACTTTAAACAATGATGGCTCATTCCACTGAACATTCAGCATTAAAAAAGACTGCAATATATAATAAACATGAATGGCCATGTGACTGGTCATAGTGACTGGTCATAGTGACTGGTCATAGTCACGAGAATATAATTTGACTTGTACATGTAGTAGCAACTTGTCATAAGTCTTAAGTTTTGAAATGTACCACGGGCCATGCCGTGGACTGACTGTGAACAGTTTAGATCCATCTAATCAGTTACACCACGATTGTGACATTCAAGTTTCATGTTTTATTTAGAAAGTGCAGAAGTCCAGTATGTTGTAGGCAACATTATATAGCTATAAACATGTTCATCAACCATAATGATACAGTTACAGTGATCTAAGGAGCAACTGGTATTATCAAAAGAGTCAAACATAAGTATCAGGTTTTAAACGATATTGAATACAATGATATTTTTTTCAGAGTTAATTTCTAATTAGCATTCCTTTCATGTTTTAATTCAAACGAAAACTGTATGGTTTAGTAGTACAACTGAAATTTAATCATTTTAACTCCATAAACTCGGAATAGGATTATTTTGAATTCTAGCAGCAAAGTATACGTTCCATTTTCTTTATTTGGACAAATGAATACGGTATATTATCGTTTTATCTATGATAACCTCTAATTACAATACTACACAAAAATACCGCTAAAATAGGCTGGCGCCCGGACAACCGCCTCAGCGAAACGAAAATATGGAATAGGCATTCAGGTAGCCACGGAAAGAAAATAAATGGAATGTCGCTTTAATTTGATTTGTATTGATAGGAACACATTTCCTTCTGGGGAAAATTCTGCACAGCATGCGAAAGACTAAAGCTACCATGAGTGGAACAGTATATTTATTACGACGTGTATATACAGTAGAACCTGTATATTAACCCTTTCCCTGTTCTATATTTTTTTCCAAATTTCAATACCTACTGAAAATTCATGGACAAATAGTTATAATGAAATATGGAAGGTGAAACATTGTTACCATTTTAGAAACTAAAGAAACAAAGCTATCAAATTCCATTTGCAAACAGTGTAGAGCCTGATCAGACGACTCCTATAGGGGCCTCTGATCTGGGTCTTTTCTGTTTGAAGATGCGTGAAAATGCTTTTATATGGAGGAAAGGATTACCCCCTTCCCCTTTTACTGAATATTTTCATGGACAAAATAGTTACAACGAAATATTAGGCTATATGGAAGGTAGAACATTATAGCCATTCTAGAAGGTAAAGGAACAGATCTTTCAAATTCCATTAGCAAACAGAGCAGACCCTGATCAGACGGCTCTGATCTGGGTCTGCCTTGTTTGCAAATGCGTGAAAACACGTTTATATGGAAAGGATTAAGCGACCATCAAAAAGAGGTTTAATTATGGGTTTGTAAGGCAGGTGGTAGCTTAGTGCAAGCAGAAAGTAATGCAAACAACTCTTATAGGAGCTTTCTGAATTACTTTTGTCCTGCATTCAGCAATCACACGTTTTTTAACACTCATATGTTCAATATATGAATCACCGCTTGGAACAGGCTGTACTGTATATATGATGGAATCTTATGTCACTTATGTCATCCGATATCATAGGGACATGTCCGTTCTAGGAAAGCCTACCAAATACGTTAAAACTCATTCGCTGCCGGTGTCGCATCTGTGATTACCTATGCAAACAGTTTGGATCCAGATGAGAGGCCGAGTAAATCGGCGTCTCATCAGGATCCAAACTGTTTGTTACTAAGGTAATGTTTTTAAAGAAAATGGGATAAAATTATTAAGCAAATTAAAATTGAAGCAGGCGACAAATGTTGCAGACGACAATAACAAGGAAGTATGAATTAACATAATCTTTAACACGTTCCCTCATATATGTACTATTTTTTTTTTTTATCAAACCTCTTTGAATAAATCTACTGTTCAAGAGGGACATTTACTAGAGAAAAGGGGACAATAGAATGGGAAAGTTTTGAAAACACTGTGATAAATAGAGCATTTGATCCTATGGAGAAAACTCTCTATTTATCACAATTACTTTTACAGAGGCATCAAAAGGTATCAATATGAGGGAATGGGTTAACGCAGGCTTGTCCTGCATTAGGCTACCATTTGCATTTAAGACCCAGCATTAGACATCTTTCTGGTGGTCCTTTAACCCTTTCCTTCATGTAAATGCATTTTCACGCATTTGCAAAAAGAGTAGACCCAGATCAGACGGATCCAGTCCTATACGAGCCGTCTGATCAGGACCTGCTCTGTTTTCTTTTGACATGATATAGACCCGATTCAAAAGTTTCTTTCAAATCAAATCATAAAAAGTCATCGAAAAAAATTACAATTATAAGAATTCAGCTGCTAAAATTTATATTCATGACGTCATTATTTCTTACACGAATAATGAATTGGGAAAAGGCTTAAACGAATAATACTGTAATAGATCAGAGTTTGAGAATACATAATTAATGATTTACAGAATTGTATGATATACAGTAAAACCTCTCTATAACGACCACTAAGTTGTGTTAATTAGTTGGTACTTAGGACAGGTGACTGCTTAAAGCAAGGTGGAAGTAAAACAGAACGCTCCTTTAGGAGCGTTCTGTTTTGCTTTCACCTCGCTTTAAGCAGCCACCTGCCTTTAACACAAAATACTTGATGTAATTTAGTGGCCGTTATAGAGAGGTTTTACTGTAACCATCTAACACGTCAAACATCATAAGATGGTAATGACTGAAAACTTCACTTTGATCTCACTCGTTCAAAGATCACCGATTTTCACAGTCACGAGCTTTTTTTCGTGGGACATGTTTCTGTATGGGAACCCATTTAACCTTTAAAATCATTTTCGAACAATGTAGACCAAGATCAGATGGCATCTAGAAGAGACCTATCCAGAGTCTGCACTGTGTTTCACTCAAAGTTCTCTAGAAAATTTAAGCCGTCTATACTGAGTGGACTCTTCCACTACAATACAGTTGAACATCTATCTCAAACTTCAAGGGACTATATAAATTAGTTCGAGATAACGGAAGTTCGAGTTATCCGATTTCTAATCTGGACAATTTCTTAAGTTCACATCTTAATGCAGGTCTACAGTAATGTTGAAAACTCCTGTAGGAACTTTCAGCATTACTGTAGACATGCATTAAGCTGTGAAATGTGTTTCTAGATATGCGTAGTGATACATTTTAGAGCTATTCTGTATTGTAAGATTTTGGAAGGACCGAACATTAAGTTCGAGTTTTCCGAAGTCGAGTTATCCGAGTTCGAGATATCGAAGTTCAACTGTAATTCAGCATTGAAAGGACCAACCCTTACTTTCATGAATATTCCTGGACGAATAATGACATCATGCATATTAGCTAGATTAATTGTTATAATAGCGCATGGACACTGGATTTTTTTTGCCATGGTAGAAACTGTATCTAATCATTTCTATTTAACATCATAAAAGATCAGGAGGCTCCTATAGGAGCCGTCTGATCTGGGTCTTCTCTGTTTGCAAAGGCATAGAAAGACGTATTTATGAAGTATAGAGTTAATTGACTCTTCCTTACTCTGGCCGATTTATCTTGGCCGTTTACTGTTAGTGATGGTAGAAAACAGCCGAAGTCCGGAGTGTATTTACCGGAGCGAGTAGTCTCCCTTAAATTAAAACATGCTCCCTCAAATAGAACCCCTTTATTTGACTATTTAATGTTTTAATGAGTCTTCTCTGCTTACCAAGGGGTTAAAATGCGTATTTATGGGGTACATGGTTAAACGAGGCAATTGTTCATTCATTGTCCACTTTAGAAAGGTGCCATAGTAGCTACAAGTTATCTAATGCTGTTCGATCGTCCAGGCCTTGTCCCCATTGACGCTACATGTACCATTACATGTAACCCTGAAATAGCGACCAAACCGATTTCAGCACATACATTTAATATTCTGCTATAAAAATGATGCTTGCTTAAACCATTTACTCCATGAATATTAATTAAGGAAATGATGACATCATGGATATTGATTATATTAATTTTTAAAATGGCATATAAACACACGAACATTTTGCCAAAGCAGAAACAGTAGACTCATATCTATATTATAATCAAACAGGGCAGACCCTGATCAGACGGCTCCTATAGGAGCTTCTGATATGGGTCTATCGTGTTTGCAAATATGTAAAAATGTGAAAAAGGGTGAAACTGATTTGTTCTTTGAGTTCACCGAAACTGTTTGCAAATATATGCATGTTAAAGTGAATAAACCAATAAACGCATGTTTCAAGAACGTTATTAAACTTGGTATTTATTATGTTCAATCATTATTCTGAAGATTGTGGTAGCTTAATGCAGGTTGACAGTAACGCAGAACGCTCATATTGGAGCTTTCTGCATTACTTTTGCCCTACATTAAGCAACCACCTATGTCAAGACTCATATGTTCAATAAATGAATGAACACGTTCCTTCGTATAGACACCTTTTCGTGCATTTGCAAACAGAGTAAACTATAGGAGTCGTCTAATCAGGATCTGCTCTGTTTGCAAACAGAGTAAACTATAGGAGTCGTCTAATCAGGATCTGCTCTGTTTGCAAACAGAGTAGACTATAGGAGTCGTCTAATCAGGATCTGCTCTGTTTGCAAACAGAGTAGACTATAGGAGTCGTCTAATCAGGATCTGCTCTGTTTGCAAACAGAGTAAACTATAGGAGTCGTCTAATCAGGATCTGCTCTGTTTGCAAACAGAGTAGACTATAGGAGTCGTCTAATCAGGATCTGCTCTGTTTGCAAACAGAGTAGACTATAGGAGTCGTCTAATCAGGATCTGCTCTGTTTGCAAACAGAGTAGACTATAGGAGTCGTCTAATCAGGATCTGCTCTGTTTGCAAACAGAGTAGACTATAGGAGTCGTCTAATCAGGATCTGCTCTGTTTGCAAACAGAGTAGACTATAGGAGTCGTCTAATCAGGATCTGCTCTGTTTGCAAACAGAGTAGACTATAGGAGTCGTCTAATCAGGATCTGCTCTGTTTGCAAACAGAGTAAACTATAGGAGTCGTCTAATCAGGATCTGCTCTGTTTGCAAACAGAGTAGACTATAGGAGTCGTCTAATCAGGATCTGCTCTGTTTGCAAACAGAGTAAACTATAGGAGTCGTCTAATCAGGATCTGCTCTGTTTGCTTATGGAATTTGATAGATCTGCTTCTTTATTTTTTAGAATGGTTACAATGTTCCACATTGCAAATTTCATTCTAACTATGTTCCCCTTGAATATTCTGCATGTACTGAAATTTGAAATGATAATTAGAACAGGAAAAGGGTCAATACAGGTTATTTGTACAGTGTACGTGATTAGATTTATCTTTTGTATATAAATACATGTATGGTTATGTTAATTAAATCATAGGAAACGTTTGAATGTGGTAACATTCAATTTATTGAAGATTTGAATTATAAAGTACGGTAAGAATATAACTACATTACATATGTACAGTAGAACCTGTCAGGTTCTGTTGTATTTCTGACATGATCTTAATGGAGTAAGGGGTTATAAGCTACTATTTATTCAGCATGAAACTGGTTAATATATCACCCGAGTCAACAAGAGTCTAAACAGTGATCACTGTACGGATATAAAATTAATTTAATGTGTGTTATTAAGAGTTATTAAGTTCGTGCTAAATTCAGAATAAAAAATGCACTGCAGAAATTCCCCTGAATAACAATTAATCCTGCGTTAAGCTACCACCTGTTTTAAAGACCCATCATTAGGCGTGTTTATGGTAGTTATAGAAAGGTCTTACATTTACAAACAGCATGGATCCAGATGAGACACCGCGTTACTTGGTGTCTCATCAGGATCCACGTTATTTGACCATTTGTCAAAAGTTTGTTTCGAGACACTTAATCAACAGCTTCTCAAAAGCTTGATCGAATAGGAAATAGTCAGAATTCACCAGATCTAAATCTAGGCAAACATTGTTTTTGTCACAGAGGGGTAAGGGTTAATTTAAACGTTTGAATCCAATACACACCTACAAACAGTGCAGAGTGTACAGAAGAATTATGCATGGTACCTCCTCCCAGTCCAGTCAGCACTGTCTGGAAACTACTCATACAATATACCTGACATATGGAGCTGTGGAAGATGTGCAGTCAATTCGTAACAGTTTTAAATGATATCCTTATATTGTAATCTTATTAGCTCACCTGAGCCAAAGGCTCAGGATGAGCTATTGTGACCGCGATCCGTCCGTCGTCCGGCTTCCGTCGTCCGTCCACATTTTCAGACGACATCTCTGATGAAACTGCTGACCCGATTTTAACCAAATTTTATCAGAAGCATCAGTGGTTAGGGGGAACGAAATGTTGTTCACATTATGACCCCCGGGCCAAAATGGCCCCGCCCAAGGGCTTATCCGTTTTTCATAGGAACATCTTTAAAATTATTCTTCTCTGAAACTGTAAGGCCTAGACCTTTGATATTTAGTATGTAGCATGATCTAATGGTCCTCTACAAAAGTTGTTCAAATAATGACCCCGGGCCAAAAATGGCCCCGCCCAAGGGCTTATCAGTTTTTCATAGGAAAATCTTCAAAAATCGTCTTCTCTGAAACTGTAAGGCCACTGGCACTTGATCGAAAAATACTATAGTTTATTTATAGCAACTAGTACATTAATACTATTATATTGCACAGCTATAGTCTGTTTCGATCATGTGCCGGTGTGTAAGGCCTAGACCTTTGATATTTGGTAAGTAGCATGATCTAATGGTCCTCTACAAAAGTTGTTCAAATTATGACCCCTAGGCCAAAAATCGCCCCGCCCAAGGGATTATCAGTTTTTTATAGGAAATTTTTTAAAAAATCTTCTTCTCTGAAACTGTAAGGCCTAGACCTTTGATAGATGGTATGTAGCATGGTCTAATGGTCCTCTACAAAGATTGTTCAAATTATGACCCCTGTGCCAAAAAAATGGCCCCGCCCAAGGGCTTATCCGTTTTTCGTAGGAAAATCTTTAAAAATCTTCTTCTCTGAAACTGTAAGGCCTAAACCTTTGATATTTGGCATGTAGCATGGTCTAATGGTCTTCTACAAAGATTGTTCAAATTATGAACCTGGACCAAAAATGGCCCCGCCCAAGAGCATATCAGTTTTTCATAGGAATTTGTTTTAAAAATCTTCTTCTCTGAAACTGTAAGGCCTAGACCTTTGATAGATGGTATGTACCATGGTCTAATGGTCCTCTACAAAGATTGTTCAAATTATGAACCTGGACCAAAAATGGCCCCGCCCAAGAGCATATCAGTTTTTCATAGGAAAATCTTTAAAAATCTTCTTCTATGAAACTGTATGGTCTAGACCTTTGATAGATGGTATGTACCATGGTCTAATGGTCCTCTACAAAGATTGCTCAAATTATGACCCCTGGGCCAAACATGGCCCCGCCCAAGACTTATCAGTTTTTTATAGGAAAATCTTTAAAAAAAATCTTCTCCTCTGAAACTGTAAGGCCTAGACCTTTGATATTTGGCATGTAGCATGGTCTAATGGTCCTTTACAAAAGTTGTTCAAAGTATGACCCCAGTCCGAAAATGGCCCCGCCCAAGGGCTTATCAGTTTTTCATAGGAAAATCTTTAAAAATCTTCTTCTCTGAAACTGTATGGTCTAGACCTTTGATAGATGGTATGTACCATGGTCTAATGGTCCTCTACAAAAATTGTTCAAATTATGACCCCTGGGCCAAACATGGCCCCGCCCAAGACTGATCAGTTTTTCATAGGAACATCTTTAAAAATATTCTTCTCTGAAACTGTAAGGCCTAGACCTTTGATATTTAGTATGTAGCATGATCTAATGGTCCTCTACAAAAGTGTTTTCAAATAATGACCCCGGGCCAAAAATGGCCCCGCCCAAGGGCTTATCAGTTTTTCATAGGAAAATCTTCAAAAATCGTCTTCTCTGAAACTGTAAGGCCACTGGCACTTGATCGAAAAATACTATAGTTTATTTATAGCAACTAGTACATTAATACTATTATATTGCACAGCTATAGTCTGTTTCGATCATGTGCCAGTGTGTAAGGCCTAGACCTTTGATATTTGGTATGTAGCATGATCTAATGGTCCTCTACAAAAGTTGTTCAAATTATGACCCCTAGGCCAAAAATCGCCCCGCCCAAGGGATTATCAGTTTTTTATAGGAAATTCTTTAAAAAATCTTCTTCTCTGAAACTGTAAGGCCTAGACCTTTGATAGATGGTATGTAGCATGGTCTAATGGTCCTCTACAAAGATTGTTCAAATTATGACCCCTGTGCCAAAAAAATGGCCCCGCCCAAGGGCTTATCCGTTTTTCGTAGGAAAATCTTTAAAAATCTTCTTCTCTGAAACTGTAAGGCCTAAACCTTTGATATTTGGCATGTAGCATGGTCTAATGGTCTTCTACAAAGATTGTTCAAATTATGAACCTGGACCAAAAATGGCCCCGCCCAAGAGCATATCAGTTTTTCATAGGATTTTTTTTAAAAATCTTCTTCTCTGAAACTGTAAGGCCTAGACCTTTGATAGATGGTATGTACCATGGTCTAATGGTCCTCTACAAAGATTGTTCAAGTTATGAACCTGGACCAAAAATGGCCCCGCCCAAGAGCATATCAGTTTTTCATAGGAAAATCTTTAAAAATCTTCTTCTATGAAACTGTATGGTCTAGACCTTTGATAGATGGTATGTACCATGGTCTAATGGTCCTCTACAAAGATTGCTCAAATTATGACCCCTGGGCCAAACATGGCCCCGCCCAAGACTTATCAGTTTTTTTTATAGGAAAATCTTTAAAAAAAATATTCTCCTCTGAAACTGTAAGGCCTAGACCTTTGATATTTGGCATGTAGCATGGTCTAATGGTCCTTTACAAAAGTTGTTCAAAGTATGACCCCAGTCCGAAAATGGCCCCGCCCAAGGGCTTATCAGTTTTTCATAGGAACATCTTTAAAAATCTTCTTCTCTGAAACTGTATGGTCTAGACCTTTGATAGATGGTATGTACCATGGTCTAATGGTCCTCTACAAAAATTGCTCAAATTATGACCCCTGGGCCAAACATGGCCCCGCCCAAGACTTATCAGTTTTTTATAGGAACATCTTTAAAAATATTCTTCTCTGAAACTGTAAGGCCTAGACCTTTGATATTTAGTATGTAGCATGATCTAATGGTCCTCTACAAAAGTGTTTTCAAATAATGACCCCGGGCCAAAAATGGCCCCGCCCAAGGGCTTATCAGTTTTTCATAGGAAAATCTTCAAAAATCGTCTTCTCTGAAACTGTAAGGCCACTGGCACTTGATCGAAAAATACTATAGTTTATTTATAGCAACTAGTACATTAATACTATTATATTGCACAGCTATAGTCTGTTTCGATCATGTGCCAGTGTGTAAGGCCTAGACCTTTGATATTTGGTATGTAGCATGATCTAATGGTCCTCTACAAAAGTTGTTCAAATTATGACCCCTAGGCCAAAAATCGCCCCGCCCAAGGGATTATCAGTTTTTTATAGGAAATTCTTTAAAAAATCTTCTTCTCTGAAACTGTAAGGCCTAGACCTTTGATAGATGGTATGTAGCATGGTCTAATGGTCCTCTACAAAGATTGTTCAAATTATGACCCCTGTGCCAAAAAAATGGCCCCGCCCAAGGGCTTATCCGTTTTTCGTAGGAAAATCTTTAAAAATCTTCTTCTATGAAACTGTATGGTCTAGACCTTTGATAGATGGTATGTACCATGGTCTAATGGTCCTCTACAAAGATTGCTCAAATTATGACCCCTGGGCCAAACATGGCCCCGCCCAAGACTTATCAGTTTTTTTATAGGAAAATCTTTAAAAAAATCTTCTCCTCTGAAACTGTAAGGCCTAGACCTTTGATATTTGGCATGTAGCATGGTCTAATGGTCCTTTACAAAAGTTGTTCAAAGTATGACCCCAGTCCGAAAATGGCCCCGCCCAAGGGCTTATCAGTTTTTCATAGGAAAATCTTTAAAAATCTTCTTCTCTGAAACTGTATGGTCTAGACCTTTGATAGATGGTATGTACCATGGTCTAATGGTCCTCTACAAAATTGCTCAAATTATGACCCCTGGGCCAAACATGGCCCCGCCCAAGACTTATCAGTTTTTTATAGGAAAATCTTTAAAAATCTTCTCCTCTGAAACTGTAAGGCCTAGACCTTTGATATTTGGCATGTAGCATGGTCTAATGGTCCTTTACAAAAGTTGTTCAAAGTATGACCCCAGTCCGAAAATGGCCCCGCCCAAGGGCTTATCAGTTTTTCATAGGAAAATCTTTAAAAATCTTCTCTGAAACTGTATGGTCTAGACCTTTGATAGATGGTATGTACCATGGTCTAATGGTCCTCTACAAAGATTGCTCAAATTATGACCCCTGGGCCAAACATGGCCCCGCCCAAGACTTATCAGTTTTTTTTAAAGGAAAATCTTTAAAAATATTCTCCTCTGAAACTGTAAGGCCTAGACCTTTGATATTTGGCATGTAGCATGGTCTAATGGTCCTTTACAAAAATTGTTCAAAGTATGACCCCAGTCCAAAAATGGCCCCGCCCAAGGGATAATCAGTTTTTCATAGGAAAATCTTTAAAAATCTTCTTCTCTGAAACTGTAAGGCCTAGACCTTTGATATTTGGCATGTAGCATGGTCTAATGGTGCTCTACAAAGATTGTTCAAATTATGACCCTGGACCAAAAATGGCCCCACACAAGGGCTTATCAGTTTTTCATAGGAACATCTTTAAAAATCTTCTTGTTTGAAACTATTAGGCCTAGACCATTGATATTTAGTATGTAGCATGATGTAATGGTTCTCTACAAAGATTGTTCAAATTATGACACATGACCAAAAATGGCCCCGCCCAAGGGCTTATCAGTTTTTCATAGGAAAATCTTTAAAAATCTGAAACTGTGAACCAAGAATGTTCTACTTACGACCCTGACCTCTGGGCGAAACTTGGCCCTGCCTTGGGGCTTATCAGTTTGTCATGGGAAAATATGAAATATAACTTTTCTCTGAAACCATAAGACTTAGGCCTTTAATTAATGGCATACTGCTTTGCTTTGTGGTTCTCTACCAAGGTTGTACAAATGATGACTTCTTGGTCAAAAATGGCCCCGCCCTGGGGTATATCTCAGGTGAGCTTTTCAGGGTCTCATGGCCCTCTTGTTTTCAGCTTGTTATTGTTAGGTCGGTAAAAAGCTATACATAGTTTATGCTATGTTATTGTAAATACCGACTCTAAATAAAACTTGTATTGTATTACATTGTATATTGTATTGTACGCAACACTGAATGCGATATAATGTAATTTTATATTATAAAGGGCAATCTGCGTATGCAGTATTTATTTAACCTTCTGTACTCTGTCGGCCAATATTGTCGTCTGCTCTATTTATATAATTTTCTTCCATTTCTTGTTTTTTAAAGTAGTGACAGAGTGTCAAAGAGTTCGGCTATTGATGAGTTACTCGGCGTCGCATCTGTTGAGTTACTCGTCGTCTCATCTAATGAGTTACCCCTCTTCTCATCTAATGAGTTACTCAGTGTCTCATCTAATGAGTTACCCGTCGTCTCATCTGATGAGTTAATTGGCGTCTCATCTGTTGAGTTACTCGGCGTCTCATCTAAGAGTTACCCGGTGTCTCATCTGTTGAGTTACTCGGCGTCTCATATAAGAGTTACCCGTCGTCTCATCTGATGAGTTACCCGTCGTCTCTTCTGATGAGTTACTCGGCGTCTCATCTATTGAGTTACTCGGCGTCTCATCTAAGAGTTACCCGGCGTCTCATCTGTTGAGTTACTCGGCGTCTCATCTGGATTGCACGTCTTTACAACGGTTATTACCAATTAGTAGAATGTTAGAAGTTAACCCGTACAACGCTGAATTTTCAAATGGAATAATCCCAAATTCAAACAGGTCAAGCTTATGGTGAATATTTAGGGATTTTTCTAAAGAAAAATGTAACATGACAGTGTAGACCCTGGTGAGAGGGCTCTTCTAGGAACACTCTTATCGAGGGGGTGTACGCTGTTTGCAAAGGGCATTAGTGTCTCGTGTCCCCCATTGTACGGGTTAAATGCTGCATTTATTGTTTTCAAATAATGATTTTGCAGTTACGGTAGAACCTGTCTTAATCGGCCACCAAAAAGGAAGTCTAAATTATAGGTCTGTAAGGCAGGTGGTAGTTTAATACAGGACAAAAAGTAATGCAGAAAGCTCCTATAGGAGCTTTTTGCATTACTTTTCCCCAACATTTAACAACTGCCTGCTTTTAAAGATTCCTGTGTTCAATACAGTAAATGAATGGCCGCGTAGGACAGGTTCTACTGTACATTACAAGTATTGAATATAAATGATTAAACAAAGAAGTTAAACAAATGTTCTTTCTTCAATCTATATAGATATATTTTTTATAGTTATTTAGCTCTACATGACATTTTATTTAAAAAATACAATTGTTGCATAGAAAAATAATTGTATTTGCTTATGAATGACAATCTATATTGTCATTTGACGTATTTATAATACATAGCATAGTTTTTTAACAATGGAGTCAGTGACATTACATTGAAATTATATGTACTGAATGCGATGTATTTAATATGACTACAAACACTTAATATGTAATTTGGTAGTACACACAATAAATGTAATTAGCGAGCAGTGTAACATATTTTGACATATTTTGACATATTGAGACTTGTTATCTTAACCATGTCTCTCATATAGACACATTTGTAAAAAGAACAGTCTTAGATCAGAGGGTTCCTATAGGAACCGTCTGTTCAGGGTCTGCTCTGTTTGCTTATTTCACGACATCTATACTTGATTCAGTTTTTTGTCAAAGCAAACTATTTGCTTGAAAAAGTTCAGCTAATAAATATCCACGATTTCATTATTTCTTACATGATTATGCAACAGGGAAATGGTTAAAGAAGGCTATCACATGAAATCGGTATACATGCAAATATACAGCAAAGGCAAACGCTTGTGTATATGCATGCATGCAAACACATTCTAATCCCATCCACCCCGACCGTCTGACAGATGAACCCATTCTCTCATGTTGACGACTTTTGACGACTCTGTAAAAATTATTTTGTGAAACCATTGTGGAAAATAGAGCATTTGCTTCATAGGAGCAAATGCTCTATTTATCACAATGGTTACAAAACTACACAATTCTAAAAGTTTCCCTTTCTCATTTTCGGTAGATTTATTCAAAGAGGTTAGGTCTAAAAATAGCCTATGAGATAATGGGTTAAACGCACTATAAATGTTACATGTATATAAATACCACACCCTATGGAGAGCGACAGCACGTATTGTCAACCCGAGGTTGGTAATGTTCACCGGGGAGTTTAGCTCTCCATAGGTGTGGTATTTATCTTGTTATACCGAACAGCACAATCAATTTCGTCAGCAAAAAAATATTCAATGACAACAATTAACAGTTTGAAACAAAAAGTTATACTTAAAAATCACGGAACAGCTTCACACTTATACTCATTAGACTTTAAGTACTGGCGGATTCCTTGTCACTATCTAATCTTAACAGATACTCTTCCGAAATAGTCGCATAACGCGGCATTTCTCAAATAATTAAACAAAAACAACTGTCAAAATGACGTTTGTTGATCAGATTGCAGGCGTTAGATGACGTCCGTTGATGACGTCACGCACACAATTTAATAAGCGCTCATTGATATAGACGTACTGTTGCCTGCACGAGATAATGTTGCATGGAACAGTACAAATTGTTTCATGGCAGGTATATGGAAAATTTGTATAGGAAAGCAACGTGAGGTATAGTCAAACAACTAGGTCTGACGTGTACAAGTAGGTAAAGTCTAGGTACGTAGAAGACGTTGCCAGTGTAGCTTTTTTTATTGAGCGTGGGTTCGAATCCCGTGTCGAACTTAAACTTTTTTTTTTAATTTTGAATGAATAGTAAAGTATTATCTTATGTCATATTGTATAATTGTAATGGCCATTTATGCACATGTTCGTCAATGTTAGGGAAGGGTGCCTTTGTTTGAGTTCGAGTCCTATATTAGCCATATTTTCAATAATAAATCGATGCTAAAATATGAATATCAATATAAGTTTTAGCAAATGTCTTGTACGAGTGGCTTCTTAATGCACAACTAAACTAATGCTCTTGAGAGAACTTTCCTTAATATTTTAGCAAAAAAAATGTTTTAGGTTGATGCGAGACTCGAACCTGCGCCTAATAAAATTTTCGACGATCATATACTTCTTTATGGCCCTACGACTTATCCACTACGCTATATTTCCGATAACTAATGCGCTTATTGTTAATACCTATAACTAAACATTTTCTTTTATAAATAGCACGTGGATATCCGAAATGCTAATCTCCCTTAAAAATGGACTCGGCGAACCCGTGACCCGTCAGACCTAGTTGTTTGACTATATAATAATGCACTATGTCACACTGGATCCCATGGAATGGAAAATGTCAACATTTAGTATCCACTATGCGTTATTATACAGTAGAACCTGTCCTAAGCGGCCAGCCATTTATTGAACACAGTACTCTTAAAAAGCAGGTGATTTATTAATACAGGGCATAAGTAATGCAGAAAGCTCCTATAAGAGCTTTCTGCATTACTATTGACATGCATTAAGCTACCATGTGCCTTACAGGCCCAAATTAAACATTATTTTGATGGCCGCTTAACACAGGTTCTGTTGTACATGTCTTTTGTTTACCCTTTTAACTTCAAATGGAATATTCTTAAATTCAAACAGGTCAAGCAGTGATCTTTAAAGTAAGGTGTAAAGACAGTAACATGACAAACAGTGCAGACACTGATAAGAGGGTTCAGGGCTAAGCCGCTTTACCCAGGCCCTTTTCGCATGTCGGACCCGACATTCGATCTTTGTCGGCGGCGAAAATCCGACACGCCATAATTTCTCCGACTAGTGAAAATTCTCGAGCCGAAAACCCTTTCAAGCGTGTTTGTTTATATGTCATTTTAAGTGACAAGTATACACACAAACTTCCCCTGGTGTTGCAAGTTTTACAAGTTTACAAGTTTATTCAAATAATGTGCATGAGTCCTGCTACATGTATATACAGGCATCATCAGCGACAAAATACATGAAAACCAATATAAAACCACATAAACAACAGTGATCAATGACTGAAATAGTCTTTGGTAAATGGCGTTCCTTACAAGAAAATGTAGCTGGCACGTTTTAGACTTGGGTTCGATTTCTAATAATAGTATAGGTATATGACATGCATTTCAGTAACCCTATTTCGGCTCCTTGCAGTGTCTCAAGCTATCAGCCAATACCCCGTCGCGTGTGCCGCACGCATGAATGATTGCATGTCGCGTGTAAACAATTAACCGCTGAAGCAGTACAGAGGTGTGATACGATTAACCCTTTCCCTCATATAAACGTGTTTTCACGCATTTGCAAACAGAGTAGACCCAGATCAGACGGCTCCTAGAGGAGCCGTCTGATCAGGGTCTGCTCTGTTTGCTGACGGAATTTGAAAGATCTGTTTCTTTGCTTTCTAAAATGTCTACAATGGTCCACCTTTCACATTTCTTTATAACTATTTTGTTAATGAATATTCATTAGGTATTGAAATAGGCATATAAGGTGCATGGCTGTACACTTTTTGTTTTTGTGTGAAATGACCAATAAAAATATCTTTAAAAAATTTAACCCTAAAATTCCCTCATATAAACCTGTTTTTACGCATTAGCAAACAGAATAGACCCAGATCAGACGACTCCTATAGAAGCCGTCTGATCAGGGTCTGCTCTGTTTGCTTTTGACATGATATAGATCGGATTCTACAGTTTTTGTCAAATCAAAACTTCTCCTTATAGAAATAATGTGTTTTACGCATAAAAATGAGAGTAGACCCAGATCAGACGGCTCCTATAGAAACTGTCTGATCAGGGTCTGTTCTGTTTGCTTTTGACACAATATAGATTTGATTCTACAGTTTTTATCAAAGCTAAAACTTCTCTTTATGGAAATAACATATTTTTACGCATTAGCAAACATAGTAGACCCAGATCAGTTTTTGTCAAAGCAAACAGGGAAAGGGTTAATAGGTGTTTAGAAATAATTCTAGCTCTAGGTGTGAATACCTGATAATCAGTCAATTAAACGGGTCATTAATCTTGAGAAGAGTTACTCATTTTTTGAGTAACAGTAATTATTAATTGACAATACTTTTGATTAACTTAAATCATTATTTGTTTTAAAAATCAAATTCAAATAAATACAATTAATAGCAAGGAGAAAAGTCTTTATCAAACACCTAAATTTCAACTAAATGCCAATAATAAAGACTATATTACATGCCTCGCATAATCAAAAATATTAAAATAAATGATCATAATGATACTAAATACTTTTTTTCAGTCACATAAATTAACTGCATAAATAAACATAACATTATATAAAGAAATCAAAGATAATCAAACTATCATTTCATTTACCTGTAGATATTTTATCAATAATTCTACTGCATATGACAGACTTGATAATTGACTATTGATATCCAGCTGTGAAATTCCCAGTGTGGCACCATAGAGCACCCGAAATACACAGCATGAGTCAACATTCCTTTCGAAGTGTCTTTAAACCAGGGATTTCTCTAGGAGCCCTCATATCTGGGTCTACACTGTTTGCAAAAGGCACGTTAGTGACTGGTTTCCCACACCGAAAGGGTCTATGCCAAGCTGAAAATATACACCCAGTTAATAAAATAAACATAAGTTAATTACAGAGGCCAAGATAAGATCATGCGTAAATTAAAACCTTTTCAAGAACAGCTCCTTTATTTCTCTATAAAACCCTATGAAGCTGTTATATTAACTTCATCTAGCAGCCCTCCCTGGTGGCCGTGCTTTGTATGTAAACTATTTGATAGACTGCCAAATAAGAGGCATTCTGCTTAACATTAATGAAACCCGGTCAGTTGTTTCAGAGAAGAATTATGAAATGTAAATGAAAATATAAACACGATGATTACATGCTTGACAGCACAAGTATTTCTCCTGCAGATAAACAATATGACCTGTTACATACTGGACGTGTGCTTATTATTGGACAATGTACTGTGATTAAAATACAGTGGTGTTGGGGAAAAGTGAAATTGGACCATTTATCATATTTAAGGACTTATTAATACACCAACATGACTAAAGAAGATATTTGGAAGGATCCTTTTTAAAAAAAATCAACAACTGGAAAAGTGAGTTTTATGACACCTCCTTTTGCATAGTTTCAGGTAAAAATTAAAGTTTTATTTAACTATTAAAGTGAAATTGGAACATTTATCATATAATAAGGGCTTATTACTACACCAACAGGACTAAAGAATATATTTTGAAGGATACTTTTGAAAAAATAAATAATAATTAAAAAAAATCTGAATGGTGAGTTATATGACACCTCTTATTTCACAATTATTTTCAGTTATTGTTTTGCATATTTTCAGGTAAATATTAAAGTTTTATTTAACTTTTAAAACTCGTTGTTTAACATTTATGAACTACACTAGGACCTTTACTTAATACCTTTATTAAAATAATTGCTGAAAATTGTTAACAAAATATAGATTTAATCAATTTTTAATATGAAGGTCAAATTGAAAGGAGGTAAACAAACGGTCATTGCTGGAAATACCTTAATACGCGTTGCACAATTTTGGAAGAGGTTTACACCACAGGTGCTAGGCGTGTGGCCATTTCACAAATACTGATTATAAATACCTTCAAAAACAAATAGACATCATAACTTGACATTATAAAAGAAATTAAAAAAGATTTTTTTTTCGTATAGTATATTACTATAATATATATATATATATATATATATATATATATATATATATATATATATATATATATATATATTAATATACTATACGAAATTTTTTTTTTTCTTTTTTTTTTATAATGTCAAGTTATGATGTCTAACTGTTTTTGAAGGTATTTATAAGCAGTATTTGTAAAATGGCCACACGCCTAGCACCTGTGGTTTACACCAGGAATATTCCCGCAAATTGTATTTGCAATTCTGGGCGGTAGAGTTTCAGAGATGGTATGTTGGAAATATTCGCTACATTTATATATCAAAATACTTCAAAATAGCTCCACCAATGGTGAACATAACGAAATAAAATCAACAGAATCAGGTTAGTAGAGGTTTACCATTGTGGCATTAACCCTTTCGCTGCCAAACTCTGTCGTCTGCTAACTTTGTCGTCTGCTTCAAATTTTCTTTTTTTGATTTTCCTCATTTTTGTTTCAAAAACATAGTAACGGTAACAAACAGTTTGGACCCTGATGATACGCCGATTTACTCGGCGTCTCATCTGGATCCAAACTGTTTGCATAGGTTATCGCAGATCCGGCATTGGCAGCGAAAGGGTTAAACAATATTGTTGGGTCTTCTTTTGACGGGACAGTAGCGTAACTCTTTCCCGGCTCTATTTTATTCCAAATTTTAATACCTACTGAATATCATTGAATAAAATACATGTAGTTATAATGAAATATGGAAGGTAGAACATTGTAGCCATTTTAGAAAGTAAAGAAACAGGTCTTTCAAATTCCATTAGAAATGTTTGCAAATGCCTGAAAACGCGTTTATATGAAGGAAAGAATTAACCCTTTACTCCATGAATATTCATGCCATTTCTTATCAGTTTACCCTTTCTTCCATATCAGCGCCTTTTCACGCATTTGCAAACACAGTTGATCCAGTTCAGATGGGTTCTATAGAATCCGTCTGATCTGGGTCTGCACTGTTTTGCTTATGGTATAATATATACATGTAGATCTGATTCTACAGAGGTCGCCTGAGCTAAAACATCCTGAGTAGATATCACTATATAAAAATCAGCTTATAAATATTCATTATTCCTTACATGAATATTTATCTGGGAAAGGGTTAGATTCATTTGTTTAGAAAAATATATCGTTTTAACACTTCCCCTGTTCCATGTTTATTCCAAATTTAAATACGGAATATTCATGGCCAAAATAGTTGCAATGAAATGTGGAAGATGGAATATTGTAGTCAGTTTAGAAAGTGAAGAAAAAGATCTATCAAATTCCAGTAGCAAACAGAACAAACCCTAATCAGACGGCTCCTGTAGGAACCGTCTGAATTCGGTCTTCTCTGTTTGCAAATGCGCTTATGAGGGAAAGGGTCAATAAATAGTTAGACGGACGGAAGATGAGTGGTCCACAATAGCTCATCTTGAGGAGAACATTGGTGAATCAAAACATGGATATTTACACAAAACACAGATAAAGTTTTATCACTGCAGGTTTCACACAGGCGAATACTCTTAGTCAACCGTGACATATTTGCAGAGACAGTACTGCTTCATGAATGAATCTGTCAAACAGTGTGACTAGTTTCCGTACTTATCCATTCTCACTAATAATCCTAGTCAACCGTGACATCTTTACAGAGACAGTACTGCTTCATGAATGAATCTGTCAAACAGTGTGACTGGTTTCCGTACTTATCCATTCTAACTGGATCATCGATAACGGTAATCTGGTACTTGCCACTATCTGTAAACGCGTTGTCAACGTCAATAATTGCCTGGAACATTCCGTGGCTGGGCTGAGTATGGAACACAACTACATACCTCCCACTCATGTCATTTGTGAACAACCATTTGTATAACTCCCGTGGTCCATATATAACATCATTGCCAATGACTTTGTAGGCTACCCGAGCTTCTGTTATATTCAGCACTTCCAGTTTTCTGCACATATGTTGTTGGCTTGCCATAATTTCATTAATTTTATCAGTGGCACGGGCGGCGAGGGTGTGGATTAGTGGGACAGATGTTTCAATAGGCCGTGCACCATCTTCGCATGTACAAAAGTTTGGTGGTACGCCTGCTTCAGCACATGTTCTTTCTGAAGATATTTCTGTGAATAACTTTCTACCGAGACGAAGAGTAGATGAGGAAGTGTCATACGTCCTGCTGTATTCAGAATTCATCACAGCGTTCAGAGTTTCGTACATATCATAATGCGTTGTAAGCATTTCTGTATTATGTTTTATATGTTTGTGCATCCATGGATATTTGGTCTTCAGACCGTCTGGAAAACGAATCATCTGCAATGGCATGTTCATTTCCAACTTACCAACGTATGTTTTACTGGCGCCTCCGCCGATTCGAAACCCATGATCGCTACCGATGACTAGTACAGCATTGTCTAAATGTCCGTTCTTTTTTAACCAAAGCAGGAACTCGTATAGGTCGTTATCGCCCTGTTCTATTTTTTGCACATCATGAGTTAACTGGGCATGCCACAGAAACACAAACTTTCGACGGTTTTTGTATTTAGTTACAAAACGTTTGATATAGTCAATTTGATCAATAAACTGGTTTTTGTTTCCGTAGCAGTCGAGATTTGCTTTTCCTAAATTGTCAATAATAATTGCGTCTGTTGAAAACTTTGCTTCGTCATAAGTTTTCCAGAAATAATCCACAGGCGAGTGTTTGAATTTCGCGAAAACGCTATCATCCATATAGAGAGTGACATAACCATTTTCGGATGCCTCACTCCATAGAAACCTTTCACCATCAAGGTCGCTTCCAAGCAGTCCTTTCACGAAAAACTCCTTATCAAACCTCCCTCGGTGCAATGCTACAAAATTTGGATATGTGTTTAAGCCGACCTTCATAAAACCTTGAAGATCATAACCGCCGAGCTTGTCCACGAAGAAAGGATAGGTCAATGTTAATTTCCGGATGGCTTCGGATCTCGACAGGGAATCGAATCCAATGTAAATTACACTAGGAATTTCATCCGTTTCAAGCGCTATTTCTTTCTCCTTTACTACAGGGTCATTCCAAACTATATTAGTGAATATGTACTGGTAGACAATCTTGGAATCGAGGTAGCATTTAATTTGAAACACTCTCGCATGAATGAAAACTGGTGGCACGAACGGCACTGGTTCGTCAAACTCGATAAGCTTGACATCATCCGTTTTCACCTTTCGATATTCGCAATTCATAGATTGTAGTGAATACTCGAATACGGCAGAGGAATTCAGTTGTAAATATCCGGTGTCGTCCATGTACATAACCGAACTTTTGTCTGCACACCGTATCGGCGGGTATTGTTGTATATATTTAAGCATCATTTTATCCCATGGATCCAGTTTCCGCACTTTACACGGTCTTAGCGTAATAGAGGCATGCCTTTGAAAAACCAAATTGTCCAGGATGAAAAATAGGATCACAATCACGAAGAGCTGAATGGTACGCTTTAATGTTATGCATAAACGAAAATCGCGTGACCATCTTTTTCGCAATGTGAGTGGCCATCCTCTTAACATCTTAACAAACGCCATTTTAGATACACAGTTTTACGTGTAGTCGGTATAGAGCCTGTAGCAATATGATATGTTACGGTTAGTGATTTCGGCTGTTTTATGAATACATTTACACGAACAATGTATATTGAAATTGCATCAGTCACTGTTGCTCAGTTGTCTTCTGCTTCCTCTCTCGTGTGTTGCATTATTTAATTATGTTTCATTGGGAAACTATCGCCCGCATTGCAAACAGATTAGATCCTGATCAAATGCCGAGTAACCTGACGTCTCGATCAGCAGAAAATGGATTAACCCTTCCAGTGCGGGAAACAAGTCAATAATGTCCTTTGTAAACAGTGTACACCCAGATGAGATGGCTCTCACCAGGGTCTGCACTGTTGTCATTTTACACTTTTCTTTAGAAAATTCCTAAATATTCACCATAAGCTTGGCCTGTTTGAATTTTGGAATAGTCCATTTGAAAATTCAGCATTGTAAGCGTTAACTCTTTCGCTGCCAATGTCGCATCTGTGATTATCTGTGCAAACAGTTTGGACCCAGATGAGAGGCCGTGTAACTCGATGTCTCATCAGGATCCAAACTGTTTGTTTTTTTACTGTGACTGTGTTTTTGAAAAACATGAAGAAAATAAAAACAAAGGAAAACTGTAGCAGACGACAAAGTTAGCAGACGACAGAATTTGGCAGCGAAATAGTTAACATTTGCAGTTTGTGGTTACATCGTTCGTTATAAACTCGTACGAGCTGTGCAACAAGAAACGTTTAAAATTCATTTCAGTTTAAGTATATCAAATAAGCATTGGACAGGCCCCAATCAGCTTACTAGAATATAATAGCATACACAATTCACAGTGACACATTGAGACTGACTAAACATACAAAACATGTTGTGCTATCAGCTTACTAGAATATAATAGCATACAGATAGACCAACTTATTTTGGAACAAAACATGACCTACTCTAATGTAAACAACACGAAGCGACTACAGCGCTTCTTTATTTTTAAAAGCATTAGCAAGCCGCAAATGTTTCAACATAGTTGTCTTGGTGCAATGGATATGTATCTGGACTTGCATGTGGCGGTTTTGAGTTCGATTCTTACCAGTGACTAATATTTTTTTTCTTTAAAATACTGTCCGTACAAAACAATAATAAATATTAATAATAACATATAATAATAATTAACAAAATATTAACATATAATTGAAAAAGAATAAAACTTAAAAAGAAAATTACAAATAGCAGATCAGTTTTTAAACAAAAAGTAAACTGCATAGCTTGAGATTCGAACCCACGACCCCCTGTTTGCAAGGCTACGTACATATCCAATAGACCAAAGCCCAGTACATAATTTGTGTCGAGTTACTAAAGTGTGTTGTCTGGCCCTGTACTTTTGTGCTGTTATGTAAACAACAAAATAACAACAAGTCTCAATATAGCGTGGTTTACCTGTACACAATTCACAGTGACACATTGAGACTGACTAAACATACAAAACATGTTGTGCTATCAGCGCCATCAAATAAGCAAGACAATGTATATATGATGCAAGACAATGTGTGAAAAGTGTTTGGGTAAAAATAAGGTGTCAGTTTAACATACATATACAGTAAAATCTCGATTTTTCGAACACTAAAACACGTATTATTATCGACCTTTAAGACAGGTGGCAGCTTAATGCATGGTGAATGTCATGCAGAAAGCTCCTCTAGGAGCTTTCTGCATGACTTTCACCATGCATTAAGCAGCCACCTGCCTAAAAGGGTATAAATTCTTCTATAACGAAAATTCGAATAATCGAGGTTTTACTGTACATGTATTTATATTATGAATAAATCACTTCCTTCATATAAACACGCCTTTTCACACTTTTGCAAACAGAGTAGATCCAGATAGGCGCCGTCTTATCAGGGTCTGTCATGTTTGCTGATGGTATAATATAGACCTAATTCTACAGTTCTGCCAGAGCAAAATTGTTCATATGCCATTATAAAGATAGTTTAATTAATATTAATGATGTTATAAATTAATTTTACATGAATATTCAACAGAAAAAGGGTTAAAATACACATTCAATATTTCGTAAACAGTGTTGATCCAGAACAGCCAATGCGTCTCAGACACTTCAACATCTAGAAAGTGGTTCTATCTGAACTATCGATTAAAGGAGTACTGATTTTTATAAATATCTTATTTACCAGATAAACCATATCTTGTTAGTACTTATTAGAATAGCCTCGGCGAAACGATTCTAATGAGTACCAGCAAGATAGGGCATGGCGGATAAATATAGAAACTGTTAACCTACATGTATATATCGCTAACCCTAAAGCGCTTAAACTTTGGATCTGGGCGATTTATTATTATATTATACAGTAGAACCTCTCTTAACCCTTTCCCTGTAGGTTAGTTTTTAGATCCAACCTCTTTGAATAAATCTACCGAAAAAGAGCATTAGCTAGAGAAAAGGAAAATTTTAAAATTTTGTAATTTGAAACCAATATGATAAGTAGAGCATTTGCTCTTATAGGAGCAAATCCTCTATTTATCAAAATGGCTTCAACAGGTGACAGAGGCGTAGAAAGGCGTATTTATGGAGGAAAGGGTTAAACGGCTATTAAAAAGAGATCTAATTATGAGCCTGTAAACAGGTGGAAGGCTGAATGAAGGTCAATAGTAATGACAAAAGTTCCTATAGGAACTTTCTGCATTACTCTTGCCCTGCATTAAGCAACCACATGTCTTTTTAGACGTCTACGTTCAATAAATGCATTTTTATGGCACATAAAAACATTTATGTCATAGTATACGGGGTAATCCGCTCGGGTGATGTATTAGCCTAATACGTTAATTTACATATGACGTATGGAATCGGTCAGCCAATCGTAACATGCTATCTAGTCACATGATCCGTGTCAGCCAATGGCAAGCTACCTTCGCCATTGCAATATTTATCACCATTGAGGGAGACTGCTACTCTAATGCAGAGACGGAAAATTAATTAATTAGGGCTAACTACAGTCTTTCTGACCTTGGAATCACACGCATTATTGTGCAACAGGATATCATTTCCTCTCAGGCGTATGTAAAATTTTCGTCTCTGTGCGAAATAAGTGTTAAATCTGACGTTTTCATCGGCTGAAAGCCTCTCGGGTGAACGACGCTGTGACGTCATCGTACTGCAGCCAAAATGGCGGCCATCAAGGCCCAGGTTTTCGGACATTCTTTTGTAAAGAGGCTAAAATCGTACATCCAGATATCTACTGACAAACGATTCGATTTTAGTTTACGTCAACCGTGTCTTGTCCAGTATTCCGGTTTTCCAGGGGCTCACGTGTAGCAACTACGACAAAATATTAGCGTGGTACAGGACTTTGAACCAGCGATCGTGGTGCTTATAGTGGGTACGAACGATCTGTACAACCCTAACAAATCACCGCTGAGTGTCGCCCAGTCGATACGGGACTTGGTTGATACGTTGATATATGTGTTGAACGTACAACAAGTTATTGTTATTCAGATTTTTCATCGGACAACTCCTTCTACACGCTCTCGTTATCCCGTGGATTTGGAATGGTTTAATACCAGAGTGGACGAGACTGATTGTATACCAAAGGTAGCTGCAGGACGAACACGTTTTTGGCGTTGCAATGGTTTCTGGTCACACGACGCGAAACAGCTGTCTTTCTCCGACGATGACGTTCACCCAAGCCAACATGGCCTTAAGAAGATATATGCCAATATCCGAGTTGCACTGGTGGCAGTCCTTAACACAGCCAGTTTACACCTAAGCTAAGTAACACCTATCTATCTATCTATCTATCTATAATGCCGGACTCCACTTGTCGTGTGTTATCGGCATGAGGGGTTTGTGCGTCGTGCAGATTAAAAGCAAATAAAAATTGTGAAAGGAAGACTTCAAGAGATGGATAGAGAGGAGAAATAAAGTGAGACAGGTGTTAAAATAGGTGAAAACAAAGAAGCTAAAAACACTGATCCCAGGCCTCAGGGGCGGTTTGAGATGAGGAAGGGGGTTAAGATGTTACGGAACCCCTCGAGATCAGGCTGAAGGACTTCGTCCGCTGGTAGGCTGTTCCACATCACCACCGTGTAAGGGTAAAAAGAATATTTGAAGTAGTTTGCTGTGGTGTGTACCTGTCGGAAAGATAAAGGGTGCATGTGGCGGGTCATTCTCGTAGGCCTTTCTAGACAAGACGGCAAGGGCATGGCTACCAACCCATACACAATTTTGTAAAATATAAGGAGCCGTCCTAAGTCACGTCTGTCTTGCAGAGTCTGCCAACCCAGGCCCTCCCGGAGTGCTGTTACACTGTTATAGTATGAATAGTTATGTGTTGTCCATCTCACAGCTCTTTTTTGGACATTTTCTATTCTATTTATATTTACCTGAGTGCTGGGTGACCATACACTTGATGAATATTCCAATTGAGGTCTTACCAAAGTCTTGTATGCAAATTCCCGAATTTCTGATTTTTTTGTCTTGATGTTCCTGGAAAGAAAGCTAAGAGTTTTATTTGCTGTAGAGGTTATATTTTCACTATGTTTATTCCAGGAAAGGTCCTCCGATAGAGTTACTCCAAGTTACTTTCACCTTTATATGTTTCCAACTGATTTATCACTCGGGCCATTACTGGCAGAAGTCAGTTGTTTGAATAGTTACTGGTTCAATTCTATTATTATTACTATTTGTCTTAGTTACTAAAAATTCAGTTCCAGGGCGGAATAAGAATCTTACAAACTTGTACTATGGCATTGCATGGATCCAATTTCCCTAGATACTATAAAGCGTCTGCACGGATATTCATTTTGCAGTTTCCACGACCCAACTTGTAAAAAATATACAAAAAATTAATAAATAATAATATTTAAAAAAATAAATAAAAAATTGTTGGGTATTCGTTAACATTTATATATATATATATATATATATATAAAAAAAATGTTGGGTATTCGTTACGTTGATTGTCATGTTCAGTGTAATAATCGTACGTTTACCCGACATAGTATTTCAGACTTGTGGTATGTGGTTTTACCGCTGCACTTTCATCACCGTGCCAGGGCATTTTAGACCCAATTTTGTCTGTAGTTTGTCATACCAATTTGCTGTTCAAATAGCCTTAGCTCCTGACATGCATTCCAAAACGGTAAAAAATTGTCTAGCACTTTTCGGTTACATGGTTATTTCTCAAATTTAGTATACATATTCTCGCATATTGACAATTTTCAAAACAAAATGCTACATGTAGAAGGGGTACTGACTCTGGAGCTCTGGCTATGTTTATTGGTTAGCATGTATTTGAAACTGCTTCGATTAGTTTCAATCAATATAGCGTTTATGGATGACACTTATTATCTATAGACTCTGGTCTTTTTTAGGTTTAGTGAAAGCATTCACACCTGGCCAAAGGGTTTCACCCAGTCAGTTTTCCTCCATATTGACCTGGGATAAATATGTTATCTCCAGGCCCTTTTGCAGACCATATTTTTTAGACGCTGGGGGTTCAAAGAGCATACATACTATTGTCGCTCTGTAGTATCAATGCACACAATGCCTAACAAGATCACTCGATTCATGTCTTTCATATTTAATTCTTTTATCTTTTCGTTTCAGATGAAACGAGCAGTGAAGAAAAAGATCTGCAGGACGTCCTGCTGTGCAACCACTGCCCCACCACAGAAACGGCACCAGGAACATGATACTACAGGGTTCACCGATCAACCAAGCACGACTCCCTCTGTCCAGTGCTACACAGAGGCTCCCATCACAAATCCTCACAAACGGACCAAAAAACGCACAAAAGCCGGCACCATCTGCAACGGCGACCCAGGCCCCCAGTAACGACCTCCAGTTACAGGCCGCTCCACAACACATGGGTCTCAACATACCAGGACACGTGGGAGGTATCGGTGTCCATAGTTTAGACTCATGTTGAGTCTAATGCCCTTTCTTGTTGGAAAAAACTAATTTTTGATATAATTGATAAACGCATTTCCTTTTACAGCTCTAATAAACACATTCTTCCACCTAAACCTAGAACTTCATTTAGACATCTTAAAAAGGGTTTACAGGATTTCCATTCAAAATACGTTTTTGTTCCTGCTGATAAGGCATCAAATAATGTTATTATTCTTTGACGATTACATTATATCGATGTCTTGAAGCAGGAAATTATTAATACCAAGTCATACATTTCAGTTACCACTGACGAAAAGACCATCATTTCAGATCAAAAAGTGTGAACAATTTGGAACTGATATTAAAATTACACAACATAAACTTCCTACTATGTATTGGTTACCAAAACTACATAAAAAACCATATAAAGCGCGTTTCATTGCAAATTCTAGTTCATGTACAACTACTAAATTGTCTATACTTTTGACTTCTTGTTTAACGAAGGTAAAGGAACATGTACAATTTTACTGTGATAAGACTTATGAAAATTCTGGAATAAATCTCTTCTGGTCTATTAAGAACTCTTCAGAAGTCTTAAACAAACTTAAGAACAAAAGGTATCTTGCATCCACTGTAAGCACGTACGATTTTTATACTCTGTACACAACTCTTCCTCATAATTTAATTAAGGATAAGCTTACTAACTTGATCCAGAAAGTATTTGCCCGAGAAAAAACATCATTCTTGGCATGTGATGCTGAAAAAGCTTTCTTTACTGACGAGCAAATGAAATATTACACCAATTGGACTTGCTCAGAAGTTTGCGAAGCACTAACCTTTCTTTTGGATAACATATTTGTACGTTATGGGAATGCTATATACCGTCAGGTAATTGGTATTCCGATGGGTACGAATTGTGCACCACTTGTCGCAGATTTGTTTTTGTACTGCTATGAGAGAGATTTCATGTTGAGTTTGAATCCTCAATCACAAGAAGATGTTATAAAAGCCTTCAATGAAACTTGTCGATATTTGGATGATATTTTTAACTTAGATAACCCTTTCTTCGATGCTCTGATTCCTACAATTTATCCTAAAGAACTCAAATTGAATAAAGCTAACCCGTCCGACAATTATGCAGCGTTTCTTGACCTAGACCTTAAAATTAATAATGGAATGATTTCTTCTAAAATATATGACAAAAGAGATGATTTTGATTTTAATATTGTAAATTTTACTCATCTTGACGGGGATGTTCCCCGTGCTCCATCTTACGGGGTTTATATATCTCAACTTATTCGTTTTGCTAGAGGTTGTTCATCTATTGACGATTTTAACAGTCGAAATCTCATTTTAACTGAAAAACTGCTTAAACAAGGATATAGATACCATAAACTAAGAAAAACTTTCTCTAAATTTTACTATCGAAATCTCTCGCTTATTGGCAAGTACAAATGTAATCTCAAGGTACTTTTGCGACACGGTATTTCACATCCTGAATTTTATGGTGATGTGATTTACAAACTTCGTAAAATTATTGGACATACCCATTTTCTCACTTTGTTCATCAAACATATAAAACAATTCATTAAAAAGGGATATGATCCTGTATTACTACAACATACTGCATGTTTGGTTGTGAACCCTTTTACAGTTGGCAATCACGCTGGCCTCTTTGCATGTACGCCGACAAGAAAGGTTTAGTACTCTATGAAGGCGACCTCTTAAATCCAGAAATGGAAGGAGAACGTCGGATATCTGTACTATTTCATTTTTGTCGTACCCTTTATTACTTTTCTACAGTTACTCTGTTTGCAGCTCAATCATTGAGTACACTAGCGATAGGTGGATACAGTATGTTCAATTAAATGTTTTTTTGTTATACATGCACTTTACCACTGTATTTGCTGTCGCGGTTGTTGTAGATTAGTCGGAGAGGGGATACGTTTATTTACACTGTTTGTCTTTTAGGATGGGGATGGAATAAGGGTGAGGTTGGGCGCCCATAAACCGGTTTAAACCCCCGGTGACTTTTGTCACTGACCGTTCCAAGGCGGTACTTCCATCTTCCTCCTATTGTATGTTTGTTTTGTCTTTGTGCGTCTCTTGTTGTTTTTTCTACCTATGTACATTTGCTGTTTCCTTGTGTTGCTGTTCGGGCGAGTGTTTGTTCTGTATGTGGTGTTTCCTGCATGACTCAGTTTTGTACTTTGTAGATCCCCTACCGATGAGAGACTTCCATCAGCGGGATAACTCTACACCAGGCCCCTGTAATAGATACAGATGACCATGACACAAGCTCAGACTCAGAGGATGATGAGAGTTATAACAATGTGGAGGGAGTGTTAGGTCAACACACTGATCGATTGTTAGGAGGTAATGGTGTACCTTTCGCCCCTCCAATTGCAACCCCGGTCCCCACACATATCTCTCAAAAAATATCTATAAAAATTTGGTCACAAAAATATGTAGATTTTGCCCTCCTTTCACCTATTGAACACCAATACCAACCAATAACAAACCCACAGTTCACACTTAGACTAGATAAAAACTCTAATATCAGTCTCGTACCCCAGTCCAGAACAAAACAGATTGGTAATATCGAAACATGGACCTCTGCTTTCATCAGATTTGTGGCCATATATACCCAGAAACTCCAACATGAGGCCCCTTCCCTTATGAAATATGCTGAAATTGTTAGGGATCTAGCCCACAAACGCACAGGGGGTGCCTTCCTTTACTATGATCAGCAATTCTGCATGTTAAGGGAATCAATAACTTTGCCATGGGACAGGATTCACATGGAATTCTGGTTATTGGCAACCACTCAGGTCCTCTCCCATCCAACAGGACATCCCTTTCGTGGCCCGCAGAACAGAAACTACCCGCGGAAGCGCCACACACGAACCACTTCAAGGTTCTTGGAAAACACGTGTTGGCGCTACAACAGGAAAGGGTGTTCTGTCCCGCGCTGCCCACACCCACACGTCTGTGGTTTGTGCAGGGGGCAACACAGCAAACAGCTGCACCTCAAGCAATACAAACCAATCGGTCTCCCAACCACAGTACTCAAACACATACAGTGCTCCCAGACCAGCATCCAAAACCGCTAAAAGCTAGACAAATAGTAACACCGATCAAAATCGAACAATTAGCTCATTATCTGGTAGGTCATAGTCAGGCTCAATACATCATCGAGGGCTTCCGACAGGGTTTCAGATTGGGTTACGAAGGAGAAAGACATTCACGAATGTCTCCCAATCTGAAATCTTGTGAGGAATTGCCCAATATTGTCACAGAGAAACTTGCGAAAGAAATTCAGGCCGGTCGGTTAAAAGGCCCTTACACCACACCACCTTTACATAACATACAAGTTAGTCCAATAGGGGTGGTTCCAAAGGAAACACCGGGCCAGTACCGCTTAATCCATCACCTTAGCTATCCCAAATATTTCTCCATAAATGACTTTATAGACCCAGACCTAGCATCCGTCATTGGCCAAACTCAATGCTAGCATATAATATTACTGTGAAAGAACTGTTTCCAATTGTCCTAGCTTTAGAAAATGGGGCTCTAATCTTGGTGGAAAGCGTTTAGTTATTCACACAGACAACATGGCTGTAGTCCATGTAATCAACAAACAGTCATCTAAAGAAGTTTCAATAATGAGATTAATCAGGCGTTTAGTTTTAGCTTGCATGCAATACAACATTCTTCTGAGATCAGTGCATATCCCCGGTAAACAAAACGTACTTCCAGATCTACTTTCCCGTTTTCAGGTCACTCAGTTTCGACAAATGGCACCCGATATGGACCCACACCCAATACCGATACCGGAGCACCTGCTCACAATGTCTTGAATGCCACAGTGGCACAACTTCTGGGAAGCGCTCTCGCACCACCCACATGGCATAGCTATCGTACTGCATTAAAACATTACAAACAGTTCCACCACACCTTTTATATTAATCACCCTCTCATACCAATCCCTGAGCAACGTCTAGCACAATTCATTGCAGTCTGCACATCAAAGGGCCTTAAGCCATCCTCAATCACCAGCATGGTGTCGGCGATTTCATATCTCCGCAAAATCAACAACTTTCATAATCCCACTGACTCCTTTTTAATCAAGAAACTGCTATACAGCATAAGAAGAACAACTGTCGCTGACAAACGCAGACCTTTTGACCTTGCCAAGTTAAAAGCAATCATACAAGCCCTCACAAAAGTAGGGCTAGACAGGCACACACAAGCAACTTTTAAGGCTTTGTTTTTAACAGCATTCTTCGGCTTGTTCCGCATTGGTGAACTAGCAGTCACAAAGACTGGAGAAGCTAATGTTGTACAGCGCCAACATGTCTCTTTTAGGCTAACAAACGGCAAAGTCCAATCAGCAAATATAACACTGCAGTCTTACAAACATTCGGCTGGTCGGGTATCAAATATACCCCTTGCCAAACAATCGGACAAATCAATCTGCCCCACACGTGCACTCTACAAATACTGCTGCAAAATCAAGTCCAACGGTCCATTATTCAGGTCACAATGCGGATGCTCTATGCAGGCATCCTTCGTACGCACTATCCTAAAACAATGTGTCCAAATATGTGACCTTGGTCCAACCCTATACACAGCACATAGCTTTAGGATAGGCGGAGCGACAAACGCCTACACCGCCAACCTTTCCAATACAGAGATTCAGAGATGAGGCAGGTGGAGATCATCAGCCTTCAAAAAGTATATACGCACAAGTCCAGTACCCTTACAATGATATGCCTCAATACACTAATACCTCCTACTGATGGTTCGGGAAAACTGCATATTTATATTTGAGATTCATCTGCGCGAGGCAGTGAATCTTTAGTGATACGCCAACGTATAGCTAGTATGTTAACTACCTCAAAGTGCAGGTCATAGTACAATTGTTAAACATTAAAGTGTATGTTTGAGATGTTAAATGTATATTGTGTTTACATCACAAAGGTGATTTAAAAATACTTTTTAATTCTTCATTTTAACTCAATTGTTACAACAGTATTAGTCCAGTTGAGATATCTGACATAAGTGACAGCATAATACGATCAGAACTGTTGGAACTGTCTTTGTGAGAAAGCAGCTCATTCGGTTGCTACCCGCAGATGCGCATATACTATGTTTAAATTTGAATCGCTTGTAAAGTCTACTGTATGCCAGATATCACAATAGGTACAACATTGAACGATATTGTTACGACGTATCTTGTGTAAACCGTTGTGTAGAACATGTTACTTGTTTGTCAAGCTTACATAATGAAACCTAATTCGGAGGCTGATCTGTCTGTCTGTGGGAGACAGCAGCATGTTCAACTTCTCCGTAATGCAGCTAATCAAGAGGCTGGTTGAACTGTCTCTGGGGGACATCAGCACTTTCGGCCTATCGGTGATTCTGCTAATCAACAGGTTGGATGGACTGTCTGTGGGAGAATTACTTTAAACAATAACTATTTCCCATATCTGGGTGATGATAAACCGCCCGTGTGATGTATAACCAGCTAAGAACATTAGGAAAAGATTTGACATTCAAATCATATGAGAACCTTTTTATGGCATTTTGAAATAAATGCCCATATTCAAACTCAGTTGGTTTTCATGGTTTTATTTATTTTCCATACAAGTGTAACTGGCTGCTGAAGAGTATCTCATGTTACATAAATAAATGACAGGTTCTACTATATCGTTATAAAATTCAGATTCATGCGTTTTTGTCGATGGCATAAATGGGTTAATTTCAGTTAGATTACATCATGCATGAATAACGGTAAATCCTCTTAACAGTGACTACATGTATCTTAACGACAGATATACGCTTAACTCTTTTGGTGCCAAATTCAAAAGTGTCGTAGCGTAAAAAATGCAAGTTCGTAAAATCTGCAAGTTCCGGTTCCGGTTTCCGGTCAGACTTGTAATTTTTACGCTGCTACTGTAAAAAGTGCAAGCCGTAAAATTTGCAAGTTTATTTTATAGGCACACGGAATGTAAACATTGTTAGGTAATCCTTACATTTGGTATATACCCACACCTGGTCCACACCTGCAATCAATCAATCTGACAGCAAACATTATGCAATTATGACAATTTGTCTAACAAACTAGTACTCTCGATTGAAAGGGGTGTTACTATTTGATAAGCACTTTGTCTATGTTTAATTACAAATAAATCAATTATGATTGGTTGATGTAGTTGATTGATTGTTACGAAAGTACTTTAGCTGTAGATGTTCAAATCAGTAATCTTGTGTTTTTAAGTTTACCAGAATCATAGTTATACTGCTTATTGTGGTGCATTCGGAAAAGTTATATTAGAGTGTTTGTTACTATATTGTGATTAATAAACTAAATTGTGTGTTAACATTGTAATTCCTAATACTTTGACAATTAAATTATACCGTGTGTTAATATTGTGATTCGCGTGTAATAGTAGACAAATAAAAAAAAGTCACACACAAGTGCCACCATTTCCATACATTTCTTGTCATCACATTAATTATTAATCTCATGTTTTCAGTTAAAGGTTTGACATTTATGAATATATTATTGACATATGAATGTTTGTGAAATTGGGCCTTTTTGGTATGGGCCTTTCTGGTAATGGGCCTTTTTGACCCGACACCATTGATCAGTGTGTATACGGTCGAGGAAACACATAAAAAAGTAAAGATGCTAACTTTTTCCTATCATTCTTGATATATTTGTTTATGTGATTTAATTCTACGGATACTAGCTGTTTTACATCTGTACCAAATAAAAATGTCCGTTGCAGGTTTTCTTGTTAATAATGTGTAAACTACCCGATAAACTGTAAAAGACAGCTATATAGCGCTGTTGCGTTGTATCTGTTTGTGGGCTATCTAAGCAGCCAACCTTTTCAAAGAATGGGATAGAGATTTCCTTTATGTTTGCCCGTGATTTGATAATTCTCTTGTAAAATCAACAAAGACACAGGGATTCGTTTATAGTTATTGCCATTTCCTCGAAACTTTAACAACGCTTGCATAAACAATACTGGAACTTTGAAATTTCGTTCCAAACGAGGGACTGAAACATAAAAGCAGTAACAATAACTTACTTTAGTGTGAGAGTGACATATTCCAAAAAGAATAGAGCACATATTGCTTGTTGCATACTCTGCTGTCTTTATGGTTAATTTAACTTGAATTCAACTCCACTTATCACATTTATAATTACCTGTTCTAAGGCAATTCACTTATAAATGAGATCAATTAAATCCTGACAAGTAAATGACAAACAACATATGTAGCTAATAGAAACAAACTGTGACAAACAACTAATCAACCACAAACCAAATCGAGAGTATACTCTTCACAGAGTGTGGCCATAATTGAAGATGATGATGAAAAGTCATTATGCCCACAGAACTGATTAAATCTTTGTTATTCTGTTGAATATGAGTTAGCTGTAGGTAGAGATTTATGTTTCAATATATATATACCCTCTGAAATGGCAGTATTTGAAATATAGATGCCTGACTTGCGCCTTTTTTCAGATACAAATATCACATTTCAACTATAATATGTGCTATGAGAACCCCTTGTGCCCACAGAACTGATTAAATATTTGTTATCCTGTTGAATATGAATTAGCTGTAGGTAGAGATTTGTGTTTCAATAGATTTCACCATCTGAAATTGAGGTATTTGGAAAATTAAGGGTAGACTTGCATTTTTTACGGGTAGAAATATCACATTTCTGCGACAATATGGGCAATTATGACTAATTATTTTCTCTAAACTAAATAAATCTTTGATATTCTGTTGAATATGAGTGAGCTGTAGGTAGAGGTTGATGTTTCAATAGATTTCACAATCTGAAATGACAGTATATGGAATATTAAGAGTAGACTTGCATTTTTTACGGGTAGAAACATCACATTTCTGCTACAATATGGGCAATGATGACTTATTATTTTCTCTAAACTAAATAAATCTTTGATATTCTGTTGAATATGAGTTAGCTGTAGGTAGAGGTTGATGTTTCAATAGATTTTACCATCTGAAATGGAAGTATTTGGATTATAAAGGGTAGACTTGCATTTTTACGGGTAGAAATATCACATTTCTGCTACAATATGGGCAATGATGACTAATTGTTTTCTCTAAACTAAACAAATCTTTGATATTCTGTTGAATATGAGTTAGCTGTAGGTAGAGGTTGATGTTTCAATAGATTTTACCACCTGAAATGGAAGTATTTGGATTATTAAGGGTAGACTTGCATTTTTTACGGGTAGAAATATCACATTTCTGCTACAATATGGGCAATGATGACTAATTATTTTCTCTAAACTAAATAAATCTTTGATATTCTGTTGAATATGATTGAGATTTATATAGAGGTTGATGTTTCAATAGACTTCACCTACAGAAATAGCAGTATTTGTTAATATAATGGGCTGACTTGCATTTTTTACGGCTAGATATATCAAATTTCCATTAAATATGGGCTATGGTGACTTACTTTTTTCTCTAAACTGAATAAATCATTGATATTCTGTTGAATATGAGATAGCTATAGGTAGAGATTGATGTTTCAATAGATTTCACCACCAGAAATGGCAGTATTTGGTATATTATGGACTGACTTGCATTTTTTACGGCTAGATATATCAAATTTCCATTAAATATGAGCTATGGTGGCGTACTATTTTCTCTAAACTAAATAAATCTTTGATATTCTGTTGAATATGAGATAACTATAGGTAGAGATTGATGTTTCAATAGATTTCACCATCAGACATGGCAGTATTTGGTATATAATGGGCTGACTTGCATTTTTTACGGGTAGAAATATCACATTTCCACTACAATATGGGCTATGATGACTAATTATTTTCTCGAAACTAAATAAATCTTTGATATTCTGTTGAATATAAGTTAGCTGTAGCTGGAGGTTGATGTTTCAATAGGTTTTCACATATGAAATGGCAGTATTTGGATTATTAAGGGTAGACTTGCATTTTTTACGGGTAGAAATATCACATTTCTGCTATAATATGGGCTATGATGACTAATTAGTTTCTCTAAACTAAATAAATCTTTGATATTATGTTGAATATGAGTGAGCTGTATTTAGAGGTTCATGTTTCAATAGATTTCACCATCTGAAATGGCAGTATTTGGAATATTAAGAGTACACTTGCATTTTTTACGGGTAGAAATATCACATTTCCGCTACAATATGGGCTATGATGACTAATTATTTTCTCTAAACTAAATAAATCTTTGATATTCTGTTGAATATGAGTTAGCTGTAGGTAGAGATTGATGTTTCAATAGATTCTACCATCTGAAATGGAAGTATTTGGATTATTAAGAGTAGACTTGCATTTTTTACGGGTAGAAATATCACATTTCTGCTACAGTATGGGCAATGACGACTAATTATTTTCTCGAAACTAAATAAATCTTTGATATTCTGTTGAATATGAGTTAGCTGTAGGTAGAGGTTGATGTTTCAATAGATTTTACCATATGAAATGGCAGTATTTGGAATATTAAGGGTAGACTTGCATTTTTTACGGGTAGAAATATCACGTTTCTGCTATAATATGGGCAATGATGACTAATTATTTTCTCTAAACTAAATAAATCTTTGATATTCTGTTGAATATGAGTTAGCTGTATTTAGAGGTTGATGTTGCAATAGATTTTACCATATGAAATTGCAGTATTTGGATTATTAAGGGCAGACTTGAATTTTTTACGGGTAATAATATCAAATTTCTGCTACAATATGGGCAATGATGACTAATTTTTTCTCTAAACTAAATAAATCTTTGATATTCTGTTGAATATAAGTTAGCTGTAGGTAATATTCTGTTGAATATGAGTGAGCTGTAGGTAGAGGTTGATGTTTCAATAGATTTCACAATCTGAAATGGCAGTATTTGGAATATTAAGAGTACACTTGCATTTTTTACGGGTAGAAATATCACATTTCTGCTACAATATGGGCAATGATGACTAATTATTTTCTCTGAACTAAATAAATCTTTGATATTCTGTTGAATATGAGTTAGCTGTTGGTAGAGGTTGATGTTTCAATAGATTTCACCATCAGAAATGGCAGTATTTGGTATATAATGGGCTGACTTGCATTTTTTACGGGTAGAAGTATCACATTTCCACTACAATATGGGCTATGATGACTGATTATTTTCTCTAAACTAAATAAATATTTGATATTCTGATGAATATGAGTTAGCTGTAGCTAGAGGTTGATGTTTCAATAGATTTTACCATCTGAAATGGCAGTATTTGGAATATTAAGGGTAGACTTGCATTTTTTACGGGTAGAAATATCACATTTCTGCTATATTATGGGCTATGATGACTAATTATTTTCTCTAAACTAAATAAATCTTTTATATTCTGTTGAATATGAGTGTATCATTTATTACCTGTAATTCTAGACATGCGTTCTTTACCAATGACGTTACAAATAAATATACCTCATTTACATGTTTAGATCTTTGTGACGCTATTACGTTTCTGTTAGACAATATATTTGTTCGTTTTGGTAATTCTGTTTATCGCCAGGTCATTGGTATTCCCATGGGAACCAATTGTGCTCCTTTAATTGCAGACTTGTTTTTATTTTGTTATGAACGGGATTTTATGCTTAACCTTAACAGCGATTCACAGGCGGATGTCATCAATGCCTTTAACAATACAGCACGTTATTAAGACGACTTTTTTAATATTGATAACCCATACTTTGATTCTATGATAACCTCAATTTACCCAAGGGAGTTGAAGCTTAATAAAGCAAATAATTCTGACATATCTGCAGCCTTTTAAGACTTAAATTTGTCTATAAACAATGGAACAATTTTAATTTTAAAATAGTTAACTATCCTCATTTGGATGGTGATGTTCCCCGAGGTACATTTTACGGTGTATACATTTCTCAGCTTATTCGTTTTGCTAGAGCTTGTTCCTCTGTTGAAGATTTTAACAATCGTAACCTTATTATCACTGAAAAACTACTAAAACAGGGCTACAGATATGACAAACTTCGTAAAACATTTTCAAAATTTTACCACCGTAATATTCTACTCATCAGCAAATACAATTGTAATTTACGTACTTTTCTAATGTTAGGTATTTCACATCCGGAATTTTACGGTGATGTCATTTACAAACTTCGAAAAATTATTGGACACACATATTTTGATACTTTGTTTGTCAAACGTATAAAACAATTCATTAAAAAGGGATATGACCCCTCTATATTGCAGCACACTACATGCTTGGTGGTCGACCCCTTTACAGTTGGCCATAATGCTTTCCTCTTTGCATGTGCGACGACGGAAAAGGCTTAATACTCTATGAAGATTCCCCCTGAAACCCGTTTACGGAGGGAAGAAATTAGATATTTGTATTTTGCCAGTTCTGTCGTACCCCAAATGACTTCTCCACAGCTGCTCTGACCTGAACAATCATCGAGTACATGTCTACGATGTCAATTTTATTCTTTTTCCAACAAAACAGTTGTGCATGCTTAATATCCACTAGTAATTGTATCTTCTTTTGCGATTTATCTTTTATTAAATGTCGGTGTAGAAATGTTTCCAATAGTTTTCCCGTACTTTTAATTTATGACGTCATTTACATGATGACGTCGCTTGTTTACCTCTAACGTTTATTTTCAAATCATTTTCATTTTGGCAGACATCGTTATGCATGTTGTGGTGTTGTCTGGCGGGGGAATTTTATTTACATTTTGACTTTGGTGAAAGTGGGATAAGGACAAGGTTGGGTACCCGTAAACCAGGTTTAAGTCCCCCAGTAGCCCTTTTTTATATTTTTTTTGGCTGCTGGCCGTTCCAAGGCGGCACTCCTGCTTTCAGCCTACGGTCAATTTTGTTGTTTAATATGCTTAATGTTTAATGTGTTTCGTCTTGATGTGCGTCCTGTTATGTTTTGTCTTGTGGCTTTACCGTTTCTTGTTAGATTGTGTTTGGTGCGGTGTCATTTCGTGTGTGGCTCTCCCTGTTTGACTATTTTTCCATATTAGCTGCATTTAGAGGTTGATGTTTCAATAGATTTTACCATATGAAATTGCAGTATTTGGATTATTAAGGGTAGACTTGCATTTTTACGGGTAATACTATCAAATTTCTGCTACAATATGGGCAATGATGACTAATTATTTTCTATAAACTAAATAAATCTTTGATATTCTGTTGAATATAAGTTAGCTGTAGGTAGAGGTTGGTGTTTCAATAGATTTTACCATCTGAAATGGAAGTATTTGGATTATTAAGGGTAGACTTGCAGTTTTTACGGGTAGAAATATCACATTTCTGCTACAATATGGGCAATGATGACTAATTATTTTCTCTAAACTAAATAAATCTTTGATATTGTTATATTTGGAGCACCACCCCACCCACCCTTTTTTATGTACACTATTTACAGTTATGTACACTGATTTAGTTCTCCGTTAAATCCAACAGGTCATCATCATCTATTATTCTAGTCACAACAGCTTCATTATAGTTCAGGTTTACGTAATCGAAATCAGTTAAAATATCATACATAGACCTTCCACCACATCGTTGTTGAAGATAAAAGTAGCAAAACTGCCCACATGTCTTAGTCCCCGCTTGTTGATAACGTTTTCTATTGCTTATATAATGACCTCCCCCTGTCTTCAAATATCTTTCTAAACGCCAACTGTAGTATCCAGGTTCATGCCCTAACGAATCAAAGAATTCAACAGGTCCCACTTTAGGAAAGTACAGGTCAGCCAGTGCTTCCCGTGTTTGTTTCTTGGTTGACTGTTGATGCTGTAAAATTTAGGTCTTTGCATGATGACTTTAGGTAGTTCATCCAAGGCACATACGCCTCCTATACACTATTAGTTACACGTTTATTTGGCAGGGTGTACGGGCTGGTATGACCGGGTTAGATCCCGTATTTCCTGAGGCGTTAGCCGAAGGAAATACGTGGTATAACCCGGTCATACCAGCCCGTACACCCTGCCAAATTACCGTGTAACGAATTTATTACCAGTCAGAGATCCGATTTACCTAATTAAGAAACGAACAACTCTTATTTTGCTGACATTATATCTCTAATTGTATGACGACATGACAAAGAAAAATGACGTCATCACAGAACAAATATGACGTCGTCTCAGAGCAAGTTCTAAAGAGGAATTGAAACTTCACTTGTAAACATTAACGGTAACACGTTGTACTGATAAGTTGATAGTGTTAAATTGGGGAACATATGAGGTACAGTTTTTTACGTTCATTATCGATTATTTGGTGGTAATCCATCCAGAATTATTGGAGTAAGGACGAAATGAAATTTCGAATCGCCGCTAAAAATAAAAACAAAACGAATGACGTCACGAGTCAAATTTGAATAATTCTGTATTCTCCGTGGAAGCCGCTGAATACGGTACTGTACACCCCGGCAGTTTTTGGCAAACTGACCAATCAAATTCCAAGGATTTACTCTGACTGGTAATAATGTCCAGTAGTAGGGTCATTGTTCAAGGTCTGGTATAACTCTATTGTGTTCATCCTCCCTTTAGATTTTCTAGTGATTCAAAATAGTGAGCTAATCTATCCGCTGCTTCTCTCGCTTCACACTTTAGGCGATACAATTTCCACTGCCACAATAAATCGTCGGTAAGAGCAATACACGTCAAGACTATTCCCAACATAATGACACTATGTATGTTAGTCCTTCTTACTTATAAACAAAGGGGGCGTGTCTCCTCAGCTCTAAACCAATCACAGTTCAGTTTTGAAACTCTGTGTCATCTATTCAAATTTGCAGCTGTCTGTAAGTTTAACGTATAAACACGGTTCTTGATTGGTTGATACTGAGCACTTCCGGGAAGGTTGCATAAACCATCAAAGTTACACTCTTTTGGTAAAGCTTTCCCAAATTTAAGTTCTAAACGCCAGTGTCCTCGCCGTGTCGTGTTGAACGAATAATAGGGGTCAATATCCAACACGTATAAGCAATATCCCCTCTTATAGTCATCATGGGTAATGTTGACATCTTCTCTAAAGTGGGTCAATGTTCTGTAACAATCCGTATATTGATCCGCCTCAAAGTTTGGTTGTAGAGGGTGAGAGGGATATGACTGACCATCGACGTAAAAACCTACAGAACTGCAGTTATAATGCTGAAAATTGAAAGGGTTCTTCTTGTGACTACCACTGAAAGCTTCGCTAGATATCAATCCCACAATGAGTTTACTGGGCACTGTGCCTTGAAACAAATCATCTACGCTATAACTGTACTGCCCTGAAGCCAATGCAACAGTTTTAATGTCGCTATGAAGGTAGGGGAAGTCACAGGACTATCTCTAATCATTTTCTGATGCATCAAGAGTACGTTATTCTCTACGCGTTGAACACATAATTTAAAAACTGCATCCACGATTTGTACTTTTGTTGTAGGAGCAAGAGAAACTGACATGAGTCGAAATGCGTTTTGACTTGGGTAGAATTTAATGCCAAGGTACACGCCGTTGATCAAGAGTTTAGGCTGTTGAAACACGTCCAAGAGTATAGGTCCTTCCAAATCCACTATATTCCCGCCTGTTGTGCGTGTATACCGTGTATACAGTCCCTTGTTACTTCCAGTTTTAGCATCCGATGTATCAATATCTCCTACATCTTTATAGAAGAGTTGACTAGTCAGTATATGATCTTGGATGTCTGTGTTGGTCTTGAGGATGGTATCAATGTATGCTTTGTAAGGGTAGTTAATCCCCAATGATTCAGGGGAGTATGTTGAAAGGACACGCCAATTTGACTAAAGAGAGCATGTAACGGTACATTGACCAGCCCTACTACCAGAGTATCTTCTATGGGTGTGTTGTCTGCATTCGCTAGTCTCAGTTTAATATTCAGGACGCTTCGTCTTAAGTCCATGTAGGCCGACGATTGACCTGGTATGTTAAATTCCAATGCTTCAGAGTCTGTAATTTGACTGACTGGTCTGTATTCTATCCACTCTCTCGAGTGTATAGAAGTATTTTCCTTTAAGGATTCAAACAAGTTTAAACTTGATTCCATGGTTTATCGATAGTTCAACTTTCTCACGCGCTTGGGTAAACTCCTATCGCTCTTCTTACGTTGTTGGTCTCTCTCCTTCTTACGTTGTCTTTTCATTTCGTCTTCCGCTATTTCTATAGCCTGAGCCACGGGAGTTACCTGTTTTACTTCAGGGGTTCGCTTTTCCATTTGTCTCAATTTATCCTCTGCTTCTTTCAATTGCTCGTGTGTTTCACACAGTTGGTTAGCCATGCTATAATACCCCGCCTCCGTCTTTTGTTCTAGTCTCGCCTTGTATTCCTGATATAATTGTTCAGCTTTGTTAGGGTCAGGTACATAAGGGACCCATTTCATTTGTTTGTAATCGTAGACTTCTATGGAACCCATGTTTGCTTAAGATGGAGCACGCAATGTAACTGGTTTTCTTTAAATACCATGGGCTTCAACTGTTCGTCTAATATATAGAGTTACACTGTATGCAGCTGAGTCGCTTTCACCTGTATATACAGGGGCTGAGAAAAGAGCTCAGTCTTTAACTTTTTGTAGCTAGTGTTCACTTCTATATTTCTCAAGACCGGAAGTAATGTTTCATTCACATACGACTCTTCCACGAAATCACAACACAAGTAGAGTCGGGTTCTTCTAGGAGTGAAATCACAATCAAGACTCACGTCGATTTAGGCGCAAGACCAATGACCTTCTAAAGTGTAGGGTTTAGGGAGTTGGATCCGAAATTCAGAAGGCGAGTTGTTTTGATAAAGTGCGAGAGAATCTCGACTACTAAGAAACAAGTATATGTCCTTCATTCTTACGTCTTCTTATGTCTGATGAGTTCTTACGTCAGTTCATCTCACTACTCATGTCGTGTCGATCATGGCCCAAACCCCTCCGGGTGAAAACACAGCCTTTTCGGATACTCGATGAACTGTCACATATAAACTATAGGAACTTCTCTATCACGGTCTGTCTTTACTCATCCGGCGTTGTCCTCATCTCATCTAAAATAACTTGAATGAGATATGGGACTCTCACAAGTACGGGGATTACCGAGTGTTGACGTCTAAGTAAAGCCTTCTTTCTTGTAAATGACACGCTGTGAGAAGCTAATGTTCTTAACAGCGTTCTCTTTCGTTCAAATAGTTGAGCGTCTCTTCTCAAAGGAGAGACGACACCATTCAACACTCTTACAGCAATCTCACTCAGAGTATCTAGCTGTCCGGGGGTGATATTCATAAGCGTAGTTTTACGGTCTGTGGTAGACGCCTCTTTCATGTGCAATAAAAAGTGAATACGGAGATAAACTTTTGAATGTTCCATGTTGTCATGTACCCCTCATATATACACTTCCATTCTTGCGCATTTCTGGTGTAAAGCTCCATCTCGATCAAAGTTGGGTTTACATATGATCTATTTCAGATACCTTCTTGATGCCCATGATGATGACTTTACCATTCCGAAAACAACTGCATGTTATGCCTTCTTGTTTAAAAGTTACGGTAGGAAACAGTTCGGATTCATAGACAAGTTGTTTTTCTTATATCAGACTTTTCAAATCCAATGGAGCGCTCAGGATGTGAAAAGCGGATACGGTCATTACTTTGACCTCCGTTAATACCACGGGTATACCCATTGTTTGTAGAATTCTTGCATAACGTCTTAAGCGCTTTAGACCTTCCGGTAGACTCTTGGCCTTTCCGTTACAATGGATTTTACCATTGGAAAAGACTAAACAGTTACCACCAATTCTCTTGTGTTGCCATATGAGACCGGGAAACCGTGCAGGGTCATATCTAACATTTGATAGTTGATAACAAATACCTCTTAAATTTATGAGACATCTTAAATTAACGCTACACACCACATTGGTTAAGTACATGATGTGAACCCTATGATGTCTAATGTAAGAATGATTATAGACGGAGTAATGATGTGTCTTTTGTACAGATAGAGACACGCGACTCATTAGTAATGTTTGAGATCCTTTTCTGAGATCCACGAGTCATATTTTGAGGGCCAATGCAACCAACGGACCAGTACTTCCTTTCGTTTGTTCAGTTTGCGCCTTTTCAATACTGTTTCCACTCGATACTCTGAGCTGTCATCTACATTCACAACCTGAGGTTCTGCCTCATAAAAGCTTCCTTCAATGTCTTTGCCAGACCAGTCTTTGAGTTTGTACACGGGCACCCCTTCTCTTTTAAACCTCTTGTTAATCTTAAACAATTCACCCGTCCATTTCTGCGAGTATTGCCTATCAAACACAGTTCTAATATGAGAGATTCGCACAGATTGTCCTTCTTTGAATGCGTAGGGTCGTGTTAGTTGAGATTTAGTGGATTTGGTTCTAACCAAGTACTGTTGTAACCGACTTTCTCCTTCTTGATCTTTGGTAATGGAAACTGGAGTTCTGCCCAAGCTTCGATGAGGGGTTTGATTGTAGCCATGGACTGTTTCCTGCAGGATGTGTTAGAAAGTAAAATATGCAAAATTCATTGCATAACAGTAATTGATGAATTTTTAAATATTGTGTCATATTTTGTTTTAAGTTTTCAATATCTATGGTTATTGAATCGTTTTACACCGTTTAAAAAAACTTTGAGAACCCCTTAGACCCCATTTCATATTATCATTATCCCATAGGATTATGCATTTGTTAGTCAAACAGCTTAATGTGAAAATGGCTGCCTAATTAGTTTAGATTAAGTGCAAAAAGGCCCAAGCCCAGATTGTTTGTGCAAAATGTTGTTTCACCTGATTAGTTTTGATTACGGTACAAAAGGTACACATGTTTTTGACTTGGAGGGTTTTGTTAGCAATCATCATTCGTGATTGAGAATGTTTGTGACTTCCTCCCTAAGTGTTGAATAGCCCATGTCTGGCATCTCTGTTATTTAATATCTTTGTAATAACTCTTCAACCTTACAATCAAGTCAAGGTGGCATGATTATAATTTTACTTTTCAACTGTAAAAACATAGTGATAAGGTGACAACTAAATGCACAAACAATGTGGATTCAATATCTTAAAACACTTTGGAGAATTTCCATGTTACATTGAATAAACACTGGCTGTTTTCAAAAAGACAGACAATTACTATTCGGACCCCGAAGTGTTAAGATCTAAGATAGATATATATATTTCTTGTAAGACTGGATACCAGCTTACAGTGAAGTCTGTGGAATCCACACTGGGAACTTTAACTGTTTGAAGGATTTGCCTTAGCAGTGACTTTAGTGTTGAGAACTGAATTTTGATTGCTGTATATTTAACTTGTTTCTGGATTGCCGAAACAGACATTAATTAAACATCATCAGAAACTTTGATTCTTCGTATTGAGTTGCTCTATTCACTTGAGTTAATATTCCCCCAAAACCCAGTTTATGACTTAAAAAGTTAAAGGTTTTTCTTGCCATAACAGATGTCTATATAACGTTTGGTATTGTGTTTCAACAAGTATCGAAATAGCTTATGTTTCAATGTGGAAATTACCCTTTCACAATAATTGGCTTTGGTTTCCGTATTTAGGGCATACAGATGGTGAATGTGTTGTTCTTGGAGATACTTATTTACCACTTTGGAGCGAAACTCCATACCTCTGTCTGTTCTCACTGTCTTGGGCTATCTTTGCCCTGTCAATATGCGTTGTAAGGTCACCAACACATCTCTTCCTCGTTTACTTGGAACGGGTTCACACCATACATATCTTGAAAAAATGTCTATGACTACTAATACGTATTTATAACTGTCATTGTGTTTGCTTAGGTTGACCATATCCATTAAATCCATGTCCCACATACTGTCTAATCCCCCCACAATCACTCTAGATCTAGGAAACTTTCTTCTGGCCTTCCTTGTCAGAGAATAAGCCTCCTGATCCTGAAGCCATTGTTTGATTCTGCGCCTTCCAATCTTGAATTTTCCTTCTTTCACTACTATCTTATACAGTTTGTCCGGTCCTGCATAACTGGCCGGGTGCTTAGTATCGAAATAAATGGAGGCTAGATACTGCTTCCAGTCTGTCATTGTAATTATTGTGTTGCAGTGTTTATGATTCTTACGTCACTAAAATGAAATCCAATCAAACGTCATTTTCGTTTCATTGTGCTTTGGTGTCTGTAATTTCTTTTTCTTTGGTGTAGGTTTGTCTTCATCTAGCAGTCGCTTACCAGGGGGCGGTTGTAATGTCATAGAACCCTCATGATTTTCCTTTTTCCCGGAGGATGCCTTGAACTGTTCTGTCAGTCTTTGGTATTTGTCATAAGGCACCAATACAAACTTTTCCATGTTACTGTAAGATGGACTCTAAATACTTCACAGCAACCTTGACAAACACATGCAATATTCTTTGTTTATTCCGAACCAGTATCTGTTTGTGTTTATATCCTAATTTTTGTCACCTAAGAGATGGATGAGGCGTCTGTTCCGTTTTAGTTGCGTTTGTTCCAGAGGTGACAATGTCACTTTACCTCGGATGATATTATGCGCAATTTCACTCAAGGCTTTCAGCTGAGACTGGGTCACCGTATCTAACAAAACTTTCCTTTGGGCGGGGATGGTCTGTACAAACAATTGAAGAAAATGACGCTGTTGTCTCATCAAGTCAGCCATGTTGACAGTTCTTCTTACGCTTATTTGTCTTCTTACATGAGTCGGTAAACAATAGGATCTTGTCCGGGAAAGACTCTTGTTCTTAGACAATACTGATCTTCCGCATGAGGGCTCATATCCCCGGCCGCGACAGACCAAAAGTCGTTAAAAGTTGGTACTAGTAGCTCCCTTGTCTGCGCTCGACATTAAAAGGTGTAGTTCTAGGACTGGTCGGCCCGGTGTCAGGATAATGTGACTGGGTGGGATGCCCTTGCCATGTGCCCGCGGCAGGGGTATTTCAGTGAGGCAGCACTATAACTTGTCTCATGCGGGTGCCGTCTGCAAATAACTGAAATACTGTTGGTCGGACGTTAAACCCAACTCACTCACTCACTCACTCATATCTACGGTAAAATACCCTTGGTACGCTTTTAGGAAGCCTTTGACTTTACCGGGAAAGAGCTGTCGCCCTAATATGCCAACCTGTGATACATCTCTTACATGTTTCATCAGTACCATGTACCATGTATTGAGGGCAATTGTTCGAGCATGTTTGCTGTGTGGAAATAGATTTTGAGTGATCAAAATCACACTGACGCAACGATGGTGCGTGCCTTGAGTAAATAACAGTTCCATCTCTTTGTTATGAATCACCTCGTGCATTAGGTCGTCGATGATGATTAATTTATGACGTCTATCTTTGGTGTACTGGTCCAACTCTTCTGTTGTAGGGAGACCCTGTCTAGCTGTGAAACTGGAAAGCTCTCGCTCCATCTGTTTGATCAAGGGTTGATCTATCCCGTAGCAATACATGGTATGTATTGGAGGATCTCGACTATACATATGTTTAACATATTTCAAAAAACGATACAGCCACATGGTTTTGCCACTACCTGTTTGACCACTGATACATATACTCGAACATGGCTAAAAAGGAAGTGATGTCATTACTTTTTAAGTTTAGGACTAGGTAAAGCGTATCCTATGCAACTATTAAGTAAACTGATCCACAGTTTGGAGGACCCGTTTTGTATAGACAAGTTGATGACTGAAGTGATAATGATATAGACAATAATCATTTGACAAAAATAGACAATTTCTGTTTGAGGAACGTGTGTTCCTAGTAAATGCCATTTGTCTGAATGATTATCGTCGTCTTGCTTCTCTAAAAAGGTTTCCCTTTCGGGTATATTGTTCTCTATGTCTGTCATATTCTTACGCTGTTTAGGGCACTGGGACACACTACGAGAGACATTTTCTTCTTACGTTCTTTTTATTTACATTGCAGCCTCATGGTATATTTTATAAGTCATTTGTTATCATAGTAAGTTTGACATTCATAAACTTCACATACAGTAACATCTTTTACATAATCAACTTGTACATAATTTTAAAAAATTAATAATTGCAAACATGGTATTTTAAACAATAAGGAGGTTTTTTTCATCCAGTAACAACGAGTTTTTCATCCAGTAACAACAAGTTTTTCATCCAGTAAAGTCGAGTTTTTTTACCAGTAACAACGAAAAATTGAGTCATAACCCTATACAAAATAAATGTAAATGTACAAAAACTGATCCAGTAAGGACGAGTTTTTCATCCACTAACAACAAGTTTTTCATCCCAGTAACAACAAGTTTTTCATCCAGTAAGGTCAAGTTTTTCGACCAGTAACACTTATTGCATCAATACACAGTAATATATTCATCTATATTTATTTACATTTATATTACAAGCATTACCAGTATGTACATACATGCAATGGTAACCATAAGGTTCTGTATCATAACTGTCAACCCGTCGACGTTTAGTATACACTATTTGGTAGGATTTCTGCTCTTCCCTGTTGTACAACTTTCTTTTTCTCTTGTCCCTACATATCTTACTGGTGTTAGTTATTGTGATTTGTTTTCTGATTAGGGGATTGGTCACAGTTTCCCTAACACTTTCAAAATTAATCAATCGACTATTGGTGTAGTTCAGAGTAAACCCTCTGACCTTACACGTTTCCTTGTTTGTATTGGTCTTATATGCGTAATTCTTTGGACCTCCAGACACAAATTCTACAATGTGCTCTCCACTGTCTAACTCATCCGTCAACTCACCCAAGTAATCACCTAAGGGAGGATCAAATTCCCCGGGTCTACTCACGTAAATGACGGAATCTGTGTCGTAATACAACACTCTTTTGTTCAGTTGTTCTAGCACACTGTACAAATTGAGTCTGGCCCAACACGTGGTAAAGGTCGCTAAGTATACATTTGTTTTATTGTCTTCGGGTTGACAGTCATGTTTATACATCCATTCAATCTGTATCATGTCATAATTGAGTATGTGGAAGTCAAGAGACTGCTTAGTGGGATCAGTAAACAATTGGAAAAATAGGTTGGTCTGACATTCGTGATAGATATCAGTCTGGCGCCTGTTGAGTCTCTGTCCAAACTTGCCCCAAAAGCTTTTGAGACAGAGTTTGGCCGAAGCCCTCAACCCAGGGTTCTTCACAATGTTATCTATATCCAAAGAAACACCCTCTTTTTTAAGTATTCTTCCATATACTGAGCCATGTCATGTTTAGTTTTGATCCAGTCAGGGGGGCCACTCGCCTCTTGATTAAACTTTAAAAAGGTGTTAATGTATTTGGCGAATAGTCCCCCTTCACCGGTCATGGGGTCATATTGTGTTGTTTCCTCCCAATGATATACTTCGTATATTTTCTGCAGGGTTTACCCTAGTCTGAGAGCAGTTTCAATTTCGGGGGTGCACGACATACCCGTCAAGGCCCTCTCTTCTGCAGAACAGGAACAAGAGTTTTGATTTTCGGTATCCGCGCAGGTGCGACATAGAGGAAATTGTAGTTTGCCACTGGATCTATAGGGGAGGACTGGATCGTATAGTCATCGCGGTGGTAAGATCTTGACTTTAGCAATACCAAAATAGTCCTTCATGTCCCCAAAATCTTTGGTCAAGATCTTTGGGTGACCTACGGGGTACCGACAATACTTGTTGACCCGAGGATACAAGCTGGTAAAATCTACGTACTTTATTTGTTCCTGTTCTCTAGTTTTGTAATAAAGCTGACTTGCATTGGTGCGACCGCCAAAGAAGCTCTCTCTAGGGTCCAACCTATCCGTAATATCTAAATTTCCAATAAATGCTTTGAGGTCTGAATTGTCATTGATTGCTTTTTTGAACTGATGGTCCAAAATACAGACATATTTCATGCCTAAACTTTCTAAATGCGTCTTCTTTTTTAAAGTTAATGCGTACAATTCGTCAATTGACTGGTGGGTGAGGGGGTGACATGTCTCTTCTCGACTGTCTGAGAAACACACAGGGCATCCGTGAAACACACAGCCATGATACTCGTATGCCGTGTGTGTTTCCGCGCAATATCCATCTAATTTATATCGTGTTCCGGGTATGGTTTTCTCTCCTTCATTCAGAGCATGTTGAATATGTACCTTGTCAAGACGTACCCTCCACTCTAACCACTGAATAGAAACCTTACTGTATTGCTCTTTGTAACCATTGGGAGGAATTTTTGCTATACATGTTTTCACAAATTCACATGATGTAACTGAATCCTCTAAGTCACTCACCCAATCCTCATTCACACTCACATACAAAACACCCTCTCTCTTTCTAGCAGGGATCCATTCGTCTTTGCCATTCAATTGCAATTTCCACGTTTCTTCTAAGAATTTTGTTCTGAAGACATTCATACACACTGAAGCAATCGTGACAGAGTCGAATGGATCAACAGCTCCAAACCATTTCTTTACGTTCTTCCCTTTGTCATTCACCACCTCTTCCGTTGCACTCATCAACAATTCTCTAAATTTCAAACAGGTCTGCCTTAAAATATCTACATCGCTTCTACAATACTCTTCCATTTCTTGTCTAAAGTGAAACACATTCTTTCTCTCACTCAACCACATTAACAATTCCTCTCTCTCTTTCCCACTCATAAAATTATGTCCGTAAAAGTTTGGTTCAGGGTAGGGTCCCACAAAAGTTTGATTTTCTTTGGTATTAAAATAATGAGGGAACCAACCATTCTTCAATTCTTTTAAGCCAAACGTTTTAGGTAATTGAGACAATTTCATAGGTAAAAGTTGAGACTGTCAATGACCTTGATATGTAAATCTCGTTCTATTGCCATGTACATTATTTTGGACCCGCTGTAAAGTATTTTGTCAGGGTGTACAGATTGGTCAATCAAGTATTCTAATAAAAAGTAGCCGTCATAGCCTTTCATATTATGAGCTATCACTTTGAAATATTCGTACTGGTCTGAAAAGAGCCATTGTCCAAATTTGTTTGCGGTATCCTGTCCTTGAAATATGGCTTCTCGGAAGCCACATGTCCCAGTGCATGGTCCTGCATCTTCATTATCGTACAGATCAGGACTAGTTTTGCATGCTTCACAACGGGTACCACAACCTTTACATAGCGATGTAGGAGTGAGTTCTTTATCAATACACTTAGGGCATACGGTATGAGCTACCACAAAGTTTGGTCGGTGGGTCGCTTTCCCGCACCACGAAGTGCTACAATGTTGACATTTAGAACAAGATTTACATACTGTATGTGATTCACAGTCTTTACAGTGTATATTCCGTTTGGGTAGGTATCCTTCCTGACAAGCAGTGATCTCATCTTGGCTACACTCAAAGTCAAAGAATATAAATGGAAACGTAGTAAAGTCAAGCAGGCAAAGCCACATGCAAGACGCAACCACCACCAAAACTCCGATAGACAGCATGACACACACACACACAACCACACACCCAAACGCACACACACACACACACACACACACACGAAATGAACACAGAAAACACCAAAAGACACACAAGAAACAGGGACAAACGTTCCACAACATGAACAAACCACAAGCACAAAGACGCAAGGCAAACAAAAGGAAGGGTGACAAAGAGAGTACCGCCTTGGCACGGCCAGCAGCAAAAAACACCACTGGGGGTTTAAACCGGTTTACGGACGTCCTAACCTCACACTTCTCTCAAAGTCACCCTAGCTTTACAAATATTGTAAATAAAGGTATCCCCGCTGGACTTACCCACAACATAGACGACGGTGAACACAGGACATGTAAAACATAGCATAATAACTGTGACAAACCGTCAAATATGTACTCAATGACTTTGCTGAAGTCAGAGCACCTGCAGGTAAGCCGTTAAGGGCACGCCAGGGAAAAAGTAATACATGAGTCTGGTAAGCTCCTCCTGTATCCAAGTTTAAGAGTATACCATCATAGAGTACTACCCTCGGCCTGTCATCGCGCAAGCAAAGAGGGAAGCGTAGCTACCGACTGTAAAAGGGTCGATAACCAAACATGCAGTGTGTTGCAATATAATAGGAAAGAAATCTGTTTACATTCGTTGGCTCTGAGGTAACACTGATGATCGTCCATAACGTGTTTTTGACAGGATGAACACCAATATTCCCCACCCTCATGCTCCTCCTTCATCCTTCGGTCAACCCTCACCACTTTATAACAGGTTGGGCATTTCCACCATTTATGGCATTGGGAAGGGCCACTAGGTTTGCCCTTCTTCTTTCCTTTCTTGATTAAGGGTACTTTCTTGTGTTCTTCAAAACACTCGTCTGATCTACAGTCCATGTTACAGGCGTTACAATTGACAGGAGTGTCAGTTTTAGTGCAGCGATCCCTCTTGCATACGATACATTTTTCATCGCATTGGTGGTTTTCTCTAGTATTTTAGTGCTTTAGACATTTATTGCAGAAGTAGATAGCATTGAAGAACCGCGTGATGCTTGTAATCGCCTGAAAGTGGTCATCGTCCACCAAATACAGGTAAATACAGGGACGTTGATCGGTACTGGGGCTGGTGATAAATTTGTTCCCCAGTCTCGCACTGACCACCATCACACGTACACCCAGCAGTTCTTCGAATGCATCCACATCATTGAGACTTGCCGATCTGTCTTGAGGGATACACGCCAGCTGATATAGGGTAGCTGCTAACTGGCCCTGTTCACCTCGTTGTTTGTCTCTTAATTTTTTGAAGTAACACTCTGGTACTTTCTGGTGGTCCAGGATGAGTTGAAGATTACGTTTGCCTTGTCTGTTTTTGGTTACTTCCTTCCATTCATCAGATGTACATCTTTTTAACTTCGCCCAACTCACTCCAATTGCTCTCACCATACATAAGTTGTCATTGTTTTCAATGGTGACGATCGATTTTTTGAGCTGGAGTGAATTATTTGGTCCTCTAATCCTGGTGATACGTAGCCTAGGACCTTCACTCCCTTTAGGCAGGTCGATGGTGAAACTGTGATTAATGGACAGTTCTTGATTGCTATTGAGCACCTTTTCTAAGGTTTCCATGACTTTGTTCACGTCTAGTTGGTCCCAGGCCTGGAGGGGAACGACGATAGGATCATGCAATCCGTCATGGTGAATGACAACACGCCCTAAATCGTTCCCAGCTAAATCACCCCGGGCTTCATCCAGTACATCTTGAAACATACCATGGATACCTTCTCTAACATGATCCAGACGCTGTCCTTCGTACCTTTCATTGATTTTGATCTTATAGGTCAGATCTACTGCCGTATTCTTTGCATACGTCCTCTCTGAGGTCTTCTTCATGGTATAGTCCAATTGATGTGAAGTCCCCTGTTGAGGTTCATCCCCTCCACCTATTCGTTGTATTTGAGGATCCCATTCTCCATCATTTTCACACGCCATTGCCAGGGCCTCCATTTTCTCATCAAACAAAAGAGCTTTGACCGCTCCTTCTATTTCTTCTTGTTGTCGGACATAGACCATTGCCAACTCCAAATCGTCTTCATAACAAGTCTCCAACAGTCCTCCCACATTTTCCAGTATAGTGTTCAAGTTCTCATTGACAAAGTCATCATCATACTATTGATTCTGTAACTGAAACAGACGAAACCTCACTGTTTCTGAGTCTTGTATCCCCCAGGTCGCTGCGAAATCCATCAGCTCAGCTGCGTCGGTGAAGGCATTCACAATTGTCTCAAAGGCCTCTGTATAGTAATCCATGTTGCTACGTTGAATTCTAAAGTAAGAATGAAGAAGAGCGACTGTGCACCCTTCTTATATACTCTTCCATAGCCTCGTTTTCATTCCGTTAGAAATTATATCATCAATCTGTCCTCTGATTAGTGCATACAAGCAGACGATCCTTTCTGATAGGTCATTTCGCTTACAACCGGTTAAGACCGATCAGTTAGGAGTTTTATCACTTTTTGTCTGATAACGTTATTTACTGTTAGACCACAGATCGGTTCATGTCGTGGAAAGGTAATTTGAACTTATGTACTACTTTTATCATTAGTTTCAAATTTTCAGCTGCACATTTATACACTTATTTATTGTTATGTTTACTTATACCATTAGTATCATTATAAATTATTATTATTATCATCATCATTATTATAATCAATTATCACTATTATTATTATTTAAATAATAGTAATACCTTCATGTATTCACACATTATTATTATTATTATCATTATTACTATTATTATTATTATTATTATTATTTAACACTTTCCGCTATGTAAACGTGTTTTGCGCATTAGGTTAACAGAGTAGATCCAGATCAGATGGTTCCTATAGGAACCGTCTGGTTATTGTAATATTATTTAAATAATAGTAATAACAACGTGTATTCACACATTATTATTATTTAATACTTTCACTCATGTAAACGTATTTTCACGCGTTATCTTAGCAGAGTAGATCCAGATCAGATGGTGTCTATGATCAGAGGTTATTATCATTATTCAAATAATAATAACAACAACGTGTATTCACACATTATTATTATTATTATTTAACACTTCCTCACAGAAAAGGCGTTTTCGGGCATCAGCTTAACAAGAGTAGATCCAGATCAGATGGTTCCTATATGATCAGGGTCTGTTCTGTTTGCTTTTCTTTTTTGGCATGATATACTGGACAGTTTGCAACCAGGCGGTATAAACAAAGGTGAGTAACACAAGGGATGCCTTGTTACTGAGGACGCTACCTTTTATAAAATGTCGGTGTAGAAACTTAGGACTTGTTGATGAAACGTTGAAAGCGCGGGTGTTGGTGGTTTCGTCAAACTACCGGTTCGTCAAACTGATATTACATAGTAACCGAAAAGTGGTTTCTTCAAACTGATAATGTATAGCGGGTACAGTATAAAACGCGGCATAGTTAGGTTTGTATAGTATATGTGTCGCGGTAATGAAAAGTGATAATAATAAAAAATAAAAAATATATAAATAATAAAAATAAAGCGCTATGTAAAGCGATACAATATCATGTTGAAAATTTATTAAAATTAAAGGCATCATTTTAAATGTCCTTTGGAAATGTTTGTAGGCCTGGAGATGAGTAGTTTAAAAACAATCAAAACAATGTTAAACTCGATTTTAGTGGTCGTTTGATGAGTTCACAAATTGCAATGTATTGCTCTAAGCGTTTAAGGAATCGGGCGATCAAATGATTGTCTATACCTAGATGCTACTACAGTTTACCGTAAGCTGGATTTATGGTCTACTGACAGTTCAAGGGTTGCCAGACAGACCTTTATCTAGATTATCTGTGGGGGATAAGGGTAGAGTTTCCTAGACTGTTTATATCACGGTCTTCGACCCAGATGCATATGTACCTAGATGTTACTACAGATTATCAGATTATATGTGTAAACGGGTGAGTGGTTAGACTGCTTATGTCACTTCGACCCAGAGGCGTATGTACCTAGATGCTACTACAGATTATCGTAAGCGGGATTTACGTTCTACCGACGGTTCGAAGGGGGAGATATTTTGGTAGACAGGTGATTGGGCGTCGCTACGATATCATTCTAAACAATGCGCATCGCCCTACCTTAGACCGTTTCTGTTCCTTTTGGTCCAATTTGTCAAACGAACGTTGGAAGGTTAACATCGTGAAAGAGGTATTTATTAATTTACTATTAGACTATTGTATTCTTCGAGAGCTCATCTGTTAAGGAAAGGGAGTTACAGTCAACTCTCACATTATAGGTTTACATTGTTTGCAATATATAGGACATAAATTATACTTAAATACAGATTTGCGCTTGCGTTTTAGCATACAATAATACAATATATAAACATATACACAATGTTTTAAATACATTATCGTTTTGTAAAACCATTCGGACCCTGATCAGGCTCTATGCCTAGTTCTTTGTAAAGCAATACAATAGGTTACAAATGTAATAAAAGTATAGGTATTAATTGAGGGTCCCGGGTTGTTTCGGACCCAATCCGTTTCGGCCTTGGTTGTTTCGGCCACAATTGGGGCCGAAACGACCAAGGAATACGTGGAATATATCAGCAATAGACATCAAATTTTATTTAAGCAAAATTTGTTCTCTGTTTCTGATAATTGTAGTAGTATTTTACACTATGGCGTTTATACGAGTGGAATAATTAATACAGGTGTCAGTTTTCAAGGGAATTATTGTCGTCTGATCTTGGTCTACTCTGTTTGCAATTTCTTGACATATATTGTTGTTGAATGCTTATTTAACTTGCTGAGCAAATTATTTGTTTACAAAAAGTTTCACCTGCTATAGTTTCACAATTCAAGCTATACTAGATCTGTCTCCAAACATGGAAGCAGGGTATCATACATCTAATCTGGATCCAAAGTGTTTGCAGAAATATTAATAATCATTCATCAGTAGGCTAAAGGTTAACATCTTACAACACAACCTATGTCCTTATTGAATTCAGTTATGTGTATTCCTTTCCATCATATCACAATTGCCCTTTATATACCTTCGAATACAAATTTTATAATGTGATCAAGGTCGAAACGGAATGGGTCCGAAACGACTAAGGACCGAAACGGATTGGGTCCGAAACGACCCGACACCTTAATTGAGTGCTGACAACACGTTTGACGATGATAACGGTTAACCCTTTCCCTTATACATTTTGACGCATCTACAAAACAGAGTAGACCCAGATCAGACGCTACAATATTATGTTACAAATTTAATAAAATTACATGTATTCATTGAGTGTGGACAACACTTGGCGATGATAAAGGTAAACCCTTTCCCTAGTGCATTTTGACGCATCTGCAAAACAAAGTAGACCCAGATAAAACGCTACAATATTATGTTACAAATTTAATAAAATTACAGGTATTCATTATATAGGCTATACTGTAGGTTTTAATTTTCGTATATTTTACTTATGCACCGTTTCGTTGAATACCTTAAATTCATTGGTAGGAAAATAGTGACTTGTATATTGTTGTTAGATTATTGGGGGGATAAGGGGAAAGTGTCTAGACTGCTTATGTCACGGCCTTTGACCCAGAGGCGTCCCTACCTTAGACGGTTTCTGTGCCTTTTGGTCCCTTTCGTCAAGCGAACGTTGGAAGGTTCACATCGCGAGAGAGGTATTTATTAATTTATTATTAGACTATTCTCCGAGAGCTCGTCTGTTAACAAAAGGGCCTGACGCTCAATGCCCGTGAGTACTTACCAGATCTAGGTATACACGTCAACTCTGTATACCATGTAGCTCCAGATCTTTCACAATTTAAATGTGACGTCATACATGTTGGTAAACATCCGCGAATACCCGTGGCAAATCCTAATCTGCTTATATGCAAATGAGGTCCTCTCATGTTACTAGATATAGAAACAAATTGCCGTCGATTACGCAAGATTACGTCATTTTTGTTTGGGGCCTAACCGACCCATATACTACTATAAGCTACTACTTATTCAGCATGAAACTGGTTAATATATCAACCAAGTCACCTAGAGTCTAAACAGTGATCACTGTATGAATATAAATGTGTGTTATTAAGAGCAAGTTCGTGCTAAATTCAGAATAAAAAATGCACTGTGGAACTTTCCCCGAATAACAATTCATCCTGCATTAAGCTACCACCTGCTTTAAAGACCCTTCATTAGGCGTGTATATGGTAGTTATAGAAATATGTCTTACATTTGCAAACATCGTGGATCCAAATGAGACACCGCGTTACTCGGCGTCTCATCATGATCCAAATTATCTGTAATTTGTCTAATGCTTGTTTTGATACACTTATTAAATAGCTTCCCAAAAGCTTGGTCGAATAGGAAATAGTCAAAATTCACCAAATCTGAATCTAAGCAAACATTTTTGTCACAGAGGGGTAAGGGTTAATTTAAATGTTTGAATCATGTCCAATTGAAAACAGCGCAGAGTGTACAGAAGAATGATGGTACCTCCTCCCAGTCCAGTCAGCGCTGTCTGGAAACTACTCATACAATATACATGACATATGGAGTTGTGGAAGATGTGCAGTCAATTCGTAACAGTTTTACATAATATCCTTACATCGTTATCTTATTTTCAGCTTGTTATTGTTAGGTCGGTAAAAAGCTATACATAGCTTATGCTATGTTATTGTAAACACCGACTCTAAATAAAACTTGTATTGTATTACATTGTATAATGTATTGTACGCAACACTGAATGCGATATAATGTAATTTTATATTATAAAGGGCAATCTGTGTATTTTGTTTTTTAAAGTAGTGACAGAGTGTCAAACAGTTCGGCTATTGATGAGTTACTCGGTGTCTCATCTGTTGAGTTACACGGTGTCTCTTCTAATTAGTTACTCGGCGTCTCATCTAATGAGTTACCCGGCGTCTCATCTAAAGAGTTACTCGGTGTCTCATCTAAGAGTTACCCGTCGTATCATCTAATGAATTACTCGGCGTCTCATCTAAGAGTTTCCCGGCGTCTAATCTGTTGAGTTAATCGGCGTCTCATCTAATGAGTTTCCCGTCGTCTCATCTAATGAGTTACTTAGCGTCTCATCTAATGAGTTACTCGGCTTTTCATCTAAGAGTTACCCGTCGTCTCATCTAATGAGTTTCCCCGTCGCCTCATCTAATGAGTTACTCGGCGTCTCATCTAAGAGTTATCCCGCGTCTCATCTGCCGAGTTACTCGGCGTTTCATCTAATGAGTTTCCCGTCGTCTCATCTAATGAGTTTCCCGTCGTCTCATCTAATGAGATACTCGGCGTCTCATCTAAGAGTTACACGGCGTCTCATCTAAGAGTTACTCGGGGTCTGATCTAAGAGTTACCCGTCGTATCATCTAATGAATCACTCGGCGTCTCATCTAAGAGTTACCCGGCGTCTCATCGGCTGAGTTACTCGGCGTATCATCTAATGAGTTTCCCGTCGTCTCATCTAATGAGTTTCCCGTCGTCTCATCTAATGAGTTACTCGGCGTCTCATCTAATGAGTTACACGGTGTCTCGTCTGATAAGTTGCTCGGCGTCTCATCTGTTGAGTTACTCGGCGTCTCATCTGGATTGCACATGTTTACAACGGTTATCACCAAATAGTCAGTAGAATGTTAGAAGTTAACCTTACATTGCCGAATTTTCAAATGGAATAATCCCAAGTTCAAACTGGTCAAGCTTATGGTGAATATTTAGGGATTTTTCTAAAGAAAAATGTAACATGACAGTGTAGACCCTGGTGAGAGGGCTCTTCTAGGAACACTCTTATCGAGGGGGTGTACGCTGTTTGCAAAGGGCATTAGTGTCTCGTGTCCCCCATTGTACGGGTTAAATGCTGCATTTATTGTTTTCAAATAATGATTTTGCAGTTACGGTAGAACCTGTCTTAATCGGCCACCAAAAAGGAAGTCTAAATTATAGGTCTGTAAGGCAGGTGGTAGTTTAATACAGAACAGAACATACAGTAAAACTTCGATTATTCGAACACTAAAATACGTATTATTATCGACCTTTAAGACAGGTGGCAGCTTAATGCATGGTGAACGTTGCTCCTCTAGGAGCTTTCTGCATGACTTTCACCATGCTTTAAGCAGCCACCTGCCTAAAAGGGTCTAAATTCTTCCATCCGAAAATTCGGATAATCGAGGTTTTACTGTATATTTATTGATTTGTACATCAGTACATTATCATTCATACACATATGTAAATACATATAATAAGCGTAAAACGTAATGCAAATGCATTTTTGAAATATTTTGCCAGGTTTACAATAGTTTTCACATCATCTGCTTGTAACAATGTAATAAACTTCATCATACTTGGCCTGTTAATAAAATAGCTGTTGATATACTTTTTCCTAAGACCAGCAAAGCATGGACATTTAATAACAAAGTGGAATTCGTCCTCTATATCAGGCTGTCTACAATACAAACAATACCTTTCATTTCTAGGTAATCTATTTCTTGAATATCTACCCGTTTGTATGTGTAATGTGTGAGCCGATACTCTGATTTTAGTAATGTAAGTTCTTAAATCGAAAGGTAAAATATCCAAATATGCCTCATAACCGAATGATACCTTTACATTGTTATAAAGGTCCAGAACTACAGTACTTTCTTTACCTGAATACCAAGATTGATAGAAATGATCTAACAGACGTTGTTTGAAAATGCTGATAAATGCTTTAACATTTACAATATTCTGCTGATTCCAAATAAAAGCAAATCCATTTTTGTACAGTATATCTTTCACGTTTGACAACCAGTTTTTGTACCCATTATTACAATCCTGTAAACACATATTGTAAACAGTATGCAATATAATATTATCAGTGTTCAACAAGTTATGACAGTATTTCACTATTTTACATAGCGTGGTATGTAAAGGGGATACCTGCCTAACTCACCATAAACGCCCATCGTAGAGGTTCCTGTTCTCACATTAAGAACTGACTTACACAATTTCAAATGGATTCGTTCAATTTCTTTTGACTTACTATGACCCCATATTTCTGAGGCATACCCTAATATAGAGTCAACAAATGCGTCGAAAAGTTGACATTGCAACTTTGGTTTAATTTTGACTTTTTTACAATTAATTAGCCCCATGCTGGCGGGGGTTAGAATTCGCCAGCTGCATCTCCTGTAGAGGGGTAAGATCCCCCCGAATAGGAGCAACCTGTTTGCCATGGGTTGCGACTCGAATCGCCCAGGTGGTTGGGATCCTGGTAGTTGAGCAAAAGAGGTCTCTAAACGTATGACCTCAGATGCAACACGCTGCTTTGGCCTTTAATCTGGGCGTAGAAGAGCGGTCAGGCCTGGCCCAGTCTGATCAATCGGCTTACCATGTCTTGCCCAAGAATACTTCATAACTAAGAGTTCGTCATTTTCTATTAAATGACTTCTCTATTTTAATACATTTTATTTGTTTTTCTAATATTAACTTGGAAAAGTTGGATTTGTGTATGGTTGACCAGCGATTCCCGCGTCGATTAACCTATTGGCCAGAAGGTGTTCTATTTAGCGGTAGCCCATTGGAGGTACGGCGTTGGCTCGACTTTGCTATTTATCTGAGTATATCACCCATGTAACCCTGGTGTCTTTCGCTGGAGATATCCCGAAGGCATCCCCTTGTTGGGCTCCAAGGTGGGTGGGGAGCATGGGTGATGAACTATAATTAAGCGCTATGGCAACCCTCGCCAAAAAACGCTCTGGTTCGAATAAAACCAAAACTTTCAAAAGATCACGGAAGGATTCTGAGTCATCAGAGTCTGACCGTGAAAATACACCAAATCAGTCAACTAACTATTGGCCAAGATTCTTGGTAATTTGTACTGTAAACGATGACCAATCTCTGGCAAAGTTGTCATCCTTTGCAGTTGCGAAAGCACTGCAGGGATTGGCAGGTGAACCCAAATATGTCAAAGTGTTACGATCGGGTAAAGTATTGGTGGAATGTACAACAAAACAACAGTCTGATTACTTACTAAAGAGTAAAATATTTGCTGGCATCTCTGTACAGGTGTCTCCTCATCAGTCTCTGAACTTCTGCAAAGGAGTTGTGCGAGACCGTGATCTTCAACACACCAATGAGGAAGAAATGCTAGCAGAACTTAGTAATCAGAATGTTACGGAAGTCGAGAAATAGTGACCAATACTTTCATTCTTAAGTTTAACGTCCCGTTCGTTCCACCAAGATTAAAATGTGGCTACTTAAGCATCGACGTTGACCCTTTCATTCCAAATCCTCTTCGGTGTTTTAACTGTCAGAGGTTTGGCAATCATAAGGACAAATGCACCAAAAAACCAGTATGTGCCCGTTGTGGTCAGGAAGATCATGATTCCTCGACCTGTGAAAACCCTGTGCAGTGTTTTAACTGCAAAGCGGATCACTTTGTTCACTCGAAAGAGTGTGCAAAGTGGAAGCAGGAAAAGGAAATTCAGAGTATAAAGGTTCTTAGAAAGGTTTCCTTTCCTGAGGCCCGTAAGATTGTGGAAGCCTCAAAACCTTCTACTCTTGCGGTCTCGTCTTATGCAGATAAGGTGAGAGAAGAGAAAAGAAAGTTGAAACTAGGAACGTTGAAACTTAGACCATTATATCCTGGCCCCACGGTGCGTCCAATTTCAAAAAGCTTTCTGAGTCTGCCGTCTCTGGCAAGTCTGATATGGCGTGTCAAGCGACCCAGGGATCGTCTCAGAGTCAGAAAAACTCACTCTACTCAGAAAAACATAATGATATTGATCCTTTACCAAATGGCAAAGAGAATCCTGTAAAGCTGCACAACACTTATAGCAGCTTGGATGAGGAAGAAGTGATGGATGTACATACATCCATTGTTCCTTCTTCCGAATCCCCAAAAAAGAAAAAAGACAAAAATATTGTACCTGTTACGCCTCCATCCTAACTAAATGTTTTTTAATTAATCAATAATGAAAAATTGCGTTATACAATGGAACTGTAGAGGACTTAAGGCAAATTATAATGAAATTCTTCTGTTGCTGAATAAATATGACCCGGCTATAATGTGTCTTCAAGAAACTTTCTTGAAGGACAATGATTAAGTCAACTTCAGAAATTATTCTATTTATAATCATATTTTTAATGACGGTGAAAGAGCTGCTGGCGGCTCTTCTATTATTGTGAACAACTCTGTTGTTCACAGTCTTTTACCTATTAAAACTAATTTACACGTTGTTACTGTCAGTGTCACCCTTCATAAGGTTATTACATTTTGTTCTATATATATTCCGCCAAGGACAACAGTTGAACAGAAAGAACTTGACGCCCTTATTGAACAATTGCCTGCCCCATTTATATTGTTAGGGGATTTTAACAGCCATAATCCTCTATGGGGATCTACAAATACATGTACAAATGTTTTAGGTAAGATTGATGAGGATTTTGTTGGTGAGCATGATTTGTGCATCTCCAACAATAAGTCCCCAACCTATCTTCACCCAGCATCGGGAACTTTTACTTGCATTGATCTTTCTATTTGCTACCCAACCATTTACTTGGATTATGATTGGAAAGTTGGTGATGACCTATGTGGAAGTGACCACTTTCCAATATTTCTAAACCATATTGCTTCTCCAGTCGAGGAGTGTGTTCCTCGCTGGAAACTCAAGAAAGCAAATTGGGAAAAGTTTGAAATATTGTGTAGGGAAAATATTAGATCAGATGTATTTGAAAATAGTGATGACCCCATTGAAACATTAACATCCATTTTATATTCAGTGGCAGAAGAATGCATTCCAAAGTCCTCATCAAACCCAAAGAAACCTCCTAAATCGTGGTATGATGATGAATGTAAGGAGGCTATTTGAAAGCGTAAAGCAGCTCTTAGAAAATTTAAATTCAGTCCTACTCAGGAAAATTTAAATCATTTGAGAGTATTTAAGGCTAAAGCTCGTCGTACTATCAAGACTGTTAAATCGCAGTCTTGGAAGAAATATGTTTCTAAATTAAATTGTCGTTCATCAGTTAAGAAGGTATGGAATATGGTGCGTAAAATAAGTGGTAAAGGTAAATCCTCTTTTGGACATTTAAATACAGATGATAAAAAATTAACAGATGTAAAAGATATAGCCAATTCCTTAGCTGATGCTTTTGCTAAAAACTCTTCATCAGCTAAGTCTACTCCAGAATTTAGACACATTAAAAAGAGAAAAGAAAAGGAAAAACTTAAGTTTACGTCTCACAACACTGAAAGCTACAATTTACCTTTTACTGAGAGAGAATTGTCTGATTCTCTTAATAAATCGCACGATACAGCTGTTGGACCTGATGACATTCATTATCAATTTCTTAAACACTTGCCCTCAAATTGTATGCATGTTCTATTAGATATGTTTAACCATATATGGTCAAGTAGAAAATTGCCCAAGTTTTGGAAACAGGCAACAGTTATTACTGTTCCAAAACCAGGGAAAGATAATACAGATCCAAATAATTATCGTCCTATAGCCTTGACGAGCTGCGTATGTAAAACTTTAGAGCGCATGATTAACGCAAGACTTGTTTGGTATCTTGAATCCAACAACCTCATTACGGAGTACCAAAGTGGGTTCAGGAGCCAAAGAAGTACAAATGATCATTTAGTTAGGTTGTAAACATTTATTCATGAAGCTTTCATCAAGAAGGAGCACTTAGTTGCTGTCTTCTTTGATCTTGAGAAAGCTTACGATACAACTTGGAAGTATGCATAATGAAAGACCTTCATGAATCAGGACTTAAAGGTCGACTTCCAGTTTTTATTGAAAACTTTTTAAATGATAGGGAATTTCAGGTCCGCGTTGGAACTACTCTTTCTGGTATGCAAAAACAGGAAATGGGTGTTCCACAAGGAAGTATTTTGTCAGTTACTCTATTTAATGTTAAAATTAATAATATTGTTAAATCTATTACTAATGACACGGATTGTTCATTGTATGTTGATGACTTTTTAATTTATTACCGTTCTAAACACATGAACGTCAACTTCAACAGTCCATTGATAAAGCTCAAAAGTTGGCTACTGAAAACGGTTTTAGATTTTCAAAGTCTAAAACAAATTGTGTACATTTCTGTCAACTGAGAAAATTCCACCATGGTCCTAAGTTGCACTTGAAGGGTGACCCCATTCCTGTTGTAGACCAGGCGAAATTTCTTGGTGTCATTTTTGACAAAAAGCTTTCCTTTATTCCTCATATTAAATATTTAAAGGCTAAATGCCAGAAAACACTGAAATTGCTTCGCGTTCTTGCACATACCGAATGGGGTGCATATCGCAAATGAAATGCTCAAATTGTACAGAAGTTTAGTGAGGTCCAAACTGGATTATGGATGTGTTGTGTATGGCTCTGCAAGAAAATCATACTTGCAGATGCTTGATCCAATTCATCACCAAGGTTTACGTTTAGCATTGGGTGCCTTTAGGACATCCCCTTCTAAAAGTTTATATGTTGAGGCGAATGAGCCATCACTTTACTCTCGTCGTGAAAAACTATCCATGCAGTGTACCTCTAAATTAGCTTCAAACCCATCAAATCCCGCTCATAAAAATGTTTTTAGACCTAAATATCAACGTTTATTTGAATCTAAGGAAAAGGTAATCCCACCTTTCGGAATACGTATGAAAAACTGTTTTCAAAATAGTGATATAGATTTGTCTTTAGTTGAAAAGACTAAAGTTGAATCTATACCACCTTGGACTATTAAACCAGCAAAAGTTATCTTTGAACTAACACGTCATAAAAAGTCTGAAACAAGCTCGCTTGAATTCAGTTCTTTTTTAAATGAAATAATTTCAAGATTTGAAGATTATGAACAAGTTTATACTGATGGTTCAAAAGATGATGAGAGAGTCGCAGCTGCCTTTGTGGCTGATGACACAGAGACAGAGTTTCGGCTTCCCGATAATGCCTCCATTTTTTCAGCAGAGATCAAAGCTATTGACTTAGCTCTTGATTATATTGCTGGAAAATCATGTAGTAAACATATAATCTTTTCGGATTCTCTTTCTGTTTTACAATCTCTGAGTAAATGTTCTTCAAAAAATGTTCTTATTAAAAAACTTGTTTTAAAATACCATGAAATGTAATATTTTGTTGGATACCTAGTCATTGTGGAATACAGGGCAACGAGAGGGCGGACATTGCAGCGAAGTCTGCCCTTGAATCGCCTGAATCTGATATGATGGGGATGTGCCACGTTCTACATCTTATGGTGTTTATATTTCTCAACTTATTAGGTTTGCCCGAGCCTGTTCTTTGCTTGAAGATTTTAACAGACGTAATTTAGTTATAACTGATAAACTTCTTAAGCAAGGTTACAGATATCACAAACTTCGGAAAACCTTTTCTAAATTTTATTATCGAAATTTACCTCTCATTAGTAAATATAATTGCAATCTACGGACGTTACTGCGACAAGGCATTTCTCAACCAGAATTTTATGAAATTCATGATCTCGAAGGATCAGAAGGTATAACAACAACATGACTGTCAACCCGAAGACAACAAAACAAATGTATACTTAGCGACCTTTACCACATGTTGGGCCAGACTCAAATTGTACAGTGTGCTAGAACAACTGAACAAAACAGTGTTGTATTACGACACAGATTCCGTCATTTACGTGAGTAGACCCGGGGAGTTTGATCCTCCCTTAGGTGATTACTTGGGTGAGTTGACGGATGAGTTAGACAGTGGAGAGCACATTGTAGAATTTGTGTCTGGAGGTCCAAAGAATTACGCATATAAGACCAATACAAACAAAGAAACGTGTAAGGTCAGAGGGTTTACTCTGAACTACACCAATAGTCGATTGATTAATTTTGAAAGTGTTAGGGAAACTGTGACCAATCCCCTAATCAGAAAACAAATCACAATAACTAACCCCAATAAGATATGTAGGGACAAGAGAAAAAGAAAGTTGTACAACAGGGAAGAAATCCTACCAAATAGTGTATACTAAACGTCGACGGGTTGACAGTTATGATACAGAACCTTATGGTTACTAATACATGTATGTACATACTGGTAATGCTTGTAATATAAATGTAAATAAATATATATGAATATATTACTGTGTATTGATGTAATAAGTGTTACCTTTATTTACAATATTTGTAAAGCTAGGGTGACTTTGAGAGAAGTGTGAGGTTAGGACGTCCGTAAACCGGTTTAAACCCCCAGTGGTGTTTTTGCTGCTGACCGTGCCAAGGCGGTACTCTCTTTGTCACCCTTCCTTTTGTTTGCATTGTGTCTTTGTGCTTGTGGTTTGTTCATGTTGTGGAACGTTTGTCCCTGGTTCTTGTGTGTCTTTTGGTTTTTTCTGTGTTCATTTCGTGTGTGTGCGTGTGCGTTTGGGTGTGTGGTTGTGTGTGTGTGTGTCATGCTGTCTATCGGTGTTTGGTGGTGGTTGCGTCTTGCATGTGGCTTTGCCTGCTTGACTTTACTACTTTTCCATTTACTGGTCGAAAAACTTGACCTTACTGGACCTCACTGGATGAAAAACTTATTGTTACTGGGATGAAAAACTCGTTGTTACTGGATGAAAAACTCGTCCTTACTGGATCATTTTTTGTACATTTACATTTTGTATAGGGTTATGACTCAATTTTTCGTTGTTACTGGTAAAAAAACTCGACTTTACTGGATGAAAAACTTGTTGTTACTGGATGAAAAACTCGTTGTTACTGGATGAAAAAACCTTTCCTTATTGTTTAAAATACCATATTTGCAATTATTAAATTTTTAAAATTATGTACAAGTTGATTATGTAAAAGATGTTACTGTATGTGAAGTTTATGAATGTCAAACTTACTATGATAACAAATGACTTATAAAATATACCATGAGGCTGCAATGTAAATAAAAAGAACGTAAGAAGAAAATGTCTCTCGTAGTGTGTCCCAGTGCCCTAAACAACGTAAGAATATGACAGACATAGAGAACAATATACCCGAAAGGGAAACCTTTTTAGAGAAGCAAGACGACGATAATCATTCAGACAAATGGCATTTACTAGGAACACACGTTCCTAAAACAGAAATTGTCTATTTTTGTCAAATGATTATTGTCTATATCATTATTATCACTTCAGTCATCAACTTGTCTATACAAAACGGGTCCTCCGAACTGTGGATCAGTTTACTTAGTAGTTGCATAGGATACGCTTTACCTAGTCCTAAACTTGAAAAGTAATGACATCACTTCCTTTTGAGCCATGTTCGAGTATATGTATCAGTGGTCAAACAGGTAGTGGCAAAACCATGTGGCTGTATCGTTTTTTGAAATATGTTAAACATATGTATAGTCGAGATCCTCCAATACATACCATGTATTGCTACGGGATATATCAACCCTTGATCAAACAGATGGAGCGAGAGCTTTCCAATTTCACAGCTAGACAGGGTCTCACTACAACAGAAGAGTTGGACCAGTACACCAAAGATAGACGTCATAAATTAATCATCATCGACGACCTAATGCACGAGGTGATTCATAACAAAGAGATGGAACTGTTATTTACTCAAGGCACGCACCATCGTTGCGTCAGTGTGATTTTGATCACTCAAAATCTATTTCCACAAAGCAAACATGCTCGAACAATTGCCCTCAATACGTGATACATGGTACTGATGAAAAATGTAAGAGATGTATCACAGGTTGGCATATTAGGGCGACAGCTCTTTTCTGGTAAAGTCAAAGGCTTGCTAAAAGCGTACCAAGACGGCTTAACTCAAGGGTATTTTATCGTAGATATGAGCCCTCATGCGGAAGATCAGTATCGTCTAAGAACAAGAGTCTTTCCTGGACAAGATCCTATTGTTTACCGACTCACGTAAGAAGACAAATAAGCGCAAGAAGAACTGTTGGCTGACTTGATGAGACAACAGCGTCATTTTCTTCAATTGTTTGTACAGACCACCCCCGCCCAAAGGAAAGTTTTGTTAGATACGGTGACCCAGTCTCAGCTGAGAGCCTTGAGTGAAATTGCGCATACTATCATCCGAGGTAAAGTGACATTGTCAGCTTTGGAACAAACGCAACTAAAAAGGAACAGACGCCTCATCCATCTCTTAGGTGACAAAAAATTAGGATATAAACACAAACAGATACTGGTTCGGAATAAACAAAGAATATTGCATGTGTTTGTCAAGGTTGCTGTGAAATATTTAGAGTCCATCTTACAGTAACATGGAAAAGTTTGTATTGGTGCCTTATGACAAATACCAAAGACTGACAGAACAGTCCAAGGCATCCTCCGGGAAAAAGGAAAATCATGAGGGTTCTATGACATTACAACCGCCCCCTGGTAAGCGACTGCTAGATGAAGACAAACCTACTCTAAAGAAAAAGAAATTACAGACACCAAAAGCACAATGAAACGAAAATGACCTTTGATTGGATTTAATTTTAGTGACGTAAGAATCATAAACACTGCAACACAATAAGTACAATGACAGACTGGAAGCAGTATCTAGCCTCCATTTATTTCGGTACTAAGCACCCGGCCAGTTATGCAGGACCGGACAAACTGTATAAGATAGTAGTGAAAGAAGGAAAATTCAAGATTGGAAGGCGCAGAATCAAACAATGGCTTCAAGATCAGGAGGCTTATTCTCTGACAAGGAAGGCCAGAAGAAAGTTAACTAGATCTAGAGTGATTGTGGAGGGATTAGACAGTATGTGGGACATGGATTTAATGGATATGGTCAACCTAAGCAAACACAATGACAGTTATAAATACGTATTAGTAGTCATAGACATTTTTTCAAGATATGTATGGTGTGAACCCGTTCCAAGTAAACGAGGAAGAGATGTGTTGGTGACCTTACAACGCATCTTGACAGGGCAAAGAAAGCCCGAGACAGTGAGAACAGACAGAGGTATGGAGTTTCGCTCCAAAGAGGTAAATAAGTATCTCCAAGAACAACACATTCACCATCTGTATACCCTAAACACGGAAACCAAAGCCAATTATTGTGAAAGGGTAATTTCCACATTGAAACATAAGCTATTTCGTTACTTGTTGAAACGCAATACCAAACGTTATATAGACATCCTGCAGGAAAGAGTCCATAGCTACAATCAAACCCCTCATCGAAGCTTGGGCAGAACTCCAGTATCCATTACCAAAGATCAAGAAGGAGAAAGTCGGTTACAACAGTACTTGATTAGAACCAAATCTACTAAATCTCAACTAACACGACCCTACGCATTTAAAGAAGGACAATCCGTGCGAATCTCTCATATTAGAACTGTGTTTGATAGGCAATACTCGCAGAAATGGACGGGTGAATTGTTTAAGATTAACAAGAGGTTTAAAAGAGAAGGGGTGCCCGTGTACAAACTCAAAGACTGGTCTGGCGAAGACATTGAAGGAAGCTTTTATGAGGCGGAACTTCAGGCTGTGAATGTAGATGACAGCTCAGAGTATCGAGTGGAAACAGTATTGAAAAGGCGCACACTGAACAAACGAAAGGAAGTACTGGTCCGTTGGTTGCATTGGCCCTCAAAATACGACTCGTGGATATCAGAAAAGGATCTCAAACATTACTCATGAGTCACATGTCTCTATCTGTACAAAAGACACATCATTACTCCGTCTATAATCATTCTAACATTAGACATCATGGGTATACCCATTGTTTGTAGAATTCTTGCATAAGGTCTTAAGCGCTTTAGACCCTCCGGTAGACTCTTGGCCTTTCCATTACAATGGATTTTACCATTGGAAAAGACTAAACAGTTACCACCAATTCTCCTGTGTTGCCATATGAGACCAGGAAACCGTGCAGGGCAACCAATATTTTCCAATTTCCCCCGACAGTCCTCAAAATTCCGACAATTCCCTGACCTTGAAAAAAATAAAATTCCCTGAATCACACAAGTGGTGTTAATTAAAACAAGAGCTGTCCGCAGACAGCGCGCTCCACTTTCTTTAGTGCTGGATAGTGTAGAGGAAGTCTAAGTCAGAAAGGGGAGATAACTATGGCAAAATTAATTTGAGGGTTATCTGCCCTTGTAGAATAGGTCCCCCTTGTAATAGTTAACATGTATATCAAAGTTGAACCAAATATCTTGGACAGTTTTTGAGACATGGACCTGAACATAAAACTTAACCAACAATAAAACTTCTAAGTCGAAAAAGGGGCATAACTATGGAAAATTACTTTTAGGATTACCCACCCTTGTGAAATGGGTTCCCCTTGTGATAGTAAACATACATACCAAATATGATCCAAATATCTCTGATGGTTTCTGAGAAAAGGACCTTAACAAAAAGGTTAACCAACGCCGACGCCGACGAGAGGGTCATTTCAATAGCTCCACTTTTTGAAAAAGTGGAGCTAAAAACATGTGTTCTTGCAAAGGTAGTAAATTAACAGGAATTCTCAAGGTAATGCTTGAAAAATTAATATTTTCTCTCTTTTTTCAAAGTTGAAATAAACAAATTATGATACAGGTACCTGCATAAAATTGGCCTTCAAGGTTGAGAACCCTGCGTTTCCTTCCTCTTCAAGACTCTGCATAAAGAAATATACAAGCACTCAATAACATTTAGTATGCAAGAACAGAACAGCATTTGTGAAGAAACAAAAGAATTAATCAGTACCAGTATGAAACCCATACATCAAATTCATGAAACTGTGTTACAGTTACAGAAGCTAAACTTGGTTGGTATTATATTTCTTCTGGAACCAATTCAGATTATATTTCAAAATCTGGTTGAAAATGGTAGTTTTCAAATGATGCCAAGTTCAAATTGTAATAATAAAGGAGCATTTGCATCATGAATTTCTTGTAAATCATCTACTATTCTAGTGTGTAAATAACCAATCTACAACATATTATATATTTTATTCTGTGACTTCAACATGTTTCGGCTTAAAAAGCCTTCACCAGGAAGTGAAATAATAACGGAAGTGACGTCGCTGCATTGAGACACAACGGCGTCACATACATTTGCGGTTTAACAGCATCCATCGACGTCGCGCAAAAACGTGTTCCTGTGTAGACATTGAACTGTTCACACCTGTATATCAGCGTGCACAGCTATCCACGCACAAGTTGAACTAATGCGAAATGCCAATACAAACATAAATAACACATATAAATCAATATATGAGTACATATTTGGATCTTTGAAATATTATTTTTTTGGTAAATCATTTATAAATCTTTACATGTTCAACATTCACGTAATATATAATTACATGTACATCAAAAATATTAATCAGCTGAAATAATATTTCTATAAGTATTTTTTTCTAGGCAAAACTATCAGACATCAGATTTATTTAATTCCATAACTAAGCAAAGAGAGTAGAACCTGATCAGAGAGTGTTTGTTCTGTATGTGGTGTTTCCTGCATGACTCATTTTTGTACTTTTCCTATAGGAGAAATATAGAATATAGACCAGTACACGGTTTATAAATCAATGTTGAGGTCAGAGTTGTTGAACATAAAACAACGGAGTTGCAAAGTAACGTCGTCATGATGTCATAAAGAGTGACAAATGACATACATGAACCGGTACTTAAATTTTGTTTAATTTTGAGTTAAATACCCTTAAAAAATGTTTCTCCATCAGTACCTAGCTGAAACATCACCATTGTGAAATTTGTAAATTGGAAAGTTTGGTTTAATTTTGCAGTACTCTTCTATAATGTGAATTTAAATTTAATGGTAGTTGTCTTTTTGATGGATCTCTAATTTGTTGGTCATGCACTGTTCGTCTGTTTTGAAGTTATCTCCAGTCTGACCAATATAAAATTATCTGCATCCATTACGAATGAGAACATACAGTGAATTAAAAACAGTGCAGTTCTTCCACTATGCATTTACAAAGACCACAGCGGGATTCTTGGCACTTGTTGATCCAACAAATCTACATGCAACCAAAGCCATTCTTTGCAGGTATAAAACTTGGGTTGCCTTAACAAGTTAACAGCAACACAAAATTTAAACCAAAACAAAGTTGTAGCATTGCTTGCTTTCAACAACTTACCCTTTCTCTCTCCACCCAGTTGTAATGCTCATCCTAAAAATACATTAGCAGATATTGAAAGAGCAAAAACAGAGTACTTTTTGAAAATGGTCAATACCTTCTTTGACATCCAAATAGTTCTATTTCTGCATCCCAGTATTCTAGCAATGGAATTTGCTGGGAACAAATACTTTAACAAGAGTGCCAGTGGGCACAATATACGCCCGTCGAGGTTTTGTTCAACATAAACTGGGGTTAACGTATTTGCTAAATTCAAATTCCAATTTTGCGACCAAGTTTCAAGGTTGTGAATAGGTATACTTTAATTAACAAAAAACCTTAACCAAAAATTCTAAATTAAAAAGGGCCATAATTGTGTCTAAATGCTTGACAGAGTTACATAGTATTTACTCTTGCTTACAGATGAAGCTTCTGATGGTAAACAAATGTTTCAAGTTTAAAAGGTCAATAAGTGGACTTTAACCAAATCCTTAACCAAAAATTCCAAGCTCAAAAGCGTCATAATTATGTCAAAATGTTAGACAGTTATGTACTCTTGCCTACAGGTGAAGCTTGTGATGGTGAACAAGGGTTCCAAGTTTAAAAGCTTAATCTGAAAGGGTTATGTAAATCAGTGGACTTTAACCAAAACCTTAACCAAAATTTCTAAGTTAAAAGGGGGCATAATTCTGTCAAAATGTTGGACAGAGTTATGTACTCTTACCTACAGGTGAAGCTTGTGATGGTGAACAAGTGTTCCAAGGTTAAAAGCTTTATCTCAAAGGGTTATGTAAATAAGTGGACTTCAACCAAAACCTGAACAAATAAGTGGACTTTAACCCTTTCCCTGTTCTGTGTTTATTTCAAATTTCAATACCTACTGAATATTCATTAACAAAATAATTATAAAGATATATGAAAGGTGGAACATTGTAGACATTTTAGGAAGCAAAGAAACAGATCTATCAAATTCCGTTAGCAAACAGAGCAGACCCTGATCAGACGGCTCCTATAGGAGCCGTCTGATCTGGGTCTTCTCTGTTTGCAGATGCGTGAAAACACGTTTATATGAGGGAAAGGGTTAAACAAAACCTTAACCAAAAATTGTAAGTTAAAAAGGGGCATAATTCAGTCAAAATGCTTGACAGAGTTATTTAATTTTGCCTACAGGTGAAGGTTGTGACGGTGGTCAAGTGTTACAAGTACAAAAATGAGTCATGCAGGAAATACCACATACAGAACAAACACTCGCCCGAACAGCAACACAAGTTTCAAAGCTTTATCACAAAGTGTTATGTAAATAAGTGGACTTGTTCCACATAAATTGAGGTTAACATTTTTGCTTAACGCAAATTCTAAGTCCAATTAAGCGACCTTGACCTTGGATAAACGAGCCGGGACATGGCAGGCTACTGTAGCATGTCTAGATAAACATTGTGGTTAAATTTGGGAAGGATCCACCAAGCGGAACTTGAGTTAGGGATGTTACAGACGGACAGACAGCGCCATTCCATAATACGTCCCGTTTTTTCAAAAGGGCGTATAAAAAGTAAAAGTACAAAAATGAGTCATGCAGGAAACACCACATACAGAACAAACACTCGCCCGAACAGCAACACAAGGAAACAGCAAATGTACATAGGTAGAAAAAACAACAAGAGACGCACAAAGACAAAACAAACATACAATAGGAGGAAGATGGAAGTACCGCCTTGGAACGGTCAGTGACAAAAGTCACCGGGGGTTTAAACCGGTTTATGGGCGCCCAACCTCACCCTTATTCCATCCCCATCCTAAAAGACAAACAGTGTAAATAAACGTATCCCCTCTCCGACTAATCTACAACAACCGCGACAGCAAATACAGTGGTAAAGTGCATGTATAACAAAAAACATTTAATTGAACATACTGTATCCACCTATCGCTAGTGTACTCAATGATTAAGCTGCAAACAGAGTAACTGTAGAAAAGTAATAAAGGGTACGACAAAAATGAAATAGTACAGATATCCGACGTTCTCCTTCCATTTCTGGATTTAAGAGGTCGCCTTCATAGAGTACTAAACCTTTCTTGTCGGCGTACATGCAAAGAGGCCAGCGTGATTGCCAACTGTAAAAGGGTTCACAACCAAACATGCAGTATGTTGTAGTAATACAGGATCATATCCCTTTTTAATGAATTGTTTTTATATATTTGATGAACAAAGTGAGAAAATGGGTATGTCCAATAATTTTACGAAGTTTGTAAATCACATCACCATAAAATTCAGGATGTGAAATACCGTGTCGCAAAAGTACCGTGAGATTACATTTGTACTTGCCAATAAGCGAGAGATTTCGATAGTAAAATTTAGAGAAAGTTTTTCTTAGTTTATGGTATCTATATCCCTGTTTAAGCAGTTTTCAGTTAAAATGAGATTTCGACTGTTAAAATCGTCAATAGATGAACAAGCTCTAGCAAAACGAATAAGTTGAGATATATAAACCCCGTAAGATGGAGCACGGTGAACATCCCCGTCAAGATGAGGAAAATTTACAATATTAAAATCAAAATCATCTCTTTTGTCATATATTTTAGAAGAAATCATTCCATTATTAATTTTAAGGTCTAGGTCAAGAAACGCTGCATAATTGTCGGACGGGTTAGCTTTATTCAATTTGAGTTCTTTAGGATAAATTGTAGGAATCAGAGCATCGAAGAAAGGGTTATCTAAGTTAAAAATATCATCCAAATATCGACAAGTTTCATTGAAGGCTTTTATAACATCTTCTTGTGATTGAGGATTCAAACTCAACATGAAATCTCTCTCATAGCAGTACAAAAACAAATCTGCGACAAGTGGTGCACAATTCGTACCCATGGGAATACCAATTACCTGACGGTATATAGCATTCCCATAACGTACAAATATGTTATCCAAAAGAAAGGTTAGTGCTTCGCAAACTTCTGAGCAAGTCCGATTGGTGTAATATTTCATTTGCTCGTCAGTAAAGAAAGCTTTTTCAGCATTACATGCCAAGAATGATGTTTTTTCTCGGGCAAATACTTTCTGGATCAAGTTAGTAAGCTTATCCTTAATTAAATTATGAGGAAGAGTTGTGTACAGAGTAGAAAAATCGTACGTGCTTACAGTGGATGCAAGATACCTTTTGTTCTTAAGTTTGTTTAAGACTTCTGAAGAGTTCTTAATAGACCAGAAGAGATTTATTCCAGAATGTCTTATCACAGTAAAATTTTACATGTTCCTTTACCTTCGTTAAACAAGAAGTCAAAAGTATAGACAATTTAGTAGTTGTACATGAACTAGAATTTGCAATGAAACGCGCTTTATATGTTTTTTTATGTAGTTTTGGTAACCAATACATAGTAGGAAGTTTATGTTGTGTAATTTTAATATCAGTTCCAAATTGTTCACACTTTTTGACATGGTCTGAAATGATGGTCTTTTCGTCAGTGGTAACTGAAATGTATGACTTGGTATTAATAATTTCCTGCTTCAAGACATCGATATAATGTAATCGTCAAATAATAATCACATTATTTGATGCCTTATCAGCAGGAACAAAAACGTATTTTGAATGGAAATCCTGTAAACCCTTTTTAAGATGTCTAAATGAAGTTCTAGGTTCAGGTGGAAGAAGGTGTTTATTAGAGCTGTAAAAGGAAATGCGTTTATCAATTATATCAAAAATTAGTTTTTTCCAACAAGAAAGGGCATTAGACTCAACATGTTCTCTTCGACACCATTTAATACTAAAATTTTGTAAAGCCTCCGCAATCTGAACTCGACAAGAGTTAAAATCTATCAAGGATGGTATTCTATATTTGGGACCTTTATTCAAAAGAGATCGTAGACGTTTATCTTTAATTATCTCAAAATTACCAGTAATCACATGACCAGCCGGAGAATAGCAAAATTTTGAGGTGGCGCAATCTCAATTATCAGGAATATTATCATTAATATTAAGGTCGGCCACAATTTTATTATAGTTGAAAATTGTATTTCTGATGGGTTTGTTATATTTGTAGCAGATGATAGGTGGTTCTGTATTTTTAAAGTATTTAGGAATAGTGTCAATTACATTTTTGTCTCTAAAAATACTTTGGAGGTCAATAAAATCAATACCTTTATTAATAAAAGGAATTTTCAAGAAGAATCTTTGGTGTTCAGATAATGTGTCGATATGCGGTCTGAGAACATGTAGAGTAAAGCTTTGTATCAAACTAGCCGTTCCTATGAGAGGATCTGATCGAAAAATAATTTTATCGGCTTGCTCGTCAATTTCTTTTAATGACACAAAAGGGACCAATCTGAGAAAACCAACACAATGTTAAGGCTATAAAGATTATTTATACCTTTTAAAATAAAAAATAACTAGAAAATTGTGTCTGTAAGACACAGTGATGCCTCCGTGTGGATGCTTGCCTAGCTGTACATAAAATTCCTAAGTCATTTGACTCTGACCTTGGTCTTGCGGGCAGCATGGGCTGGGTGTGCAATGAAAGTATGGATGGTGTTTAATGTGTATATGCAATTCCATGGCAATACATGTAATTACAGGGGTTAGGGAGATATAAGACAATGAAAAAACTGTGACAAAACACTGCACGTAAATGTGACAACCAACTGCACGTAAAATGTCCAAGTCATTTGACCTCGACCTTGGGCTTGCCGGCAGTATGGGTGGGGTGACAAATGATAGCACAGATGGTAATTGATGTGTATGTGAAGTTTCATGTGTATAAGTGTAGAAATTACTGACTTATAACACTTGAAAAACTGTGACATCCAACTGCACCTAAAAGCGTGACACACGGACAGACAGACGGACAGACATATGCAAAACATAATGCCCCTTGACTATCGTCAACGGGGGCATACAAATAGAAAATTGTGTCTGTAAGACACAGCAATGCCCCCTTGATGGTGCTTGCCTAGCTACAAAATAAAATATCTAAGTTATTTGACCGTGACCTTGACATTGGGCTTGTGGGCAGCATGGGCTGGGTGCGTGCGTGATGAAAATATGGATGGTGGTTAATGTGTATATGCAATTCCATGCCAATAGCTATAGTTGTTATTGAGATATAAGACCATGAAAAAACTGACAATCAACTGAGCTTAAAAGCATGACAGACGAACGGACAGGTGCAAAACATAATGCCCCCTGACTACCGGTACTAGTATCGTACAAATCTAAAGGGACATACAGTAATGCTGGTCAGAGCAAACAAGTTTTTGAAAAAAATATTGCAGAACATGATATAATAAACCTATTAAAGATGTATGCTGCGCAAATTTCCACAAATTTTGCGCGTCAACCAGACTTCAGAATCTGAATCCAGGTACCGTAACGATTATTTATCACTAAACAGTACGTTTAGTAAATGGTTGTTTGTGTTAGAAAAACGGATTGCTACGGAAACCAACGGAACAGCATTCGCCATTGGTCGGAATCTGTCATAAGATTCAAATTTACACACCAGAAATAACCATTCTATGTATATGTAGGTCAACAACCAGTTGCAGACATTGTACATGTGATAACAACCTTAAGAATTAATATTCAAAGTGTTGTTACGAAACAGAATCTCCCAGTCATTCAGAGCTTGGCCAAATCTGTCCGCTGATTTCCGTACAAAATTATTCCTGTTACTAAAAAGGAGGCTCCTTTAAAGAATTTAGCAGTATTCGGACAGCGATAATATTTAGCTGAACAAACATATCCTATGGAAAATGGGTTGTAAGCATTAGATTCTTTGTATGTATGTGTGTACAGCTTCTGGTGTTAATTGATAAATATGAAAAATGTGCATAATACATCTTTAAACTCCTACATTCGACATGTTTCAAAAATGCCTAAAATATACAAAACTCAGTTGTTTATATGCCGAAAAGAAGTATATCGCAAGAAAACTAATCGAATAAATACGGAAGAAGACAACTTGCATAATTATGTTTGATATGTTATTCGGCAATGTATTAGTATATTTTCGTTAACTGTTCAACCAAGGTTTTCAGGTTGCGCAAATATGGAATTGTATTTCTTACCATAAATAATAATCCTGCCAAATCAGAAGAAAACCACTTACATTTTGTTCATATTTTTTTTGAATTTGTTGTTCATTGGTATATTTTAAATTTAGCTCCAGGATTAAAATTTAGTTTACATCTCACTATAAATTATTTGGTTGCCCAATCAGAAAACCAGTGGGGCAGTGAGGTTATCCTAACCATCTTTTAAGATGCCATGGGCAATAGGACAACTGTTAATGTAGAGCCCTGTGACATAAGCAAACAGTGCAGACTCTGATCAGATAGCTCCTATAGGATCCGTCTGATCTGGGTCTACTCTGTTTGCAAAGGCATAGAAGGGCGTATTTATCATTATGGAGTAAAGGATAAGCTATTTTCGAAAGTAAAACAACAGATATATCAAATTCCATTAGCAAATAGAATAGACCCTGCTCCCTATAGGATCTAGGTCTACCCTGTTGGAAAATGTGTGAAAAGGTTTTTAGGAAGGAAAGGGTTAATGTAATAACTCTGCTAAAAAGAAAACATAGTGAATGATGAATATTCTGTGGCTAAAAATAAGGTTCTTTTTTTAAAAAAAAACCCGAGTTAATGTTGTATTGTTTTTATAATAATAAAGTATGATCAACGGCTTTAACATTATTTGCAAACTCTCATAAAAACACATTCTAAGCTTACTAGCGACGGCTTGGCCAGCATTGCCTTGACATCAACTGGAGCACTGGAGAAAAATCCAAATTCTTGAAAAACAAATGTGTTTGTGAAACACTATGCCCCCGATATCACCTGGTCATAACGGAGGCATAGTGTTACACAAACCTTAACCGTAATTAGACCCCTTGAATTCTTAAGGTGTGGTGGGGGTTGACATTAACACACACAAGGATGACAATGTATGGTGTAAAAGGTAATAAATATGCTATTTGGGGCCATTTTAATAGTTATTTACAATGTTGGAGCCACCTACAATTTCTGATCAGATGGAAACTGCTCAATTGAGAGAGGGGGCAAGGCTAAAATGGATTTTGGTTAATCCAGGACCACAAGGTAAAAGTGCCCAAAGGCTATTACCTGGTTATCAAAATAGGCTGCACTTTTATCAATACAAACATTTCGACCAAGTTTGATGATGATCACAATGCTCAATGTGAACAGCAGACAACTTTGATAAAAAGCCTTTACCCTTTCCCTGATATAAACATGTTTTCACGCATTTGCAAACAGAGTAGACCCAGATCAGAAGCTCCTAGAGGGTCTGATCAGGGTCTACTCTATAGGCTAATAGAATTGGATAGATATGTTTCTTTGCTTTCTAAAATGTCTACAATGGTCCACCATGCATATTTCTTTATCACTATTTTGTTAATGAATATTCATTAGGTATTGAAATTTGAAACATAGAACAGGGAAAGGGTTAATGAACTTTATGCTGAGGGTGTTAATTGTGAAAAAACTGACAGGCATTCCAAGCTAATTCTTTTACCTGGAATAACCGGACAGGTGCAATCCTAAAAAGATAAAACATAAGTTTACCATGTTTCTATGGCCACAGGTTTTCTGCATTATTGCCAGTTATATAATATAAATTATATATTTAGGTAAAAAGCAAGTCCAGAACAAGAAATTAAATTGAAATAATAAACTGACACCACTTATGTGTAGCTTTACATTTACACATTCACAAACACCAAGAGCTACACATCTAACCAATGTGTCACAGAACTACAGCATGCTATCTCTGAAGTGATCCTTGAAGACAGAATTAAGGATATAAAGGGCTCTGGTGTCTTTTCATTAACACTGGATGAGAGCACAGACAATGGGAACTTAAAGCGTCTAGATTCTAGAGTCAATGCAAATTTTAATGCCAAGAAATATCGCAACAGCAGACCCTCTAGCAAAATATGGACTACAATACTTAGACACCCTAATAGAACATTTTGAATGCCATCTGCCAGAGCCGTACGCAGTAGGGGTCACTTCTCCCTGAGGTCCCTCACTTCGCCTTAATATTGGGCTTAGGGAGAAGTCACTTCTTCCTAAAATTTGGACCCAGCTTGAGCCCTGCCTCCACTACAGCAAACCCTTTAGCCTTACCAATAGTCATGGTATTATTTTAAATTTATTTTTTAATTGTTTTTCTTTGATTTTGTTTAATGAAAAAATAATTATACATACATACATATGCATTTACAAAATTAATCTATACTGCTGGATGTGGTACTTGAAATTAGATGCATGTGAAAATGGACAAAAATACCAGGTAACCTAATAAGACAAAAAAGGACAATACACTTAAAGTCAAAAGGTCCTAGCAGCAAAAGTCAACAAAGAAGATGATCTGGCACTAAATCTTTTGAAGACTGCTTACCACATTGCCAAACGAGAACTACCAAAATCAGATATGGCACACATGGTTGAGTACGCAAAATTGATAGGGAACATATTCACAAACACTGAGAGGTTTACATCTAACCAATGTGTCTCAGAACTGCAGCATGCCGTCTCAAACTTAAAGTGATTCGTGAAACCAGACTTTAGGAAAAAAGGACTCTGGTATACAAGCATGGAGTGCCACAGAACATGGACTGAAGTACTCTATACTGTCAAATAAATTATACCTTTGGGATCACCTTGTGCAGCTAATACACTGACTATGGTTGTGACAGAACTGCACCATGAGATCTCAAAAGTGATTCGTGAAGACAGACTTAAGGAAAACAAGAGCTGTCCCTAGACAGCGCGCTCCACTTTCTTTAGTGCTGGATAGTGAAGTGGAAGTATAAGTCAGAAAGGGGAGATAACTATGGCAAAAATTAAATTTTAGGGTTACCTGTCCTTGTGAAATGGTTCCCGCTTGTCATAGTTAACATGTATACCAAAGTTGAACCAATTATCTTGGACAGTTTCTGAGACATAGACCTGAACATAAAACTTCAGGGTGGGTTCCCCTTGTGACAATTAACATACATACCAAATATGAACCAAATATATTTGATGGTTTCTGAGGAAAGGGGCCTTAACAAAAAGGTTAACCAATGCCGACAAGAGTGTCATGACAATAGCTCCACTTTTTGAAAAAGTGAGCTAAAAAGGACTGGTGTCTTTTCATTAGCAATTGATGAGAACACAGACCATGAGAATTTAAGAATATAGACAGACTTACGGAAAAAAGGACTCTGGTGTATTTTCATTAGCAATTGACGAGAGCACAGACACTGAGAATTTAAGAAAGAAGACAGACTTAAGGAAAAAAAGGACACGGTATCTTCATTAACAATTGATGAGAGCACAGACAATGAGAATATGAAGCATGTCATTATTTATACAAGGAGTGCCACAGAACATGGATTGAAGAACTCTCTACTGTCTAATATATTAAATTGATACCCTAGGGCTCACCTTGTGCAGCTAATACATTGACTATGGTTGTGACAGAACTGCACCATGCCATCTCAAAAGTGATTCGTGAAGACGGACTTAAGGAAAAAAAGGACTCTTTTCGTTAACAATCGATGAAGGCACAGACAATGAGAATTTGAAGCATGTCATTATACATGCATTGAGTGCCACAGAACATGGACTGAAGTACTCCTTACTGTCTAACGAGACCATTTATATAAAAATCCGACGATATGTAAGGAATGTAGAGAAACTTACGCAGATATTGGTGACATTTTTTTTATTAAAAATTTCGCGAGCGCCTCACTATAAAATCAGTAAATCAGTAACGGAGAGCTTGATATTGATTATTTTAGCGATAATGATGTACAGGTAAGCGACGAAAAGTGTTTCAGTACATTGTATCGGTTTATAGTTCGATGCCACTTCGTCTGTATTTACTTTGTGGTGTCGAGTACACCAGTACCATGGGGACCCAGGCTAAATATGGAGAAAGACAAATACATGTACCCCAGTCAGATGCCTTGATTGCAAATCAAACTAAGTTGTGCCATGGACCGACAGACAGACAGAGACAGACCAGGTTGTGCCACTAACAGACCAACGGACAAACACAATGACACCTATATACCCTTCTCAAACTGTGTTTGCTTTGGTATAACTGAGAGTAAAACGGTAGGGGCGACATCGAAATAGGACGAATCAGTGAATCAATGTACATCCGCCAAAAAAAGTTAAAAACGAAAAGGAATGTTTTATCGTTGTTAAAACTATTTAACATAAAGGAAATAAATCAAGTTACAGCCTGGAAATATAATATAATTGTAATGGTGACATAATTTAACCCGTTACTCATGTTACTGGGTCAAGACCATGTGGTTATAATAAAAACAGGTACAAAGTCGATATCTGGTACTTAAAATGTCAACTTTTGTAGTTGTCCAGTAGCCTTTTATTCAAAGTGATATTAAAAGATAAAAAGGTTTAAAAACAATTATAAAAATTACCATATTCATGATTTTTTTCTTCGGGTATTGTATGCAACGTGCGTTGAAATCAGATTTGAAAATCAAAAGGAATTGTGCATGCGCTAACTGAAATACTGCTATTTCCGGTTGCCAATTCTTAGTGGCTGCTGTAAGTGGCCGCTAGATTCGGCTTATTCTTGAAGATTTTACACCGGAACTGACCGATATTTCTGCGCATGCGTACTATCGTGGACTTGTATATTTTACGGGACTTGCATATTTTACGGTACATCGTCTTCAATAATAATTTCATATTAAATATAATTCTAGACTAAATAATAAAGGTATATTAGTAAAACATTTGTTTAAAAAAACTTGTATGCTTGGGCTGAAATAATACAGAAAACTGTGATGTCCCAGGTCAGATGCCGCCTTGAAAAGTCGGCATCTGACCTGGAACTGCACTGTTTGCAATGGTGCCAACTGGCGACATTGGCGCCGAAAGAGTTAATGCCGGGTTATTAGGAACCTCCTGCTTTGGGTCCACCTTAATCCTTTCCCATATGGAGTTTTATTTAAGAAAAAAATGACAGAATGAACACTAAGCTGGATTGTTATAATGAGGATGTTGCCATCAGATAAAGGATTGAGTAACCCTTCTTCCTAAATCCTCCTATATGTACAATTATATGTGTCTCTTTATTAACCCTTTTCACGCATTTGCAATAACATAAACGTTTTGTCTTCTTCGGCGTTTTTCTTCGATTGGTTTTCTTGCGATATACGTCTCTTCAGCATATAACCAAACGATTTGCGTAATCGATAGACATATTTAAAACTTGTTGCAAGCCGAGACTATCACTTTAAATCCCACACAGCAGGATAAAGGTGAAACGTTTAATCAGCCTATTAGATGACATTTCACAAAAGAAATGTTGTATATAATGGAAATGTAGTAGAACCTGTCTAAAGCAAAGGTGCTCGACGCATGCTTGGACTCACCCAAGGAAACACCCCCCCTCCCAACCAAAAAAAAAAAAAATTAAAAAGAAAATGGGGAACGAAGTGTGTTAAACTAGCCTAAAATTATCTATTTGAACCTTAAACCACTCCGAAAAACAAGAAAAACACGACCCGAAAATTTTTTCCTATCGGGTCTATATATGTATTGAAATGTATCTAACTACGACAGATCAGCTGCGGAAAATACATCAGTCATGTTTTTCAAAGTCTTACAGCAAAGCAAATTCAACACCGATTTTAATCATTTTGGTCTTGATCCGTTCCAAATTCCATATGCTAAGCGGCACAGTTAGTGCTTTCCTTAAATATTGCCCCGTCTTGTCGCTGCAAGACCGCGAATTTGAAAATACGCTAGAGCGAAACGATGTGACTCCCGCCAGGAAGCATAGAAGTATATAGGGGGATCTGTATTCGTTAAACTTTTCAGCAAAAACGCGAATTATGCTGAAACACATTCGAAAAACATTCAACTTACCGCAGTTAAAACGGTGCTGGCTATTTGTAGTCTTCTATGAGACGCCAGTTTTCTTTCTCCTACTTTCGTTTTGAACGGAGGTGCCCAAATCGCTGTGGCCCGGAAGTAGTAGTCAATTGCATATCGAATAGTTTATGAGCCGGGTCACAGCAAAATGGTCGCATCTGTTCAAAAGGAAAGTTGGAGAAAGAAAACTGGCGCCTCGTAGCTGACTGGAAATAGTAATCACCGTTTTAATTGCGGCGAGTTTAATGTTTTTAGATAGTGTTTAACCATAATTCGCGTTTTTATTGAAAAGATTAACGAATACAGATCCCCTTATATACGTCTATGCACCCTGGCGGGAGTCACATCGTTTCGCTCTAGCGTTTTTTTTCAAATTCGCGGTCTTGCAGCGACAAGACGCAGCGACATTTAAGGAATGCACTAATTGTGTCGCTTAGCATATGGAATTTAGAACGGATCAAGACCAAACTGATTGAAATCGGTGTTGAATTGGCTTTGCTGTAAAACTTTGAAAAACATGACTGTTGTATTTTCCGCCGCTGATCTGCCGTAGTTAGGTACCTTTCAATACATATATAGACCCGATAGGAAATTTTTTCCGGGTCGTGTTTTTTTCTCGTTTGTCGGAGTGGTTTAAGGTTCAAATAGATTGTTTTAGGCCAGTTGAACATACGTCGGTCACATTTTTTTTATTTTTTTTTTTTTTTGGGGGGGGGGGGGGGGGGGTCCATGGATGAGTCCAAGCATGCGTCGGGCACCTTTGGTCTAAAGCGACCATAAAAGAGGTATAAATCCGATGGTTTAAGACAGGTGGTTGTTTAATGCAGGTCGAATGCAATGCAGAAAGCTCCTATAGGAGCTTTTTGCATTATTGTTGCCCTGCATTAAGCAACCACCTGCTATTTAAGACTCATATGTTCAATAAATGAATGGTCGTTAACACTTTCCCTCTTATACACACCCTTTTCATGCATTTGCAAACGGAGTAGACTATAGGAGTCGTCCAATCAGGATCTGCTCTAGCTGTTTGCTGATGGAATTTGATAGATCTGCTTCTTTAGTTTTTAAAATGGTTACAATGTTCCACATTGCATATTTCATTATAGCTATTTTCCCCGTGACTATTCAGCAGGTATTGGAATTTGAAATAAACATAGAACAGGAAAAGGGTTAAGACAGGTTCTACAGTGTATGTGATTAGATTCACAATTTATTCTGACATCCTTTGTATAAATACAGTACAACATGTCTTATGCGGCCACATTTTTATTGAACATATCCGTCTTAAAAAGCAGGTGGTTGCTTAACCCTTCGCTTGCTGAATTTTAAAATATACTTCTCCTTCTTTACCCATGTCCTGTTGTATAAATACATATATATTCACTGTGTACACGTATTTCGCTGTGCAATCACTGCCGTGGAGTGCACTGGTTGCACAATCAACTTGTAAATAGTGCAGACCCTGATGAGACAGCTCCTGCAGGAGCTGTCTCATCTGGGTCTTCACTATTTACAAGTAGGTATATCGACGTGAATAGCAAGCGAAGGGTTAATGCATGGCAAAGTTAATACAGGAAGCTTCTATAGGAGTTTTCTGTATTTCTTTTGACCTGTATTAAGCTACCACCTGTCTTACAACACAGAACAAGACCTATATTGCCGTTAAAGAATGTTTTACTGTATGATTATGTTAATGGAACCATAGAAATCGTTTGCATGTGGTAACGTTCAATTTATTGAAGATTTGAATTATAAAATGCAGGTCAAAAGTAACACAGAAATATCCTATAGGAGCCCTATGAATTAGGTTTGCCCTGTATTAAGCAACAACTTACTGTTTATGACTCCTATGTTAGATAAACAAATGACCGCGTAAAAAGGACTTCGGTATTACTATAGAACCGGTAAACCATTTCTCTGTTCAATATTCATGTAAGAAATAAAGATACTGTGAATATTAATTATCTTAATTTTTATAATGATGTATGTACCCAGGATGTTTTGGTTTTCGTAGAGAGTGTAGATTCATGTCTATGTTATGATTTCATCAGCATTTTTACAGAGCAGACCCTGAACAAACGGCTCCAATAGGAGCCGTCCGATCTAGGTCTACTCTGTTTACAAATGCGTAAAAAGGCGTTTACATGAGGGCAAGTGTTAAGCGGCCTAAACATATATCTAATTACGTATCTGCATGTAAGGTGGTAGTTTAATGCAGGCCAAAAGTAATTCAGAAAGGTGCTATAGGAGTTTTCTGCATTACTTTTGACATGCAATAAGCAGCCATATGCTTTTTCTAAGACTCCTATGTTCAATAAATAATTGACCGTTTAGGACAAGTTCTGTTTTATTTCTGACATGAAATATTAATGGAGCAAAGGGTTATAAGCTAACATGAGACTGGTTAATGGTTAAAAGGTGTGTGCTAAATGCAGAATAAAAATGCAATGCGGAACATTCTCCATGTAATGATTCGTCCTGTATTAAGTTACTACTTGCTTTAAAGACCCATCATTAGGCGTTTTATGGTAGTTGTAGAAAGGTCTAACTTTATCTACAGTAGGACCTGTCTAAGTCACAGGACACCGTCACAATGAATTATGAACCTCGACAGAAAAACAATGTATGAACATTAGATATATAGTCTATATATCTAGTGTTCATACATTTTTTTCTGCCGAGGTTCATAATTCATTGTGACGATGCCCTGTGGTCTAAGCTGCCATTCATTTATGAATATGCGTTTTAAAATGCAAATGGTTGCTTAATGCATGGCAAAAGTTTATGCATGTCAAAAGCTTTCTGCAGTACTGTTGACCCGCATTAACGTTCAGCCTGCAATGGGCGGATGGGTGAGTACCTATGCAAACAGTTTGGATCCAGATGAGACTCCGGGTAATTCGGCGTCTCATCAGGATCCAAACTGTTTGATATCCCGATTGCATTTTGGTAGACAAACTGATTATAGCTTGAATGTTGAAAATTTATTAGACGAAAATAATCAAATACCAATAATTTGCTCAGCAGGCTAAAGGTTACGCAACCACCTGCCTACAGACCCATACTTAGACATGTTTTGATGGCCGTTTAAGACAGGTTTTACTGTAGGAGTAAGCATTTAAAACGAACGATTGGGATTTCAAAACAGTTTAAATACAGGCTTAACGCCGCACCGGAGGCATAACGTCTGATTTGGGATTTACTAATTAGATTGTACGACAAATAATCACATATGCTGAAGAGAGTCGAGCAGTATTGGCTGTATTTGTATATGGGCGTGCCAGCAAATCTGGGTTCACAATATTTGTATAGCCACCCTCCCCAGCCACCTCCATCTCAAGAAGGGGGATGACCCAATTATACAGATTTGTTCAACGGTATCGTCTCCCTTTGGTATTGACACGCGATGTGTTTATGCTACAATGGACATATTGCTGAATACAGTAGAACGTGTCCTAAGCGTCCATTCATTTATTGAACATAGTAATCTTAAAAAGCAGGTGGTTGCTTAACGCAGGGCAAAGGTAATACAGACAGCTCTCATAGGAGCTTTCTGCATTACTTTTGACCTGTATTAAGCTACCACCTGCTTTACATACCCATAATTAGACCCATTTTTGATTACCGCTTAAGACACGTTCTACTGTATACGTATGATATTAATCTCGAAATAACCTTGTCACTTGCACTAGAGACATGTGTGTATATGTCTCTGCTTGCACTAACACGAAACCATGTGTATCAACCCGTACCCTACTAACTGCAACCCGAGTCGCATTTGCAAACAGCCTGGATCCAGATTGGATATCGAGTCACTCTCATCAGGATCAACACTATTTGATCACCGGCCAATAGTTTTCAAAACCTTGTTTTATGATACTGGATCAATAGCTTCTCAAAAGCTTGATCGAATTGGAAGTACATGAGTCAAAATTGTAGCAGATTTAATTTTATTTCTTCGCAAGTGGTGTAAGGGATAAACCTAATTCCCCCCATCAATTATATCGTACACTGAATCTGCAGTGCGGTAGAACTTATACTGTATAGGACTCTTAAAAAGCAGATTGTTAAATGCATGGCAAAATTAATACAGAAAGCATCTATGGGAGCCTTCTGCACCACTTTTGCCCTGCATTAAGCAACCAATTGCTGTTTATAACTCCTATGCTCAATAAATAAATAAGACAAGTTCTGCTGTATTTTCTAATCAACGTATACCAATATTAAAATCACTCAGTACTAAACTATCATACTACGTGTCACCTGGCTGGCATTACTAACAGTCTCGATCCAGATGAGGCACATTAGGGTCCATGTGTTGATCTAGATGAGGCACATTTGGGTCCAAGTGTTGATCCCGGCATATTAGGGTCTATGTGTTGATCCACATGAGGCAAATTAGGGTCCACGTGTTGATCCAGATGAGGCACATTAGGGTCCACGTGTTGATCCGGATGAGACACATAGGGTCAAAGTGTTGATGCAGGCACATTAGGGTCCACGTGTTGATCCAGAGGAGGCACATTAGGGTCCATGTGTTGATCCAGAGGAGGCACATTAGGGTTCATGTGTTGATCTAGATGAGGCACATTAGGGTCCATGTGTTGATCCAAATGAGGCACATTAGGGTCCACGTGTTGATCCGGATGAGGCACATTAGGGTCAAAGTGTTGATGCAGGCACATTAGGGTTCACGTGTTGATCTAGATGAGGCACATTAGGGTCCATGTGTTGATCCAGATGAGGCACATTAGGGTCCAAGTGTTGATCCAGATGAGGCACATTAGGGTCCATGTGTTGATCCAGATGAGGCACATTAGGGTCCAAGTGTTGATCCAGATGAGGCACATTAGGGTCCACGTGTTGATCCAGATGAGACACATTAGGGTCAAAGTGTTGATGCAGGCACATTAGGGTTCATGTGTTGATCTAGATGAGGCACATTAGGGTCCATGTGTTGATCCAGATGAGGCACATTAGGGTCCAAGTGTTGATGCAGGCACATTAGGATTCATCTGTTGATCCAGATGAGACACATTAGGGTCCACGTGTTGATCCAGATGAGGCACATTAGGGTCCACGTGTTGATCCAGATGAGGCACATTAGGGTCAAAGTGTTGATGCAGGCACATTAGGGTTCATGTGTTGATCCGGATGAGACACATTAGGGTCCATGTGTTGATCCAGATGAGGCACATTAGGGTCCAAGTGTTGATCCAGATGAGGCACATTAGGGTCCACGTGTTGATCCAGATGAGGCACATTAGGGTCAAAGTGTTGATGCAGGCACATTAGGGTTCATGTGTTGATCCAAATGAGGCACATTAGGGTCCATGTGTTGATCCGGATGAGACACATTAGGGTCAAAGTGTTGATGCAGGCACATTAGGGTCCATGTGTTGATCCAGATGAGGCAAATTAGGGTCAAAGTGTTGATCCAGATGAGGCAAATTACGGTCCAAGTGTTTGTTACTCGAGCGCTGGTTTCTCAACAGCTTCAACAAATCGAAATAAGTTAAAATTTGCAGCAAATCAGGGTTTAAACCCTGTCGTAGTGCACATAAATGTATTTTGGTAACAGAGAAATATCCAGCTCACCCGACTCTTGAAAACGTCGTCTGATCAGGGTCTGCTCTGTTTGCTTATTAGAGTTATTTCTTCAGTTTCTACCATGGTAAAAAGTGTAAATCTGCTTTTTAAGACTACTATGTTCAATTAATGAATGACCATTTAGGACAGGTTCTATTGTATTTCTGACATGATATTAACCAGAGCTACAGATACAGTACTGAAATCGACATGTCTCCACCAAATCCTATGTTGTGACCACTCTTTAGAATCGTCTCTTCGAGACGATTCTAAAGAGTGGTCACAGCATAGGATTTGGTGGAGAAATAAAAAGTTATTCTTGAAAATATTTTAATTTACGCATGTGATCTTGAGCTCTGCTTAATGAGTAAAGGGTTATAAGCTACTATTTATTCAGCATGAAGCTGGTTAGTATATCACCCGAGTCAATTAGAGCCCTATAGGAACCTCCTGCAATACCTTTGACCTGCATTAACCCTTTTAAAATACATTTCTCCTTCTTTACACATGCCCTGTTGTATAATTACATATATCTTCACTGTGTACACGTATTTCGCTGTGCAATCACTGCTGTGGAGTGCACTGGTTGAACAATCAACATGTAAATAGTGCAGATCCGGATGAGACAGCTCCTGCAGGAGCTGTCTCATCAGGGTCTACACTATTTACAGGTAGGTATATCGACGCGAATAGCAAGCGAAGGGTTAAGCTATCGCATGCATTACAGGCCAACACTGATATCACATCCCACTAACTGCTATTCAAGTCGCATTTGCAAACAGTGTGGATCCAGATGAGACATCATGATCAGGATTCAAGCTATTTGACCATTGGTCAAAAGTTTGTCAAAAGCCTGTGCTGTGACACTTAATCAATAGCTTCTCCAAAACTTGTTCGAATAGGAAGTAATCAAAATTTATCAGATCTAAATCTGAGCAAACAGTTTTTTTCACAGAGGCGTAAGGGTTAATCAAATACACACCTACATGTACCAACAGTGCAGAGTGTATAGAAGAATGATGCATGGTACCTCCTCCCAGTCCAGTCAGCACTGTCTGGAAACTACTCATACAATATACCTGACATAGGTAGTTGTAGAAGATGTGCAGTCATTTCTTAACATATTTATGCCCCAACGGCGGGCATATAGTAATCGCATTGTTCGTCTTTCCGACTGTCCGTCCGTCTGTCCGTTCGTCTGTCTGTCTGTCCTTCCATCCGTCCGTGCCAAATTTCGTGTCCCTTCTATAACATTTTTTTTTATCCGTGAATGGATTTCAAAATAACCTGACACAAATGTTCACCACACAAAACGACGTGTCGCGTTCAACTCCCTGGTCCATGGGTCAAAGGTCAAGGTCATCCTTCAGGGTCAAAGGTCGGTGTGGGGGTGGGGATAGTGTTTCACAGACACATCTTGTTATATGATATCCTTATATTGTAATCTTAGTTTCAGGTTGTTATTGTTAGGTCGGTAAAAGCTAAACATAGCTTATGGTATGTTATTGTAAACACCGACTCATAATAAAACTTGTACTATACGAGTATTGTACGCAACGGTTATTACCAATTAGTCATAGTCTATCAGTAGAGTGCTAGAAGTTAACCCTTACAACGCTGAATTGTCGAATGGACTAATCCAAAATTCAAACAGGTCTAGCTTATGGTGAATATTTAGGGATTTTTCTAAGCAAAAGGTGTAACATGACAAACATTGTAGGCCCTGATGAGAGGGCTCCTCTAGGAACACTCTTATCTGGGTCTACACTGTTTGCAAAGGACATTAGTGACTCGTGTATCGTATTGTAAGGGTTAAATGCTGCGTTTATTGTATTCAAATAATGATTTTGCAGTTACGGTAGATCCTGTCTTAACCGGCCACCAAAAAGAGATCTATTTATAGATTTGTTAAGCTGGTGGTAGCTTAATACAGGACAGAAAGTAATGCAGAAAGCTCCTATAGGAGCTTTTTGCATTACTTTTCCCCAACATTAAACAACTGCCTGCTTTTAAAGATTCCTGTGTTCAATACAGTAAATGAATGGCCGCTTAGGACATGTTCTACTGTACATTACAAGTATTGAATATAAAATATTAAACAAAGAAGTTAAACAAATGTTCTTTCTTCAATCTATATAGATACATTTTTATTGCAATTTTCAGGACATTTTATCTTACATGATTATGCAACAGGGAAATGGTTAAAGAATGCTATCACATGACATTGGTATACGTGCAAATATTCGGCAAGGCATTGACGACTTTTGACGACTCTGTAAAACTCACTTTGTGAAACCATTGTGATAAATAGAGCATTTGCCCCATAGAGCAAATGCTTTAAATGTTTCATTTTCTCTAGTTAAAATATTCTGAAAATGGGTGATCCTTCGAAAGCAAAAGTAGAAAATGCAAAAAGAGAAAATTGCAGACTCGGTTTTATTGAGTCTGTTCATGAGTAGTAATTAAAAGTGCAACACTACTCACGTCCCCTAGCACCGGCTTAAGCAGTATTCAATTTTCAAAACGATCAACATCAAAACTAATGATCCCGAAAGACCAGAAAATATAACAACACTGAGAATAAAGCTCATTTTCGGTAAATTTATTCAAAGAAGTTAGGTCTAAACATAGTCTATGAGATATAAACATTGCATAATATCTGACAGGTACAGGTATTATAAACACAGGTATAAGGACACAGTCGAAGATGTTTAAACCAGTCTCTACAACCGAAGTGGTCGCGTTGCCGAGCGGTAATATAGCCGCTATAATGACACAGAATATTGAATATTTTGGTAAATTGGCCTGTAGTGATCTCGCAATTATTTTGTGATGTCACACTGGATCCCGTGGAATGGAAAAGGCCAACATTTAGTATCCACTATGCGTTATTATACAGTAGAACATGTCCTAAGCGGCCAGCCATTTATTGAACACAGTACTCTTAACCCTTCGCTTGCTGAATTTTAAAATACATCTGTCCTTCTTTACACATGCCCTGTTGTATAATTACATATATCTTCACTGTGTACAAGTATTTCTCTGTGCAATCACTGCTGTGGGGTGCACTGGTTGCACAATCAACTTGTAAATAGTGCAGACCCTGATGAGACAGCTCCTGCAGGAGCTGTCTCATCTGGGTCTTCACTATTTACAGGTAGGTATATTGACGTGAATAGCAAGCGAAGGGTTAAAAGCAGGTGATTTATTAATACAGGGCATAAGTAAAGCATAAAGCTCCTATAAGCGCTTTCTGCATTACTCTTGACATGCATTAAGCTACCACTTGCCTTAAGGCCCCAATTAAACATTGTTTTGATGGCCGATTAACACAGGCTCTGTTGTACATGTCTTTTGTTTACCATTTTAACGTTGAAATTTCAAATGGATTATTCTAGAATTCAAACAGCTCAAACAGGGGTTTTTAAAGAAAGGTGTAACATGACAAACAGTGCAGACACTGATAAGAGGGTTTCTTTAGGAGCCCTCATATCTGGATCTACTCTGTTTGCAAAAGGCACGTTATTGACTGGATTCCAACACCGAAAGGTTCTATGCCAAGCTGAAAATATACACCCCAGTTAATAAAATAAACATAAGTTAATTACAGAATCATGCGTAAATTAAAACCTTTTCAAGAACAGTTCCTTTATTTCTCTATCAAACCTTATGAAGCTGTTAACTTTATAATTCTGCTTGGTATTAATGAAATCCGGTCAATTGTTTCAGAGAAGAATTATGAAATGTATATGAAATTTTAAACCCGATGATGACGTGTTTGACAACTCAAGGTATTTCTGCTGCAGATAAACAATATGTCCTGTTGTATACTGGACATGTGGTTTTTATTGGACAATTTGCTGCGATTGAAATATAGTGGTGTTGGAGAAAAATGAAATTGGAACATTTATCATATAATAAGGACTTATTAAATACACCAACATGACTAAAGAAGATATTTGATAGGATCCTTTTGATTTTTTAAAAGCAATCCGGAAAAGTGAGTTTTATGACACATCCTTTGCATATTTTCAGGCAAAAATTAGTTTCATTTAACTATTAAAGTGAAATTTGAACATTTATCATATAATAAGGGCTTATTAATACACCAACAGGACTAAAAAAGATAGCTGGAAGATACATTTGAAAAAAAATCGGTAGAAGGTAATATTTTTTGCATATTTTAAAGTAAATATTATAGTTTTATTTATTTTACATTTATGAACTACACTAGGACCTTTACTTAATAACTTTATTAAAATAATGCTGAAAATTGTTAAAAAATATAGATTTAATAAATTTTTAATATGAAGATCAAATTGAAAGGAGGTAAACAAACGGTCATTGCTGGAAATACCTTAATACGGGTTGCACAATTTTGGAAGAGGTTTACACCAGGAATATTCCCGCAAATTGTTTTTGCAATTCTGGCCGGTAGAGTTTCAGAGATGGTATGTTGGAAATATTCGCTACATTTATATATCGAAACACTTCAAAACAGCCCCGCCAATGGCGAAAATGCTGTCGACGAAATAAAATCAACAGAGCAAGGTTAGTAGAGGTTAACCATTGTGGCACTGGACAATTAAACAATATTCTAGGGTCTTCTTTTGACGGGACTGCGGCTTAACTCTTTCCCGGCTCTATTTTATTCCAAATTTAAATACCTACTGAATATTATTGAACATGTACATGTAATTATTATGGAATATGGAAGGTAGAACATTGTAGCCGTTTTAGAAAGTAAAGAAACAGATCTTTCGAATTCCATTAGAAACACAGGTGCCATTTGCATGCTATGTCTCAACACCACCACCACCACCACCACCACCAACAACAACATTTCCTTCACAAATACATTATTGTCTTTAATCACATGTCATAAGTATCTAAAAATACCAAAATATAGTTTTCTGACCCAACCAAAACAAAATGAAAAATAATTGTTTTCCAGAACACCCCTGCTCTATATAATAAGTAAAAGTTATTCAAAGACTTACAAACCGAAAGTGGTGACTTTCGTCGATATCAATATCAAGCTTGTAGAGATGTTTAGAAAATATTATGAACACAGGAAATTTTGGCCATGACAGACACTGTAGTCATGTCTGTATTATTTCATAAGAAAACAGAACAGACCCTGGTCTGAGTCTACTCTGTTTCCAAATGCATACAAAGGCGTATCTAAGGAGTAAATGGGTAAACGTTTGGTATATTATCATCCAATGCACATCCATGCCATTTCTTATCAATCTTTCCTTTCTTTCATATCAACACCTATTCACGCATTTGCAAACATAGTTGACCCAGTTCAGACGGATTCTATAGAAACCGTCTGATAAGCGTCTGCACTGTTTGCTTATGGTATAATAAAAATCTACAGATTCTGTCTGAGTCAAACCATCCTGCGTATATATGCCATCTTATCAACTTATGCATATTAATGGTGTCATTATTCCTTACACGAATATTAAACAGGGAAAGGGTTAAATTCATTTGTTTCAGAAAATATACCGTTTTATCTCTTCCCCTGTTACATGTTTACACCTATGGAATATTCATGGCCAAAATAATTACAATGAAATATGCAAGATGGAATATTGTAACCATTTTAGAAAGTAAAGAAAAAGATCTATCAATTGCAGTAGCAAACAGAACAGACCCTGATCAGACAGCTCATATACATTAGTAACCGTCTGGACTAGGTTTTCTCTGTTTGCAAATGCTTTTATGAGGGAAGGGTTAATAAATAGTTGGACGGACAGACTATGGTTGGTCCACAACAGCTCATATTGAGGAGTAATTTGGTGAAGCAAAACATGAATATTTACACAAAACACAGATAAAGTTTTATCACTGCAGGTTTCACACAGGCGAATACTCTTAGTCAACCGTGACATCTTTGCAGAGACAGTACTGCTTCATGAATGAATCTGTCAAACAGTGTGACTGGTTTCCGTACTTATCCATTCTCACTGGATCATCGATAACGGTAATCTGGTACTTGCCATTATCTGTAAACGCGTTGTCAACGTCAATAATTGCCTGGAACATTCCGTGGCTGGGCTGAGTATGGAACACAACTACATACCTCCCACTCATGTCATTTGTGAACAACCATTTGTATAACTCTCGCGGTCCATATATAACATCATTGCCAATGGCTTTGTAGGCTACCCGAGCTTCTGTTATATTCAGCACTTCCAGTTTTCTGCACATATGTTGTTGGCTTGCCATAATTTCATTAATTTTATTAGTGGCACGGGCGGCGAGGGTGTGGATTAGTGGGACAGATGTTTCAATAGGCCGTGCACCATCTTCGCATGTACAAAAGTTTGGTGGTACACCTGCTTCAGCACATGTTCTTTCTGAAGATATTTTTGTGAATAACTTTCTGCCGAGACGAAGTGTAGATGAGGAAGTGTCATACGTTCCGCTGTATTCAGAATTCATCACAGCGTTCAGAGTTTCGTACATATCATAATGCGTTGTAAGCATTTCTGTATTATGTTTTATATTTTTGTGTATCCATGGATACCTGGTCTTCAGACCGTCTGGAAAACGAATCATCTGCAATGGCATGTTCATTTCCAACTTACCAACGTACGTTTTACTGGCGCCTCCGCCGATTCGAAACCCATGATCGCTACCGATGACTAGTACAGCATTGTCTAAATGTCCGTTCTTTTTTAACCAAAGCAGGAACTCGTATAGGTCGTTATCGCCCTGTTCTATTTTTTGCACATCATGAGTTAACTGGGCATGCCACAGAAACACAAACTTTCGACGGTTTTTGTATTTAGTTACAAAACGTTTGATATAGTCAATTTGATCAATAAACTGGTTTTTGTTTCCGTAGCAGTCCGGAGTTGATCTTCCTAAATTATCAACAATAATTGCGTCTGTTAAGAACTTTGCATCCTCATAAGTTTTCCAGAAATAATCCACAGGCGAGTGTTTGAATTTCGCGAAAACGCTATCATCCATATAGAGAGTGACATAACCATTTTCGGATGCCTCACTCCATAGAAACCTTTCACCATCAAGGTCGCTTCCAAGCAGCCCTTTCCCGAAAAACTCCTTATCAAACCTCCCTCGGTGCAATGCTACAAAATTTGGATATGTGTTTAAGCCGACTTTCATAAAACCTTGAAGATCATAACCGCCGAGCTTGTCTATGAAGAAAGGATAGGTCAAGTTTAATTTCCGGATGGCTTCGGATCTCGAAAGGGAATCGAACCCAATGTAAATTACACTAGGAATTTCATCCGTTTCAAGCGCTATTTCTTTCTCATTTCCCACAGGATCATTCCAAACTATATTAGTGAATATGTACTGGTAGACAATCTTGGAATTGAGGTAGCATTTAATTTGAAACACTCTCGCATGAATGAAAACTGGTGGTACGAACGGCACTGGTTCGTCATACTCGATAAGCTTGACATCATCCGTTTTCACCTTTCGATATTCGCAATTCATAGATTGTAGTGAATACTCGAATACGGCAGAGGAATTCAGTTGTAAATATCCGGTGTCGTCCATGTACATAACCGAACTTTTGTCTGCACACCGTATCGGCGGGTATTGTTGTATATATTTAAGCATCATTTTATCCCATGGATCCAGTTTCCGCACTTTACACGGTCTAAGTGTAATAGAGGCATGCCTTTGAAAAACCAAACTGTCCAGGATGAAAAACAGCATCACAATCACGAAAAACTGAATGGTGCACTTTAATGTCATGCCTGAACGAAATTCGCGTGACCATCTCTTTCGCAATGTGAGTGGCCACCCTCTTAACATCTTAACAAACGCCATTTTAGATACCCAGTTTAACGTGTGGTCTGTATAGATCTGTGAGCAGTATGATATGTTACGGTTAGTGATTTCGGATGTTTTATGAATTCATGTACATGTATATTGAAATTGCACCAGTCACTGTTGCTCAGTTGTCTTCTGCTTCCTCTCTCCATTGTTGCATTATTTAAATAAGTTTTATTCGAAAACTATCGCCCGGATTGCAAACAGATTAGATCCTGATCAAATGCCGAGTAACCGGACGTCTCGATCAGCAGGATAAGTATTAACTCTTCCAATGCGGGAAACAAGTCATTAATATCCTTTTGCAAACAGTGTAGACCCAGTTGGGAGGACTCATAGAGGAGCACGTTTACACTTTTCTTTAGATAAATCCCAAAATATTCACCATCAGCTTGACCTGTTTGAATTTTGGAATAGTCCATTTGAAAATTCAGCATTGTAAGCGTTGACTATATTAGTTTTTGATTCATTGGCTAAATCCTGTGCCTTTAGATTAAATATTTTTATGAATAATTTATCTAGTTAACGCTTTCCCTGTTCAGTATTCAAGTAAATAACTAATGCTATCATGAATATATATAGTAGCTGGAGGTCTAGAAAGTAAACTTTTCAACAAATTGTGTTTGCTTTAACAAAAACTGTAGAATCATATCGATATAATGTCAAAATCATATCTTTATATAACGTCAAAAGCATGTATATATTGTCAGAGCAGACGCTCTGTTTGCAAAGGCGTGAATATGTGTTTATATGAAGGAATAAGAAAGGGTTAATACTTTGACCAATCAACGGTAACAACAGTCACATTGAAATGAATGTGTTTTATCTTTTGTGTTAGGTGTCAAATGGTGACTGTAATGTATACAAATCCTTTTGAATCGGGGACACCAAACAACGTAGAATGCCATGGATTATAGTCAGAAAACCAGCTGATCTCATCTCATGAAGTAGATGCGGTTGATTTTCTTATCGAATGTAGCTATTCAGGCTATAGATAACCTGTTTGCAAAAGCAGCGACACGGAACGATGCTTTCATGAACATGCCATATAAAGAGAAATTGAAATTTATAATGAATTAAAATGAACTAACCCGTTTACTTGCAAGTAATCTTTAATATTCAAAATGCGCTTTCATTTAAAATGTAAATATACACGTGTCTTTATACTACTTTTATATATTTATTTATTTATTTTATACTGTCAACATATTTTTTAACAATCCAATTGGTACATATTAATATTGTAATTCCATGTCTTATTTGACTCGTCAGGATATTCAAATTGTGCCCTTAATTGCTTTCGCACATTGTAAATGAATTTTTGTTTTGTTTAATCTTTTGGTACTTTATATGAGCTTGTTTTAATCGAGGGCCTCAAGGAAGATTAGTAATTGAGTTACCTTATTTGAATAGTCTTTCATTAATTTATTCATTCCATTTCAATAAATTTAACAATTTTGTGTTGCAAACAGTACAATTAAATTCCAAAATTATTTGATATTGCCTCACTTTTATCATACACTTATTTGATATTGCCTCACTTTTATCATACAATTATTTGATATTGCCTCACTTTTATCATATCATTATTTGTTATTGCCTCACTTTTATCATACAATTTTACAGCCAAGGTACAAGCAGATACTTAACTCTTTCAACCCTGAATTATCAGAATGGAATAGCCCATCAGTGTTTAACTATGGAGATAGTCCAGCAAGAAAGGCTTAAAAATGCTAGAGCCCTCTGTTCTGGGTCTACACTGTTTGCATATGACGGTGTATGCGCCTCTCGGGCTGAAAGGGTTTTGATCTAAATTCCTAAATTGAGTTGTTCAAATTTACCATTCAGTCACAATTTAGTGATTGTACTAGGAGCCTTTAAAAGCACGTGGCCGGTGAATGTCAAATACAGTAAAACCTCTCTATAACGACCACTAAATTGTGTTAATTAATTGGTATTTTGGGCAGGTGGTTGCTTAAAGCAAGGTGAAAGTAAAACAGAACGCTCCTATAGGAGCGTTTCGTTTTACTTTCACTTTGCTTTAAGCATCCATCTGCCTTTAACACAAAATACTTGATATAATTTAGTGGTCTTTATAGAGAGTTTTTACTGTAAATGCAATGAAGAAAGCTCCACTGGGAGCTTTCTGCGCTACTTTCTTCTAGCATTAACCTTTCAAAATTATACCACCTCATTAATATTGATGGACAGAATCAATAAAATGGAACATAGAGTCTATAGGAGCCGTTTGATCTGGGTCTACTCTGTTTGCAAATGTGCGAAAAGGAATTTATATCAGGGAACGGGTTAAGGTTAAAATTGTCTTTAACCTTCCACTCGATATATACACATTTTATACCTTTGCAAACAGTAGACCCAGATCAGACAGTTCCCATAGAAACTGTCTTATCAGAGTTTCCCCTGCTTATGGGATTTTATTGATCTGATTCTACAGTTTCATCCATGACTAAAATATTTCTTGTTCAAATACCATTATAAGAATTAAGCTTAGTAATATTAAACATTTTCTCCATAAATACAACTTTCTTTGTCTTTGCAAAACATTTGACCGAGATCAGATGGCTCCTGTAGGATTCGTCTGACAGGGTCTGCTGAGTTTGCTCATGACATAAAATAGATATGATTCTACAGTTTCTGTCATGGCCAAAATATCAATGTCCATTATTATTACCGATATTATAACAATATATCTAATTACTAGTTTCTTACATGGATGTTCATGGAATAAATGGTTAACTATCAAGTAGTTTTTGCTCTTTGTTTAGGAAGGTCAGTGACAGAGTGATGATACCGGTGTCAGCATCGATCTTGAACTGAGTCACATAGTCCGCTTCACCAGTGATGTCATAGACCAAGACACTCCAAAATACAGAGCACTATGTAATTCTGATAATGATATGATGGGCAAACTTGTAGCTTGCACTTTACAATTTTCTGATTTTCAATCTACTGAATATACTTAATGAAGCTGATGGTCTGGGTCAATACTATTTGTAAAATGACTCAACCAAAATACATTTTCTCTAGTGAGCCTTTAAATTGATAGGAGCTGATTCTTTGCAACCTTGGCAACAGAGTTTTGGAAGATTTTTGGAAGAGTTTTAAGTGATTGTGTGATAGCCGTAAAGTCACCCCATAGTTCATTCTCGGGCGGGCTGGCGTGCGGGCGGGCGGGCGGGCGTGCGGGCGGGAGGGCGCTGCTTGCGTGCGTGTGTGTGTGTGTGTGTGTGTGTGTTTTACACTGAGTAGTGTTGCACTTTAGATAACTTCTCATGAGCAGACTCAAAAACAAGTCTACAATTTTCTAGTTGCTTTTGTTCTGGAAGGATCTCCTACTTTCAGAATGTATTTACTGCAAACAGCAGATATTTAATGCTTATGTGGCGAACGTAAACGTACTCTCCGTACTTCATTCTCAGTATTATACTTATGTTTTTTTAGTCCCACGAGATCATAGCTTTCAATACTTATGAGAATCCAGAATTAGACTTTCTTTGAGTGGTTGTATTAGAGATGCTTAGAACACTATATTTGAAACACTCACTTCTGCTCTGGGTTCAGTAGCATCAAGGTCGAACATAACGGAGTCGACTTGCAGGTCTTCCGCAACAGTGACCTCGTATTCATTCCGAGAGAAGAATGGCAGACCTTCCCGGATAATCCTGATTGTCACCTGGACCGTCGCAGAGATTTGGGTAAATAACCATTATCTGTTGCAACCACGGAAAACTGAAAAAAAAAACCCACCAATTTACATAGACCAAATGCATCACATACTTAATACATGTCATAACAATCAGCAAATAAATATTCATGACATCATATCTTACAGGAATATTGAACAGTGAAATGGCTGTACGTACCTGTCTGTTGACACTTCCCCCAAAATCTTGCGATTGAAGATTGCGAACAGTGAAGTAGTCTTGATACGCTTCTCTGTGACACACCAGCCTGAAGCAGTCCTATAGCCGGTCACAATATTCAACGCTTAACCTCGGCATATATATACTCGGCAAAAAAGAAGTGCAATAACCTATATGTTTTACGACAGCGGAAGCAGTTCTGGTCCGATTGTAATAATGTTGATATCATAGGAAAGAACAATCATAGAGCATTACATTGGTACCAATCAATGCAGTATAATCCTTAATAGCAGCTATATAGTGTGTTATAGAGTATAGGGTATACCTGAAAAAGTTGCAAAAATGGCGGCAAATTTGAGTTACGCACAACGAATGGCAATGTTCAGCGGTTTAATAATGGGTCAAATAAATTCAATATTGGTTGAAAAACATGATTCTTATCAAGTAAGCATGTAGTTATAAATAAAATTAATTTAGCGTCTAATTTCATTACTATTCATGATAGTTTGGTATGACACTGGTCGGCCACCTAGGCCTCTTCTATGCATCAATCTATGGCGCAAGTCCCTACTGTTCAAGAAACGATTTCGTGCAGCATTGACTTTAATGTACCGGCCTTCCTGGGCGGTAGCGACCTTTGGTCGACCAAACTTTGCATACCCTTCCCACTGTAACGTTGTCTCAGTCGAAATACGGTTGTAAGGTGCACACCGAACAACAGAGCAAATTCAAATTCAAATTCAAAAGTTTATTGTGTTTATGGCCTCCGGCCCATACACAAAACGATGCATATATAAAGTATTCATATGCTAAGTGCAGGTCGTGCATTCCAAATATAGTTATAAATGTCAGCTACATTCAGCCGTGAAATTGGCTAACAGCATATATATATATATATATATATATGTATGATAACAATGTACGAGCTATATATGCTAGAATACAGTAGATGTATAATACCTAGAACATACACTCAGCAAGACCTTATGCATATTCTGGCGTATATATCATATGACGTATACATAGAAAAACTGATATGCCAATTCCCTAACATTTGTACTACACAACCACGTATGTGTTGCTATGGTACACTCATATGATATGTGATAATACATCAATATATAAACAAATTGCATTTAAGAAAACATCCAGAAAACATAGCGACCACATACTAGGATGTTTACTCATATATGTTCATGAATTGCTTTCTTTCTGCAAAAGCTCTATAAATATACACAGCAAGATTTCTAATCATATCTTGACTTTCGCATGACATTAGATTATAGAATTTCTGTATATTTGGATATTCATAGTAACACTTTGGAATGTACAAAGACCGTAGATTTGCAAATAATGGACACACAATTACAAAGTGATATTCATCTTCTATACAACATTCACAGTATGTACAGTATCTGTAATCCCTTTCAATATTAAAATACCGGCCTGTTTCAATTTCGAGACAGTGCGAGGAACTTCTAAAGTTTGCTACACATTTCCTGTACTTATTAATATCAATAGAGGTGACATATTTTTCAACAGAGTAATGGAGTTTGAAGTTATAATAATGAGATAGTTTCCTATTGTCCATACATCTTGCATTCCAGTTTTGTATATATTGATCTTTCATTCTTAACATATACTGTGAAATAAATTCGTTTGAGTTTAAAACTTGTTGTGACTCCCAAATATATCCATAACCATTTAAAAATAGACTAGTTCTTACCTCTGTAACCCAGTTCTTGTATCCAATACTATCATAGTATTTCATCATATTATAGCAGAGTTTGACATATCTAGTGTTTGGCATATTTAACAAACGTATCCAATATTTAATACATCTCTTTGCACTAAATAGTTGAATGGGATATCGTCCAAGATCTCCAAGTATTGCATCATTACAAGCTTTATTGCTAACATTTAAAAATCGTTTACATGCATTAACATGGACATTTTCAATTTGTTTTATACTTGTCATTCCCCAAAGTTCTGATCCATATAACATAACTGGAGCTATTTTAGAATCAAATATTTTGAAGTAGGATTTATATGGTAGTGGAGACAATGGAAAAAGTGTCGCATAAACATAATTAAAAACCTTTTTTGCTTTAACTGCAACTGCCTCTGCCATTTTATACATAGAAAGCTTAGGTGTAAAATAGACACCAACATATGTGAACCCATTTACAACTTCTAATTCTCAGTGTTGTTATACCTTCTGGTCCTTCGAGATCATGAATTTCAGTACTTCTTGTTCTGAAAATTGAATACCGCTTAAGCCGGTGCTAGGGGGCGTGAGCAGTGTTGCACTTTCAATTACTGTTCATGAACAGACTCAATAAAACCGAGTCTGCAATTTTCTCTTTTTGTGTTGCAATTTTTGCTTTCGGAGGATCACCACCCTTCAGAATTTAATTTCTAATTGCTTATCTGAATAATACCAAACTTCTCTTTTGGCTAACCGCCCACCCCTTTTAAATACCATTATCTTTGATTTGTTTATATTTACTACAAGCTTGCTGTCTTCGCAAAACGTATGCAGCAATTTCAGTTGTCGTTGTAGACCAGCAATAGTATCTGATACCAAAGCTATGTCATCTGCGAATAAAAGCAGGAATATTTCGACTGTATCTGGAAACAATTGTATACCACGAACATTCTTGTCACAGAAATATGAATATAATTCATTAATAAAAAGTGAGAAAAGTATAGGACTTAAGTTACACCCTTGTCGTAAACCAATTGGACAAGAAAATACTTTAGAATATCCTTTCCTAGCCCTCACACAAGCTTTAACAGATGTATATATGGAATGTATAGCTCTATACAAATGACCTTTTACACCATTTTTATGCAAGACATCATACAAAATAGCCCTGTCTACAGAATCAAATGCTTTCTGAAAATCAATAAATGCTACATATACAGGTTTTGCCTTCCTACACAAATATTTACTAACAATTGATTGAAGTATGAAAGCGTTATCTATAGTACTATAACCTGTCCTGAAACCAGCCTGTGCTTCTGTGATTCTACTATACATATCTATATAAAATGTCAGTCTTGATGTAATTATCGATATATATATTTTACTTAACACGTCAATAAGAGATATACCCCTGTAATTATTTGGGTCATTTACGTTGCCCTTTTTATACGCCCACCTAATAAAGGTGGTCGTATATTGTCGTGGCCCTGTCCGTCCGTCCGTTCGTTCGTTCGTTCGTTCGTTTGTTCGTTCGTTCGTTCGTCCGTCAACATTTTGTTTGTCCGCTGTTTTCTGGGAAAACTATTAGACAGATATTAATGAAACTTCACACAAATGTTAAATGCATGAAGATCTGAAGCTGAGTTGATTCTGAGGTTCATTTGATTTTTCATTTCAGAGTTATGGCCCTTGTCCTTAAAAAATATGCAAATAGTTTGTCCGCTGTTTTCTGGGAAAACTATTTGAGAGATATTAATGAAACTTCACACAAATGTTTAATGCATCAAGATCTGAAGCTGAGTCGATTCTGAGGTTCATTTGATTTGTCGTTTCGGAGTTATGGCCCTTTTACTTAAAAAAATAATGCAAATACATGCAAATAGTTTGTCCGCTGTTTTCTGGGAAAATTATTTGACAGATATTAATGAAACTTCACACAAATGTTTAATGCATCAAGATCTGAAGCTGAATTGATTCTGAGGTTCATTTGATTTTTCGTTTCGGAGTTGTGGCCCTTGTCCTTAAAAATATGCAAATAGTTAGTCCGCTGTTTTCTGGGAAAACTATTTGACAGATATTAATGAAACTTCACACAAATGTTTAATGCATCAAGGTCTGAAGCTAAGTCGATTTTGAGGCTCATTTGATTTGTCGTTTTGGAGTTATGGCCCTTTTACTTGAAAAATAATGCAAATACAGGCAAATAGTTTGTCTGCTGTTTTCTGGGAAAACTATATGACAGATATTAATGAAACTTCACACAAATGTTTAATGCATCAAGATCTGAAGCTGGGTTGATTCTGAGGTTCATTTGATTTTTCATTTCAGAGTTATGGCCCTTGTCCTTGAAAAATATGCAAATAGTTTGTCCGCTGTTTTCTGGGAAAACTATTTGACAGATATTTTTGAAACTTCATACACATGTTTAATGCATCTAGACCTAAAGCTAAGTCGAGTCATAGGATCATTTGATTAAATGTTTCGAAGTTATGGCCCTTGCACTTAAAAAAATAATGCAAATCTATGCAAATATGAGGATGGCCATAACTTTTTCATTTAAAATGATATTTGCTTCAATTTTTTTATATGGTTAAACCTTAATGTGAATTTTCATATATATTGCGGGGGATTTGATATGTCATTTTATTCTAATGTTATGGTCCTTGAACTTTGTGTGTTTGTTGCTTTGTTAGTCGGTAAATTTTTAGTTTGTCGGTTGATATAAATGAAACTTAACAACTTAACACAAATGTTTTAAGCAACAAAATTTGAAGCTGAGTTTATTTTGAGGTTCATTCAGTTTGTCTTTACAGAGTTATGGCCGTTGCACTTTACAAAAATCTGCAAAAATGAGGATTAGCTGTAACTTTTTTATTTAATAAGATATTCACTTCATTTTTTAAAAAAATAGTACCACCTTAATATGGAAATCAAGATCTGAAGCACAGATTAGAAAATGTCAACACTTATAAGGCATGTTGAATTGGAGAAAGTTTGCAAGTGGGCGTATTATGTACCGTATGCGGTACTCTTGTTGTGAAGTGGTATTATAACAATCTTAGTCCACTGTTCAGGAAACTCACCATTTACAAAAAGTCTGTTAAACAGTTTGTTTATGTATGGTAATAATATTTCTATACCATAAACAATTTGTTCTGTTGTCAGAGTACCACCTGTAGCCTTTTTAAGGTTCAGCTTATTCACACTCTGCATGATCTCACTATCAGTGATAGGTGCATTAAACAATACATATTCTATATCATTGTTTTCATGTACATAACCATAATTTTTATCGACATCCACATTTCCTACTTCCACTAATATATCAGCAGAAAATAGGTTTTTGAAATGAATATACCAATTTTCAAGTGTAATTTTAGGTGCAGTAGCACTTTTGCATGTCATATGTCTTATCTCAGACCAAAAGTATCTTGAATTATTGACAGAATTCTCCAATTCTAATACATACTTTGTGTTAAATGAAAACCTTTTACTTTTACACATATTTCTATAGGTTTTCCTGGCTTCAATATATATATCTAATGAAGCACTGGATCTAGTTCTTCGAAATTCGTTCAGTGCCCGTGTAGCTTCTGATTTTGCATTTTTACATTCTTTGTCAAACCATCGCTTGATATTAGGTTTCTTATTTCTATCTCTTCTTCTCCTTCTAAACTGTTTGCAACTATCTAAAATGGTTGTTTCAAACTGATCTATTATAGCTCTTATATCGTTGTTCCTGTCTCCTAACACTGAGTCAATGTGATCAAATTTTCCACTATGCAATTTGCTAAGCAATCTATTAAAATACAATTCCGAATTCTCCTTTTCTATCAAATAATATGACGATTCTTTCTGCACATTTGCATCATCTGTATCATGTACTATAAAGGGGTATTGTAACTGTAAACTAATTGGCATGTGACAACTCTCAGGTTTCGAAATAATTTTAAATTGTGTCACCAGATCTAATAATGTTTTGGACAGTATGAAATAGTCAATAATGCTACTACCATTCCTATTGGTAAAAGTATATCCGGTATTGCTTTCGTCATTCCCAAATCTCCCATTAACTATGTAACAGGAATGTGTTTGACAAAATCGTATTAAATCCCTTCCAAATTTGTTAACAGTAAAATCAATAGTTAGTCTGTCAGAGCCTATATTTCCATCAATGATATCACTCACCTCACATAGTTCAGGTATGTTATCTTGCATTATCAAATAATCAGCTAGGTTTCCAGTGCGTGCATTAAAATCACCATTTAACAACAATTCCATTTCTAATAAATTGTTTTGTATAACGATTTCTTCTAAATCTTGCAGACCGTTCTCAGTGCTGCTGTCATAAAATGGCGAGTTCATTGGTGGCAAATATAAGGAGACATACAAAATATCTCTATCCGTTTTGAGAAGACACTTGTCGATGATCAGTATAACACCAAATTTGAAATCATTACATATTCTAGTAATACAATTAGATATATACTTTTTTACCAAAATACTTACCCCACCCATCGGTTTACCTCCTACTCTTGACTTTTTGGCATTGCACGTGTAACTAAGAAAACTGGGGAAAAAATGTTCATACCAATCTGAGTTAATATCCCAGGTTTCTTGCAACCCTTTAATATCATACCGTTCAAGAAAACTACTAATATCAAAATTTAATGCCTTATTTTTCAGACCCTCTATGGTCCAACTTAAGGAGTTCAAAAACCCATCATGCAGTGTTGGGCGTCGGCCAGAAACCTATCTGTTTTGCGTACTGTTATCATTACAAACTGTGTCCATAGGAGTATGAACCTGTGTCGCTTGCCCCTTATCGTTTGCGCGGGCAGCACGTCTGAACACTCTTGTGTCAAATTTACCATCGTTATTAACTTCTGTATCAGGTTTTCGGTATGTATATAATACACCGTTCTTAAAGTACCCTATAAGACCCTTTGCACGAACTGATTTGATTTCTTGGCGTTGACGATATGTCAGATCATTCGAAATGCGTATACCACTGGCCCGCAATACGTCACGATACTTGAACAGTCTAAACTTGTCTTCACTTTTGCAAAATTTCAGTATTACCATTCTGGTTGAACCAGGAACCATATCACCAACTCTCTGTGCGCTATCAATACATGTTTCATCAAGCATTTCCTCACCACTAACTACACCAAATACCTTTTCATTTACCAAACTTTTCAGATCTAAATAATCGGATTCATTTTCTTCTAAACCAAAGATTCTTAGGGACCGTTTCAATTTCTCGGACTCAATTGTATTCAGTTGCTTCTCCATTTTACATAATCGATCTTCATTTTCTTCATCGCGCATTGACATCGCCGCAAGATCACTGTGTAATGTATCAAAATTATGCCCTATTAAACCAATGTCTTCCTCAACCGTTTTAAGCAATATCATGAGCACTTCATCCAGCCTGTATATGGTCTATTGTACTGGCACGGTCGGCGTGGAACAATCGGTTGAACCGACGATTTCTATTCATTTTAATATTCTGTTTAATTCAGCATTTAATTATGCATATAAACGGTTGAAATGAAAATGAGAAATTAAAGTGATCAGGTATTGATAACCAGTCGCGCACAAGAACGTTGTTTGCACTCATGGCAAACTTGTGCAATTTTGCAACTTTTTATGGACCGATCCAGCAGATTAAACATCAATTTGTGGAATTATAAAGTTGTAAATTGTGGCAAAATTAGTATGGTTGTAACGGTACTGAATAGTGCTTTCAGAAAATATATGCATTTCTAGTATTCCATCTACGGTTAAGAAAATAATTGCAAAGATATAGCACATTGCACTTCTTTTTTTTGCCGAAGACGTTTTGCACATTTAATTGCAATCAGTTACGACAAACAACTGAGAATTCGCTTTGTATATTTTATCCCCGAAAGTAGCATATTTGCACGTGCGAAGCAGGATTGATTTCCGGCACGAGATTTTCTCATTTCAATTGTAATTCAATTTCGACCTTATTAGTGATAAACAAAACAAGTTTGACAGGTGTCTGTTTTATTCTTATCAAAAATATTCCGTTGTGAGTGTGGGTTAGTATGTATTCTTTTTGACCCTTTCGCTGCCAAATTATGTCGTCTGTTACCTTTGTCGTCTGCTACAAATTTTCATTTTTTTGATTTTCTACATTTTTGTTTCAAAAACATAGTAACAGTAACAAACAGTTTGGATCCTGATGAGACGCCGAGTTACTCTGGATCCAAACTGTTTGCGAAAGATGACTTCTACAGAGGTGTCAATATGCGTCAGTAGGAGGGAATTAGTTAATAGATATGCTGGGATGTGTTCCTGATTCTTACTGTTTGAAGGGTTATCATAGTATACGCACATTGTTTTAGAAGTCTTAGCAGAATACCGGTATGTAAATACGTTCATGTATCTAACATCTTACAGAAGGGGGCGTTGCTCAAGAAGTCAAAGCACTGGAATGGAAAGGGACAATAAGAGATGCAGACGCCCGTCTAAAAGACGGTCAGTAAGTAGAGACAGTAGAGACAGGGACAGGGGGAAGAGGACACCATCGTCTGACTACTGAGGACAAGGAACGGACACAGGAGCGCTTCCAGGAGAAGCAAAATCAGTTGAAGGTATGTTGCATAAAGCATTGAAAAACAGAACTTGAGCTATGATATTCTACACATAAAAAGGGTCACAGCTGTATAAATAGGGCTTGAAAACAGATGGGTTCCTAAATATTTGAAGTAGTGATCAAACTAGTAAACATAGCTTGTTCACCAATTCCAATGTAGCTCAACCTAGACTAGCCCTTATTAAAGACCAGATACACATGTATACCTGTATGCAAAGTGTCAGTTTACCATAAGTTACTTTTCTACCATACCTTTTTGGGCATAACAATGCTGATATATGCAGACGTGAAATAACGTTTTGTCAGTGATTTATATCAAACATTCATCATGGATGTATGGCTCTATTTCAAGTAAGCAATTATCTTAGGGATATGTGGGATACAAATGATTTACCCGCTGCTTGTCAGGAGAAAGTGCAGTCTATGGAGGCAGAAAAACTAAGAATCTTGATACTGAAGCAAGCTGGTAGGGAGAGAACCAGGCCTGGCGTTAGACCTGATGATGGGTAATGCTGATCCATCCGCACCTCCACCAACCGGACACAGTAACACACCAAGCTAGTGTATATGTGGACTGTGCCGTGAGATGGTCATGGAGCTTAAGAGGAAGTGATGTAACTGCCTTCCTTATCACTTCTTAAATTTGCGTGATGTAAGTAAAAACTTTATAACTTGTATACCCTTTTCAACCCATTCCCTTCTAGGCTATTTTTAGACCCAGCCGCTTTGAATAAATCTACCGAAAAGGAGCTTGTACTAGAGAAAACGAATTTGTTAGAATTGTGTAATTTTTATACCATTGTGATAAATAGAACATTGGCTGCATAGGATTTATCACAGTGGTTAAAAAATGACTTTTACAGAGACACCAAACGGTGTTACAGTAAAACCTCTCTATAACGGCCACTAAATTGTACTAATTAGTTGGTATATTAGGGCAGGTGAATGCTTAAAGCAAGGTAAAGTAAAACAGAATGCTTTCACCTTGCTTTAAGCAGTCACCTGCTTTTAACAAAAAATACTTGATGTAATTTAGTGGCCGTTATAGAGAGGTTTTACTGTAGTAGGAGGGAATGGGTTAATTACAAATAGTTTGGCATATAGTCACTTATGACATGAGTGAAACTTTGAACAGTTCAAATATATAATTATGAGGTTTTGGCAGGGAGTCTTTCAGTTCTTTGTAGGTAAAATAAAGAACAGAGGTCTGTTTGTTTCTGTCAAGGATGGTTTGTGGAGCTTTACTGAATATCTTTCTATCTTGATATTCTCCTAGTGCTATCTTCATAATGCTGGACTTGAAAAAGACGTGGACCATACAGTAGTGGGTATGATCTCAGCCATATATCCATCAACAAATCTACAATGGACAATTACTGACACCCACTACTAGATTAGGTACTAAATAAGGTAATTGTCCGTGGTATGTATACATGTACTTGTAGCAATGCATCAACATAGCTACAATATGTGAGTGTGACAAACAATGCATATCAAGAGCATTCAACGGGTTAGTGTTGCTTCAAATAGAGTGTGCAGTCAATAGTTAACTTCCACTTTATCAAGAATTCTGTATATGCAATGTGTATTTAAAAAGAACGTAAGCAAATTCTCGTTTAACATGCACTTTACCACTGTATTTGCCATCGCGGTTTTTGTACATTAGATTAGTCGGAGAGGGGGTACGTTTATTTACACTGTCTTTTAGGGTGGGGTGGAATAAGTGTGAGGTTAGGCGCCCCTAAACCGGTTTAAACCCCAAGTGACATTTGTCACTGACCGTTCCGAGGCGGTATTTCCATCTCCCCATTTGTTTGTTTGTTTTGTCTTTGTGCGTCCCTTATGTTTTTGGTAGGCATGTACATTTGCTGTGTTTTCTTGTGTTGCTGTTCGGGCGGTTGTTTGTTCTGTATATGGTGTTTGTTTCATGACTCATATTTGTACTTTTATTCACAAACTGATTGATTGAATTGCAGCCTTTTCATTTCAGTATGTACATGATTCTTGTAAACCTAACTTGAGAACAAGTACTGATGAGTACTAAAATACTCATATGTAGCCTACTAGACATTTACTTCAGTAAGTACAACTATATGTACACATAGTAGAGAAACTAGTACTTGAGTAAGTACGAGTACACCCTATGTGCATCTATTTCATTTTTATTCTATTTCTTTCTAATCAATATTGTCTAGGTAGTTTACAGTTTCAATCCAAATGTGATGTTAAGTCATGTCATATCTGTATTCAAACTGTTGTCAAGAAAAGATGGTGAGTAGTGTTCAGAGTTAGCAGAGTTAGGTCCTGCTTAAAACAATATTTCAGACTTATTTTAGATTCCGCCTAGATCCAGAATTTTTGGCATTGGGGTAGGCATATCATAGAGACATGTTCGGGAGATACAATGAAAGGATAGAGGACTACAACAGAGTCACGAGGCATTCCGCCTATAGAAAGTGTGTACTGTGGCAGCATGGCCGTCTGGGAACAGGCAATAGGCGAGTCATTCAAAGCTGTTGTGTCTGGATAATAGGGGACACCTTCCCGGACAGCCTTGGTCAATATACAGGGTTTATCCCCAAACAGATAATATAATACATAAATATCACATCCTATGGAGAGAGACAGCACGTATTATTATACCTCAATTTCATATACAATGTTAATTTCCCATAGGCCATCGTGACATAGAAATACTGTCAGACCCAGCGGGAAAAAGATTACTGTAGTAAAAATACTGTCTCCCGCTACAATAGGCACGGAACATCTAGATCAGTGAGCGCTTATTAAATCGTGTGCGTGACGTCATCCGATTGACGTCATCGACTAACGTCATCTGACGCTTGCAATTTGACCAACACACGTAATTATGACAATTGATTGGTTTTTGTTTATACATTTGAGAAATGTCGCGTTATGCGACTATTTCGGAGGAGACTCTGTCTAGATTGGACAGTATAAAGGCCTCCACCAGTACTTATAACGTGTAAAGAATACAAATGTGAAGCTGTTCCGCAATTTTTAAGCACCGAGTAGCTCTATAACTTTTTTTTAAAATCGTTTATTGTTGTCGTTGTATAAATATTTTTTCTGACGAAATTGATCGTGCTGTTCGGTATAATAAAATAAATATCACCTCCTATGGAGAGCGAAAGCACGTATTGTCAACCCTCGGTATGGAAATGTCCACCGAGGATAACACCTCAGAGGACATAACCAACCTCGGGTTGACAATACGTATTGTCTCTCTCCATAGGAAGTGATATTTATATACTGTCAACCCGAGGTTGGTTATGTCCTCTGAGGCGTTAGCCGAGGTGGACATTACCATACCGAGGGTTGACAATACGTGCTTTCGCTCTCCATAGGATGTGATGTTTATTTTATTATACCGAACAGCACAATCAATTTCGTCAGCAAACATATTTATTTAATGACAACAATAAACAGTTTTAAACAAAAGTTATAGAGCTACTCGGTGCTTAAAATCGCGGAACAGCTTCACATTTCTATTCATTACACGTTATAAGTACTGGCGGAGCCCTTTTCACTGTCCAATCTTGACAGAGCCTCTTCCGAAATAGCGTCATTTCTCAAATATATAAACAAGACAAATCAATTATCATAATGACGTTTGTTGATCAAATCGCGATCGTCAGATGACGTCAGTCGATGACGTCATCGGATGACGTCACACACACAATCCAATAAGCGCTCACTGATCTAGATGTTATGGTATGAAACCTGCAATTTTACTGCAAAAATTAAAGTAATAGCAGAGTCTGTGATTGAATAGCCTCTTAACAATACAATCACTGTCTATTCTGCATAACTGTCCGAAAAATATCAATTTCCTTTCATCAAATTCGGCCTCAATTGATAACATGCCTAGAGAAGTTAAAACAATATATGTCCTGCTACATTTTGGCAAGCACTGGATCCACTTTACACAGAAACGGTGAGCAATTTAAGTGTTAAAACATTACCTTTACTTAAATCTGACCACAGTTCACAGCCATACAAGGCTTTTGGAAGGACGACGGTCGGATAGGCCTACAGATGTCTAGCTGAAAAAGGGTGGATACCATTTTCATATACACCACAGTTAACAATGCTTAAAAACGTTTTTCTAAGTTTACTCGCACTTTCTCTTTAAACTAACTGTGATAGATCCCCATAACACCTAGGTGAGTGTATGAAACGCGTTCACCAATATTGTCATTTCCTAATAACCAAGGCCGGTCATTAATAGATTTGTCTGGAGTTTTCTCATTTGTAACTAATACCGCTGATTTCAAAGCATTATATTTATACCGATATGTACAACCATATTCGTAACATGTATCCATTAGTTTCTGTAACCCAGCTTTTGATAAAGATAATAAAACCATGTCGTCCGCTGAAGTCGGGCAGCTGCAGTTAAGACCATATAGCCTACAGTTAAACCGTTAGAGCTGCGTACCAATTTATCCATTAAATCATTTATAAATATAAGATATAACTGTGGACTGATTACCACACCCTGCCTGGTACCCTGTAGAATTGGGAACCAATTGGAAGTATAACCATTACTTCTTACTCTACTCTGCATATTCTGGTATAAATCATATATTGCCATAAACAGCTGTAACTCAATATTTGTGTTATATACCATTAGAGCGTCATGCCAAACTGTGTCAAACGCTTGACGAACATCTAGAAAACATGCATACAGTTTACTTCCATTCTCATTCACAAAGTTATTACATTCTCTAAAAAGGAAAGATGTCATTAGACAACCCATTCCCTCCCTAAATCCACATTGAAGATCGTTTACTGTATAACTACATTCCTTCATGCGAGACAGCAAAATAGACTCGTATAACTTCAAAACAACAGATGAAAGTGTGATTGCTCTGTAATTATTGGGATCAATGTGAGATTTATTCCCGCCTTTATGTAGCACGATAATATCACCTTTCTTCATATATGTCGGGCAGTAAGAAAACCGTAACATAGCAGTAAACAGTTTAGCGCAAAGACGGTACATAACATTCCCCCCAAACTTGAAATGTTCGTAAAAGCACCCGTCCGGCCGACTTGCTTTGTTCCTCTTAGCTTTATCGCATACCATTTTAACTTCATCAATCGAGATAGATACATCACTATCAACAGAATTAGCGTTAGAAATAAACTCCTTGATACTATCTTGTTCCCTGCTAATCTGCATCTTGTAAGAAGCGTTAAAATCATCACTTTCAGAAGGCGTGAACAATTGCTTAAAATATTGCGCCCAGTTATCATTTATCAAACAGGGTTCACTGTACGTGACGTCATTAAAAAATTTAATTCATTCCCTACAGCAGACCGAGATTTAGTGCGACGCCGCTTTATATATTTCCAAAAAACTTTTGAGTCTACTTCGGCGCACCTGTCTATTTCTTCATGGAAACTAGAAATATATTGCAATACCTTTCTACGGTGATTTTTCCTTAGTTCGCGTTTGGCATCCTTGTACTCTATATAAGTTAAATGCTTATTACCACGTGGTTTACCTCTGAGAATCCACTGTCGCCGCTTTACCTTTGACACCTTAGAAGCAGCTTTTAGCTCATCGTCAAGTTTTCTACCGTATCTATATATCTCCTGAATACATCTATCCCATGATTTGTACATGGCATATAAACTTGAAATATATAGAAAATATTTACAGGGTTAATTTTAAACTGAATGCCAATGACTCGATCGTCATCAAGTTCAAGTGGGGTGATCATATTATCTAACGCACGTTTCCATAGTATGCACACCCCACCTCTACCAATTTTTCTCTTGCTAGGTAACGATAAACTGTTATCCGAAACCGAAACTGTTATCCGATGAACTGGACATAATGCCAGTAGCATTCCATGCCAAAAAATTAATATTCATATAAATATAAATTTCAGAAATTTCTCCGCCTACACATATACAAATTGCAACTAATACCCTCTGAATGGAACAGTACATACATAACAAGTGAATGAAGCCACAACGAGGCTGTAACTGCGTAACATCCGAATATCCCCATCAAACGGAAGGCAAGAGAAACATATAACATCAGAAACGTCATAACAGCACAGTTTAGATCCTGATCAATGCTCAACGAGCTACTTGATCTGGATCTACACCGATTGCCTAGCAATTGGCAACAGAAATCAACCAAATGATATATAGAGCTGCCCAAACAATTTGGACCTAAACTGCCAACAAACATGCTGCACGTGTTGCCTGTACTGTTCTCAAACAAAATGAGAACTGAACTAACAACACACAGTGGGTCGCTTAATCCGATCCCACATGCAATATCAAACCAACCTACATGCAACGTATTGAATAGTAAATTACATTAAAGTACACAACAATCACACTTGTGCAATCACCAGCTATGTCTTTGGCACACAGTGCAGATCCCGATCGATCAGTGTCGCATGGAGCACGTGGTCTGGATCCACACGGACTACCAAGCCAGCCTGCATGCAGTACCTCTAAACACACCGAATAATAAACCATACGTAAGCACACACCACTTTGATTTGTGCAACCAGAAACTAAGACGTGGGTACACAGTGAAGATCCTAACCGTACAGTGTCCCACGGGCCACGTGGTCTGGATCCACACGGACTACCAAACCAGTCTACATGCAGTATTGCGAAACATATTGCTTAATAAATTACATCTAAATAATAGCACTTTGATTTGTGCAACCAGAAACCATGATGCAAGTACACAGTGCATATCCCGACCGAGCAGTATCACACCGGTCACGTGGTCTGGACCCACACCGACTACAAAGCAAATATGCATACGGTGCAGCAAAAAACATCAGGCGATAGATTACATATAGGTGCACGTCACTCTGTTTTCCGAAATCAACATCTAAGCCGTGGATATACAGTGTGGATCCTGATCGAGCAATGATACACGGGTCTCGCGATCTGGATCCAAACAGACTACCAAACTAGCCTGCATGACATATCGCAAAACATGCTGAATAATAAACTATACCTAAGTACACAACACTTTGATCTGTGCAGCCAGATACTATGACGTGGGTACACAGTGAAGATCCTGATCGAACAGTGTCACACGGGACATGTGATCTGGATCCACACGGACTACCAAACCAGACTGTATGTACTATCGCAAAAAAATATTGGATAATAAATTATACCAGAATACATAACACTCTGACACATGCAAGAAAAAACTACGATGTGAGTACACAGTGCATATCCTGATCGAGCAATAAAACACAGCTGGATCTACACCGAGTATATAGCCAACCTGCATACAGTGCAAAAAAATACATCAAGTGGTATATCACATATAAGTACATGTCACCTTGGTTTCTGAAACCAACTTCTATGCCGTGGACATACAGTATGGATCCTGATCGAGCAATGACACATGGGACACGTGAACTGGATCCACACTTGCTGTCCAGTCGACTCCAGTACAGTACCACACGATGCTCGAGACAACATATAGTTTCTAAGTTCACTATCACCTGAAATGCACACTCATGCAATATAACATTCAGTGTAATTAGTGCAGATCCTGTTCTAGACATGCCCGACAGGTACCTCGATCTTGATCTACACCGAGTAACAATCCAGCCATCATGCGGTACAACAAAATACATTAAGCAGCAAATGATATTCAACTGGGCTACCAAGTGTAATGTACATTTATACACTACACCATCAGCACCAAGTGTAGATGCAGAACTAAACACAATGTACGACGAGTGACCTGATCTCGATCCACACCGACAGTCCGGTTGAAGGACTAATATTACAATACACTGCACGATATTGCAGATAACTATTAAAAGCACTATGCCCTGAGGCACACAAACTTCGCAGTTAAACAGTTTAGAACCTGACCAAGCAGTACTCTGAGAGCAACTTGATCTGGATCTACGCTGAATCTCAGGCCAGAGAACATAAACCACAAGAGACACAGACCAGCCAGAAATACCCTGACGAAGTACTCTCACTGAGACATATTTTCCAGTTGCGTTGTTAACAAACCGCCTGTGTCCTGAGCCAGTGTTACGAGATCTGGATCCATGGTGATCCGTCAGCCAATAGAATATTACAAGATATACGTTTAGGCAAGGAACAATCCTGCATTGAGCGTCTATAAGAGTACATTCACTGCGTAGGCCACAATAACATGCCGTTTGGGTCCCGATCTGGTAATGCAACATGCACCACCCAATTTGGATCCATACTGCCAATTCAACAAACCGGGTCAATGTGCATGAGAATACTCCCGTCTCAAGAATACAAGTAGATAAGTGTCTATCAATGTAACCGTGCCGTTTACGTTTCTGCGAAAATGGCCCAGATCCCGTTCGGATGAAGAACATCAAACCAACCGATCTGGATCCATACCAATTTCCCATAGCTACGAAAAAGTCGTAATATGCATCTAGCAGCAACACAATCACAATATAACAAAGACAGACGTTATATGTGTACCATAGAGTGATCTGAGACATTTGCATCACAAAACAATTTAGTCTACATCCGAAGACAGCGTCGAGTACCTGTTATTCGACTCGTAACGGTCATTCAGACCTTGAAAGTTGCGACGGCCACCACTATAGTCGGTGTCTTCCTCCACGAGATCGTGATGGTTGCCTCGACTATAATTATTGTCGTAGCTATCTTTTGACTTTTTGTACTGGTTATGAGTAACGCATGGTCTACATGTAACGTACCGGTGCTTTCCAACAACCAAGTGTTTGCGTCATCGAACACATTTAAACGTATCGTGGCAGAGTTGTACTTCCAGTTACGGAAAATAGTTACTTTAGACACATTCGGGCCTTTTTCTGAAACGAACGACTTGATCTCACATTCAGATACTGAAGGTAAAAAGCCTCCAACATAGAAACGCTTAGTCTTGCGCCGCTTCACATGAAAATATATACCATACCCACCGGGGTCACCCTCCGTGGGGTTATGGTCATGGGCATGCCTAGCGTCACGGTACGACCTAGATTCACTACCACTATGTATGACGTCACACTTCATGTTTCTATCGTCGCCCGCATTCGAAAGCTGGTGAGTTCGACTTTGCGGATCGCTTCCGCTAAGAAGCGTGTCCCTATAAGAAAAAGTATCCCCAGGTTGCGATTTCGGGTGACCCTTCGAGATACCGAAATTACCCTGTCTACCCGTCCTTTCAGAGGTGTCTGTAACACGAACTGGTATAACATTCTGTCCATCTGAAGCACTCTTGTCCTTAACTCTCCCAGTATCGTTTCCGATGACCGTAGCCTGGGAAACTCAACCACGCTGTCTATGTCAAGACCACCACTACTGGCGGATACACTAGGTACGTCCCCAGACCGATCACTTACTGGACCTGGTGATTTCGGTGCACTGTCTCCTTGCGGGCGGACCCGCTCCGCTCCAGATCGCGTTACGTCATCCCTGACATCTTGCGGGGGGCATAGCATGGGGCTAGACTGAGCGGGCATTTGCTCTACCTGGGCAGCAGGCGCGACCGGTTCCGCGCGGTATGCTACGTATTCGGGCGCACAATGTACCATATTAGTACCCACACTTTCTGAAAAAGCGGCAGCTGCATCAGTTACAGGAGACGGCGGTTGACTTGCTATACCTGAGGCGTCAAACTTAACAAACTCGCACAAGTTGTAGACTAGAACCTGTAGTCTTATCAATGTAGCCGAAACACTATACAATTTTGCATTAGTCTCACTTATCTTATCACCAATAGGCTGCATATAACCCCTTAAAACATTACATTGATAACTCATATCAGAAGCAAACTTTGCTTAAGCCGGTGCTAGGGGCGTGAGCAGTGTTGCACTTTAAATTACTGTTCATGAACAGACTCAATAAAACCGAGTCTGCAATTTTCTCTTTTTGTGTTGCAATTTTTGCTCTCGGGGATCACCCCTTTCAGAATTTGATATAGCAGCGGTTGTCTCGGTTTTACGGATAGAACGTACCTCGTCTGAACGAGCATTCTCTTCTGCAATTTGTCTTTGCCTTGTCAATAGTAAGTCAGCCTGTATGCTGCTGATTTTTTCTGTCAATAATTTGACCTGGTTTTCACACGAGCATCGCTCTGATCTGACGTAGACCTAGCGTTCTGGGTGGACACTGATTTCGAGCGTGATTTGCTGTTACCGTTACTGAAACTCACGATATCTTTCATATCAGAATAGTCCGATCCATCCAGTACAGACAATAACGCGTGTACCTAGCCATCTTTACTGCTAACCGCTCACCATGGCGTGTTCGTACTCTGCGCTTCAATGTGCAGTTAAAATCAAACGGGAAATCATCACTTGCTTTAACTGAATCGAACAGAATTGACCTGACACGTTCAAGTTCCCCTTCATCTGAGTGATAATCAGTCAATATTGGTTTTATAAACATATCTGTCGGGAATCAACGGAATCCATCCAGCAGACGACTACATTCCTCTAATTCAGTGGTATCTACTACATCGTCGGTAACAATCAAAGAACTGGGAGTACTAATGAAAGTCTGTGTCGACGGACTACGGGCAGTCTGTGGCTGACCCGGTTGCAGTGAAATTTCTGACACATTCAGAGAAGCAGAACTAATCCGAGTATCATGAATGACTGGCACTTTGACCTCCGTATTACTGTCTATAAGAAAAGGTTCTAACTCCTCTTAAGAGGTATCGTGTAACGCGCTGTCCCCCATTGGACCGTTATATACTGATTACGGATGTCTATAATTAAGATGAAATTAACGCAAAGACTGTTTACCTCTCAGACTTTCTGTCATCGTCGGTGCACTTATGGTCCAAATACACTATCCAATGTCCAATTTTGCACAATAAACACACTATCACAATACCACTCTATCCAAACTGTATCTATACCTCCATCGTTACCATCCACACGTTACCTGTTGAAACCATTGTGATAAATAGGAGCAAATGCTCAATTTATCACAATGGTATCAAACTACAGAATTCTAAAATTGTCCTTTTCTCTAGTTAATGCTCCTTTTCGGTAGATTTATTCAAAGTGGTTGGATCTAAAACAGCCTATAATGGAATGGGTTAAAGCGATGACTAATCGAGGTCCAAACAGTTTGCATTGTCGACAAGGTTTGATTTCACTGAATTTTCAAAGTGGAGTGATCTATCCTTGTGTCTTAACATAGGTTATTGAGTATGGAAGGCTATGTTTTGCAAGGGAATTTTCAATGTCAAACAGTATGGATCAGGGTTTCTGTAGACCAGAATAGAACACATACAATACCGTATATAGCTTCCAAATGCTATATTGAAGAGGTGTATATATAGCTAACATAATTTGCTTACAATGAGTATCAAAAGTTACCCTTTACTCCATAAAAACACCTTTGCAAACAAAGTTGAGCCATATCAGATGGGTCATGTAGAAACGGTCTGATCAGGATCTACTTTGTTTGCTTATGTTGTAATATAGACATAATTCTAGTTTCTGCAATGGAACACTTTGCTGTGTTTATATGGCATTTGAAAAAATCAATTAATATTTATGAATATTCATGGAGTAAATATATAGTAACAATATAGACATACAGTAAAACCCCTCTAATGCGACTACTTAATGAGTAAATATGACTGTCTTTATAAGCAGATGGTTGCTTAATGCAGGACGAAAGTAATGTATTACTTTCGTACTGCATTAAGCTACCACATGCCTCTATCAATCGGAATTAAACCTGTTTCTGGTGGTCGCATTAGATGGGGGTTTACTGTATAAAATATTACAGTCTATAGAATGCTGAAAAGTACTGAAGCTACCATCCTATGAGCCATTTTAATATTGTTATCTGGCAATTAAAACAGATAAGGTACTCTGTGTTAATGATCCAAGATATTATCACAATTACATATTCCTGTTCTAGATATAAATCATGTTTTCTCAATAGAAATATTTACAACAGTAGGTTACATTTACAATGTTCTATAAAGAAATATCATGTTTTGTTTACGTGGTCTTTCAACATGTATTAACTTTTGTACACTAAGTAATGTTTCGTCTGCAAAAAATGCCGTTTGCTTTAATTCTTAAAATAAATGTTCTCATATTTATGCTCCCCAAAAATGGGATTTTCGGGAGCATACAGTCGCCGCTTTATTCGTCCATTTGTCTGTTTGTCCGTCCGTCATAACTTTGCCCGGAGCATATCATAAAAACTGTAATATATATCGACATGGAACCTCATAGGTAGATTGATATCGATGAGGAGAAGTGCATTGTACAAGAACCATTACTCTCTTTTGCATAATTCAGGAGTTATTGCCCTTTGTTATTTTTCATACTTAAATTTCGTCCGGACCATAACACAAGAACTATAATAGGTATCAATATAAAAATTCATAGGTAGATAGATCTCGATAAGGACAAGTGAAGGACACAGTAATCAGCACTCTCTTTTGCATGATGTATGAGTTATTGCCCTTTGTTATTTTTCATACTTAAAGTGCCAAACACTTTGCATTCTAATGAAATTCTGAGGTACTTGGCGACTATTCTTGGCTGCAATGCTTTGTTTTGAATCGGTCCATAATGTTGAAATATGCAAACAATATACAGAACTGTAGATATTAGAAGCGCTTATATTTCTCCTTCAAACCATTAATGGAACTAATTATGCCCTACACGAGTACCAATAGCATAAAGTATGCCTTAGTAATAAAAACAATGGAATGAATTGTACTCCTCTTATCTACAGGTGTAACATGTATGAGAAATGCATATTTGAAAACTACTATTGACTCAGACCAGCAATTGTTTGAGGTCAGTTTTACATGCGTTACTAACATGATAGTGTAATACAGGAAACTCCCTAAACCGGGATTCTAGTAGAGAATAATTTAAATACTTTTAGGTAGGTGACTGCTTAATTCAGGGTGAAAGCTATACAGAAAACTCCTGTAGCAGTTTTCTGCACGACTTTCACCCTGCTTTAATCAGCCACCTGCCTATATGTATTTAAATTGTTCTTATAAGAGCTTTCTGAATGGCTTTCATCCTGCATTAAGCAGCCACCTGCCTAAGGGTATTATTCTCTACTAGAATCCCAGTTTAGAGAGGTTTTATTGAATGTGTTCTGTGGTAGTGTATACTGATACAACAGCTGTTCTAAGTTACACTTTTCAAAGCTATGATAAATATGTTGTTTCAACATATGCAGACATAAACTCCGATATAAGTGAAGAAATGAGTTTCTCTTAATTATCCCAATATGTTCACTTCTACTGCACTTCTTATGTTACTTTAACGGATTCGGCAAGTAATAAATCGGTCACTAAACCATAGTTGAGGTCATATGTGCCATATGTGCTTTACACTTAGAGGATGCATTGGAACCATAAGAACATGCAGGACTAAAAATAATGAAATTTGTTATATTGTTTGGCAAATTCTTACGATTTAGAACTTTAGAAGTAAAGAAATTGTGTTGAGATCTATAAGACGGGAAGTAAAAACGGTCTTTTTGAAACAAAGAATGACATATCGTCATATCTAGACCTCTTTGTCTCTTTGTATTTCTTGGTGGTGTGGAATCTTTTGACAGAGTCCGTTTTATTCTCCTTGTATCTGATGGAGACATCTGAACTGGTTTCCGGACACTCTCTGTCCGTTCTAAAACGCTCTTCAATATGTTATGAAGCAGCTCCTCCATATATCAGTATGTTTTTAGCACTTTTTCTGTGTAACAGCTGTATGTTTCAGTTCTTTTAGAATAACAGCTGTGAACTTTGGAAACAAACAAATAATGTGACGTTAGATTCCTTCTATATGCCCGTCAAAAAGGTCCGAAAACGTCTACTCTAAGTTGAACAGTTTGTATCTGATTGTCACCATTCTGGTTGAAAATGCTTGTGGTAATAATATAACAGCCCTTGAATTAGCAAACATTACCTATTTTAGCCTTATTCCGTGCGCTTGATGGCTATAACATCCCGGCTATAAGTTCTATAACTAGCCATTTGGTCCGGGGCAGCCATATTTTGTGTCAATTTTCACTGATATGATATTTAAAAAAGATAAATGTACAATATCATAATGAGATAGTTCCACTCTAAAATGAAAATGTGGTTTGGTTTCATAATACAATTGCTGCTCCAATTGCAGTGTTTTGATCATACTGTGAAATACATCATTGTTTCTATGATTGTTAAAATACCTTACTAAAGAATAAATACTTTTACACACTATAAAGTGATATTGTACTATTATTATGCTGCAAATATTCTGCAAATATTATTGCATAACAATTACATAAGTTGCATAATTATTTCATATTAATATTTTATATAACAAACTGCAACAAAAATTATATTGTATCTGAACTGTTATATTTTGGTTCAAATAATTATTACTGTAAAATAATATTCATAGTCTCGCCTTGATAGTAATTTTAGTCTTGCCTGGCTCATATTTGGAGAATTTAACATAGAAATTATTACTTGGTTCCATAGATTGATCTACATATGTGCACTTTTGAAAATAGATTGTACAAGCCTGTTACTTATTATAGAATATTTTACACAACATAACTGCTTGGTAGCCATGTTTTTCAGGAATATCAATAGTTTAAGCACTGTCGGCAAAGGGTCATCGATAGCAAAATTCCTACAAAATTATCCTCTACAGCCATATACAGAAATAAACAGAATTGCTGATGACTTTTCTTTTTAATCAACAATTACTTATACAATTGTCTCTGGTGGATATTTTTTACGAATCAAAAATGGAGTGTACATTTTTGTAGAGGGTCATTTCTGTAAAATTACACCCATCAGTTCCAGACAGCATAATTGTCAAAAATGTTCCTTTTGGTTGCTATGGCAAACAGAGTTCTGCATCAACTCATACTTAATGTTTTGAATAACTTTGAAAGAGCATCTTCCTTTGGGCGTTCCTGTGTAATGTGTCCAAAATTGCTACAGTTGTTTAGGAGAAGTTGTTAAGAAGTTGTTGAGAATTGTTGAGACATACACACGACGTAGGACAATCCCTAAAGTGCTAAATCTGTTCACGGTCACAGAAAATATGGTTTTAATGGTATCGCTATGCATGTTGTAGATTTTGAACACAATTCTACTTACGGATTTATAAGCAAATCGTTTCGCACAGTACATCAGTATGCGCTCAAACTCGCCTGTGTAACTGAAATGTTATGAAAACATTGTAAATGGAGTCCTTACCTACTTTTGAATTTCTAGCTATTAGTAGTGTCATTCGTAAGGCGTGTTAATTAGTGCAGATCATAAGTATATTGCATGTGTCCATATTTACATAATGATTACCATCCTAAACACTTTGGCATCTCTGATCAAATACATGCAGCTTTGCACAAAAATAATAAAACTCAGTGGCTCTGAATATATTTCCTAATATATAGCATACAAGAGTGTTTGAAGGAATACCTTGGAATATGTGTCACCTGAATGACTGATCACATAAAATGGAGTTCATTCCGTAACAAAAGAACAAAAGGTCATGGACCTCTGTTAAACAAAAGAAAAGTGGTCCATTATGATTTGTTGGCAAGACGTCTGTCCGTTAGCCATATCTTTGTCCGCTCAATAAGCTGACAACTATTAGTTGTACAGTCCTCATACATAATAGGTAGGTAGTTCATTGCCAGTAGATGACCCCTACATATTTTGAGGTCAAAGGTCAGTGTCACAATGACCTTTAACTAAAGAAATAATGTCCGCTCAATACTTTGATAAGCGTTAGGCGTGCTGTCTTCATACTTAATGGGAAGGTTGGACATGGCTAGTACATGACCCATATTGATTTTGAGGGCAGCCAGTCAAAGGTCAAGTTACAATGACCTTCAATAAAAATAAAAGTCCGCTCAATAACTTAATAATTATTTAATGTGCTGTCTTGTAGTGAGGCTTGTCTTAGCCTGTAGATGATCCCTATTGATTTTGAGGTCAGTTGGTCAAAGGTCAAGGGCACTGATCAACAACTGAAAAATATTGTCCACGCAATAACTTGATTAGTATGAGGTGTGCTGTCTTCATACTTTATAAGAAGATTGGTCACAGCTAGTAGATGACCCATATTGCTTTTGAGGTCATACGGCCAAAGTTCAAGATCACGGTGATGTTCAATTAATAAACATGTCAGCTCATTATTTTGGTAATTATAAGGTATAAAATCTTCCTAGTAGGGAGGTTTGTCATCGCCAGTAGATGACCCTTGTTGATTTTGAGGTCAGTTTGTCAAGGTCACAGTGACATTCAACTCATAAATATTGTCTACACAATAACTTGACCACTATCAGGTGTGCTGTCCTCATCCTTAGGTAGGTTGGTCATAGTTAGTAGATGACCCCTATTGATTTTGAGGTCGGTCAAAGGTCAAGGTCACATTGACATTCACTACAAATCCCTTTTTACTTAGTAGGAAGGTTGGTCGTGGCCAGTAGATGACCCTTTTTGATTTGAGGTCAGTCTGTAGAAGGTCATGGTCAAAATGACTGTCAACTAAATAGACATTTTCCGCTTGATAACATGAGCACCCCATATTAACATTGTGCATGTTACGACAGCACATACTTTGGGTGCATAATGTTCCGACACAGAGCTCTTGTTGAATGTCTCCAACTGATAACTTTGGAGTTATTGCCATTGATAATTTAAAATAACATGGTGGTGTCTACCTTAAATTGCTGGAGCTAAAGTCACTGAGTCCTACAGGGATATTCACCAGCATGAGGGGTTTCTGAATTGTTTCCTAGATAACTTTGGAGTTATTGCCCCTGATTACTTAAAATAAGATAAACATTGTGTTGCGCGTATCTCTAAAAGCGCTGGGGCTAGAGTCACCAAACTTCACAAGAATGGTGATCAGCACGAGTTGTGCATCTGGGGTTTTATACCCCCACTTCTAAAGGAGTGGGGACTATATTAGAATCGTGCATGTCCGTGTGTCCGTCCTTCTGTCCGTTCGTCCGGAGTTTTGTTCCGAGCATTACTCCTAAAATATTATAGGCACAACTTTATATATTAAAAGAGGGTGATGCGAGGATGTTCAGTCAACATGTATTGTAACGCTACATTCATTTTGAGGGAGTTATTCCCCTTAGTTACTTTTCAGAAGCATTTGTTTTTGTCCGGTGCATAACTTGTCAAGTATTGTAGGCACAATTGTGAAACTTTATGTATGGATAGAGGATAATGAGAGAATGTACAGTCAACAAAGGTTGTAACTGTAAATTCCTTTTGAGGAGATTTATACCCCTTGTTACCTTTTATAAGCAATCTAAGTGGGGATGAAAGGATTATTGAGCGTTTGCCTCTTGTATTGAAGTCAACGGATCTTTTGACAAGGTGGCGGTATTAATCACTTTAGTGATTAATTTGTTACACTTGATAACTTTGAAGTGAATGCCCCTGATATGAACTTAACTCAGACATTTATTTTTTCTGATTCCCTTTTGCTTATATGTGATAAATGTACCACCTACCCCTGCACGTGCTTGTTGTGCCCATACAGACATTGTACTTTGGAAAGAAGATGAAGTGTATGTGTATGTGTGTGTGTGGGGGGGGGGGGGGTGGGGGTGGGTGTGGGGGTGACATCTGTTTTTGTGACCTTTAGTTGTTTTTTGTTCAATTTAATTTTTATTATCTCCTGCCAAAGGCAGAGGGATATTGTTTCAGTTTTGTCCGTCCGTCCGATGCAAAATCTCTGTAACGGATTGACACAATTGAATGAAACTCGACATGAATATTTGTTTTCCAGATCACGTGCGGTATTAAGAAGTTATTTCCCTTTGATACACAAAAATCACATTTTCCCTTCCAATGTCATATCTCTGTAACGGATGACAGGATTCAATGAAACTCAACATGACTATTTGTTATCGCCATGGCATCGTTCCCATGTATTACTTTTTCAGATGGCATGCGTCGTTTAGGTAGGAGTTGTTCCCCTTTGATACACAAAAGGCCCCCGTTGTTTGCTGTTTTACTAGGTAATACCTTTGATAGGGGATATAAATTCTATGAATATGCTTGTTTTAAATTGATTTTGTATATGATAATGGTTGGAAAGTAGGGGCATCTGTGTCCAGTGGACACATTTCTAATATTTCAAAAATCTACCAACTTTGAAACTTAGCAGGAATTTGCAATATGCAGTACACAAGATATTGATCAATTATAAAAAGTCGAGGCCTCCATAGCTTTCAGCACTTTGATCTCTCCTCTTCTCTGACGATGTAAATTGAGACGCAGGACTCAATCGCGGTCTACCACGGGACGCCATTACATTGTTTGGCATCGAGCTGCGCATGCGTGAACACTGCTATTTTATAGCGGATATTTCTGGTGCACATTACAATATATTTTTGTGACCGCTAGGATAAAAAAATGCGCGATATATTTTACAGTTTTATTGTGTTTCTCAACTGAAAACGATCAAATAAAACTCAGGGTTGTTCTAACGGTATAATTGGGGGTTACATTCTTCACATATTAGATTCATGTATAAGGGGTTCATGGACTTTAACCACTACATTGGCGGTGGCATATCTCGGAGGATATCCCGAATCCACAGCCATAACACGCATCTGAAATTACGAAGTAATGTTTAAATTAACCCTTTATCTGGTAAATATTCATGAAAAAAATAATGACATCATATTAACCCTTTCCCTGTTGAATATTCATATTAGAAATATTGACGCCATGAATATTTATCAGTTGAAATGTTTTTATGACGACATATGTACACAGGATGTAGATATATTTTATAATTTCATAAGCAAAAATAGTATACCCTCATCAGATAGCTCCTACAGGAGCAGCCTAGTCTTAGTCTACTCTGCATGCAAAGATAAAAACGCATTTGTATGAAGGAAAAGGCTAATTAAATTATTTTAATTCATTCCTTTATATTGACGCCTCTGTAATTTTTGTCATTTTTGAAAACCCTTGTTATAAATAGAGCATTTGCTCTTTTTATCACAATGATATAAAAGCTCGACAGTTCTAAAAGTGTCCTCTTCTCTAGTAAATGCTCATTTCCGGCGCCTCAAATAGGTTGGATCTAAATACAGCCTCTGAGGGAATGGGATAATGACAAGTCAATTTTCAATTGTTTTAGCAGACAAATCTGCACAGAACACATTAAAGAAAAATAATAATCCAAAGCATACAGATATGTTAATCTTAAACGTTATTTAGAAAATAGTTACTCAACAGTTACTTTCTTCAGCAAAATAGGTTTTTTGAATTTCATATTTCACATTTCTTAAATTTACCCTGAAAACTCACAATTTCTTCTGAAAAAGCACAATCAAATTATATCAATACTCATCTCGATTCAAACTGACGGAGAAGATTTCACAGAACTGCAGAAATGGTAAGCTGTACTCACAGTGTAATTATTGCCGGTTTCGATTTCCGATTTAAGCCGTCTTCTAGAGGTGATGATACCACTTAATGGATTAATTAAGAATATGGCATTCAATTCCAGTAACGTATATTGGATTTGGTTTTCAAGATGAGTAGCATCATTGTCGTACGCTGACACCTGAACAATAATGTATCCGATTGGAATAGTACCATAGACAGTGACCTCATAGTTAGTTTGATAAAACAGTGGCGCGAAGAGATTTTTTTTAAATCTTGTGATTGTTACAGGTTCAGTGACCTCTGCTGCTGGGGCTAATGTGTCAAATGCAGTCACAAGCAACTGAAAAAAAAGAACAGGCATACTGACCCATCATTTTGTTTTACTTTTCAGACAAACCTCATTGGGTTGATATTTATTAACCCTTTCCATGTTGAATTTTTGCGTAAGGAATAATGACATCTATGTACTGAAATTTTATAAAGGCATATGTGCACAGGATGTTTTGGCATTGATAGAAGTTGTAGAGTCAGCTCTATTAAATTTTCATAAGCTAACAGAGCAACCGCTGATCAGATGGCCCACTAAAGGGGTCATTTGATCTTGGTTTACTCCATTTCCAAAGGCGTGAAAAGGCGTTTATGTGAAGGAAACGGTTCAAATTGCATCTCTTGTGAGTATCAACAATTTGGTGGAGAAATAAAGAATTAATTGTTGAGAAAGTTTTAATTTATGCATCTTATTTGTATCTCAGAATACATATATAACACAAATTTCCAACACACTTCTCATACCTGGGACTCTAGTTTCTAAAGATGAAAGCATATATGTCGTAGTGTAAATCTTGCTGTTTTTCATGGACAGTCAAGTTCAACAAAACTACTGAGAAAGCTGATACAGATAAATTATTGTGTGGGATTAGAAATAAATGTAATTTAAAGTGTATCTATATACTAAAATCGTTATAACTACATCAAACCCTATGTTTTGACCCTTCTAAAGAATCATCTCGAGGAGACAAATCTAAAGAGAAGTCACAGCATAGGACTTGTAGAATTATATAGGAGCTTATGAGCCTTGAAAAGGATTTAAATTACTCATCTTATTTGGACCTCTGGACATAATATTGACACAGAATCAACACACTTCACAAACATACAAAAGCATCCTAGGTGCCGTACTCGACTATAATTCACAAATTATGGTAAAAAATCTTTGGATACTTTCCAATAATGTAGACCCAGATTACCTGAAAAGTCTGGTAAAGATCTACACTGCATATGGCAGTGAATAAAAGTATTATTGACTGACTAAATATAAAGATATCTCAGGCAAAACATCAGATTTTACAAAGTGTCAGCTGATATTGATTTACACCGTTTGCAATACATATATCTGAATATGTGTTTCCGATTGACATGGTTAAAGATTCATAGGTTAGTGAATTTGAACTCATTTTTTATGTTATACCCTTAATTCGGTGATGGATGTGAATGAACTATTGAGCAGGAGATCGCCTCTCGAAATAATAGCACCTGTGACCTCGTCCAGGCGAAATACGTTACTACCAGGAACAAAACCATCCAGTCTGTATCTTATTTCACCCTGGAAAGAGACGAAATGAATTAACGCTGTAACTCTTTACATGCTAAGTAATATTGTCATCTGCTCTATTTTTCTTTCTTTCTGATTGTTGATTTGCTTAGTTGAGCCTGAGTGACAAACAGTTTGGATCTCAAATATGGTCCGACGTTTTGAGGGACTTGATCTAAGTCCAGACTGTTTGCATAGGTCATAGGTAAGAAACAGGAGAATCCACCACAAGCATGCAAGAGTTTACAGTTTCCCTGTTCAGTATTCATGTAAGAAATTATGACATGGATATCAATGGCCCAAAATACTTTAAGACATTAACAAAGGAATGTTTGATTGTGGAAAATAGTGTAAAATCAGATATATTACTTTAAATTGATAAACCCCTTCGCTCCTGCTCTAATGTTAGATTCAACCACATTGAAATATACTGAAAAGGAGCATTTACTAAAACAAATGAAATTGTATACTTTTGAATGTCTATAAAATAGTTTTACAGAGGCGTAAAAAGGCGCCAGTAGGAGGGAATGCATTTATGTTCTGACCGTTCCAAGGCGGTTCTATCTTTGTCACTCCTGCTTTTGTGTTTGTTTTGTGACTTTGCGCCTTTGTGTTTGTGCTTTTGTTCGTGTTTGATGTTTTTGTCTCGAGTGTTTGTGTGTGTGTGTGCTTGTGTGTGTGTTTGGTTGAATGGATGTGTTACTTGCTCTCTGTCGTGTTGTGGTGTTGGTTGCGTTTTGTATGTCTTTTCCTGCTTGACGTAACTACTTTTTCATTTATAAACACAGTGTTGTTTGTGCTGTGTGGCGACCGTGAAACGTCTTCCCGTACATTCAATCAATATTGTTTTCATCCTCTTGCAGGAACAGGTCTGCATTCAATGCGTTCCCATACACCGTAATTCCGTACTTTGCACTTCATGGTGGCTTCGGTTCTCACTGATATATAGCGTCACTTTTTTATTTCCTTTTTAATACGAATATATTTTGTGTTTTCTATAGTGTTACTTTACCATACTTGTGTTTCTTCATATCCGTTCAATGTTTTCCTTCATATCCTTACCATACTCTTTTTTCTTACTTTATACCCGTTCACCGTTTTCCTTCATATCCTTACAATATGATCATTCATATCCTTAAATCTCTGGAATGTTTATTCTATATTCTTTACATGACCTTTCTGAAAAAATCATTAAAAAGGGATATGATCCTGTAGTACTACAACATACTGCATGTTTGGTTGTGGACCCTTTTACAGTTGGCAATCACGCTGGCCTCTTTGCATGTACGCCGACAAGAAAGGTTTAGTACTCTATGAAGGCGACCTCTTAAATCCAGAAATGGAAGGAGAACGTCGGATATCTGTACTATTTCGTTTTTGTCGTACCCTTTAATACTTTTCTACAGTTACTCTGTTTGCAGCTCAATCATTGAGTACACTAGCGATAGGTGGATAGAGTTTGTTCACTTAAATGTTTTCGTTATACATGCACTTTACCACGGTATTTGCTGTAGATTAGTCGGAGAGGGGATATGCTTATTTACACTGTTTGTCTTTTAGGGTGGGGATGGAATAAGTGTGAGGTTGGGCGCCCATGAACCGGTTTAACCCCCCAGTGACTTTTGTCACTGACCGTTCCAAGGCGGTACTTCCATCTTCCCCCTATTGTATGTTTGTTTTGTCTGTGCGTCTCTTGATGTTTTTATAGTTATGTACATTTGCTGTTTCCTTGTGTTGCTGTTCGGGCGACTGTTTGTTCTGTATGTGGTGTTTCCTGCATGACTCATTTTTGTACTTTCTGTAAGTACATATATGTCTGTATATATATGTATACTTTTTTTTAGGTAACCTATTTGTCGCTTTTTACTGAAGGGTGCTCCAAATACTAATAATACAATGCATCTCCTTATACTAAAAATTAAAAAACTAGTCGTATACTGAAGATGACTACTCCTGAACTACATACTTTACGTCTAACTTTTGATGAATGCCATGCTTTCTAGACCTTCCTCCTTATCAATATATTCATTAAAAGAAATTGATGAGCAAGCCGATAAAATAATTTTTAGATCAGATCCTCTCATAGGAACGGCTAGTTTGATACAAAGCTTTACTCTAAATGTTCTCAGACCGTACAAAGATTCCTTTTTGAAAATTCCTGTTATAAATAAAGGTATTGATTTTATTGACCGTAAAGTATATTTAGAAACACAAATGTAACTGACACAATTCCTAAATACTTTAAAAATACAGAACCACCTATTATTCGCTACAAATATAACACACCCATCAGAAATACAATTTTCAACTATGATATAATTGTTGCCGACCTTAATATTAATGATAATATTCCTGATAATTGAGATTGCGCCATCTCAAAAATGTTGCTATTCTCTGGCCGGTCATATGATCACTGATAATTTCGAGATAGTTAAAGATAAACGTCTACGACCTCTCCTGAATAAAGGTCCCAAATATAGAATACCATCCTTGATAGATTTTAACTCTTCTCGGGGTCAGATTGCAGAAGCTTTACAAAATGTTAGTATTAAATGATGCCGAAGAGAACATGTTTAGTCTAATGCCCTTTCAAATTGGATTTTTTTTATCATTGACATATGCATTTCATTTTATAGCACTGAACACCTTCTTCCACCTAAACCTAGAAATTAATTTAGACATCTTAAAAAGTGTTTACAGGAATTCCATTCGAAATAAGTTTTTGTTCCTGCTAATAAGGCATCGAATAATGTGATTATTATTTGACAATTACATTATATCGATGTCTTGAATCAGGAATCATTAATACCAAGTCATACATTTCAGTTACTACTGACGAAAAGACCATCGTTTTAGACCATGTCAAAAAGTGTGAACAACTTTTTTCTTCTGGATAACATATTTGTACGTTATGGGAATGCTATATACCGTCATGTGATTAGTATTCCTATGGGTACGAATTGTGTACCACTGGTCGCCGATTGCTTTTGTACTGTTATGAGAGAGATTTCATGTCACGTTTAAATCCACTTTCACAAGAAGATATAAAAGCAATGAAACTTCTCGATATTTGGATGATATTTTTAACTTAGATAACCTTTTCTTTGATGCTATGATTGAATACCTACTATTTACGAAAAACTCAAATTGAATAAAGCTAACCGTTCCGACACTTGTGCAGTTTATCCTGATCTAGACCTTAACATTGACAATGGAATGATTTGTTCTAAAATATCAAAAGAGATGATTTTGATTTTCATATTGTAAATTTCCCTCATCCTGACGGAGACGTTCCTCTTGCCCCATGTTACGGGTTTATATATCTCAACTTATTCGGTTTGCTAGAGCGTGTTCATATGTTGACGAAAAGCTGTTAAAGCAAGGATACAGATACAATAAACTTGAAAAAAAATCTATACATTTTATTATCGAAATCTTTCACTTATTGGCAAGTACAGATGTAATCTCAAGGCACTCCTGCGACACGGTATTTTACATCTTGAATTTTATGGTTAGGTGATTATTGGACATACCCATTTTCTCACTTTGTTCATAAAAAATAATTAAAAAGGGATATGATACTATAGTACTGCAACATACTGCATGTCTGGTTGTCAACCGTTTTACAGTTAGTAATCACGCTGGGCTCTTTACATGTACGCCGACAAGAAAGGTTTACTTTTACCCCGTCGTGACCTTAATGGCTTCCTTTCAGGTGCTGACTTCAGCAAAGTCATTGAGTACATATTTGACGGATTTTCACAAGTGTTATGCCATGTTTTACATATCGTCATGTGTTTACCGTCTTCTATGTTGTGGGTATGTCCGGCGGGGAGACCTTTAATTACACTATTTCTAAAGTTAGGGTGACTTTGAGAGAAGTGTGAGGTTAGGACGTCCATAACCGGTGTAAACCCCCAGTAGTGATTTTGCTACTGAACGACCCTTTCTTTTGTTTGTCCTGTGTCTTTGTACTTTTACTTTTGTTTATGTATGGAATGTTTATCTCTAATACTTGTGTGTTTGTGATGTTTTCTGTGTTTATCTTGTGTATGTGTGTGTGTTTGTGTGTGTAGTGTACTAGTGTGTGTGTGTGTGATGCTATCTATCGATGCTTTGGTGGTGGGTGCGTCTTGTGTGTGGTTTTGCCTGCTTGACTTTACTACTGTTTCATTAGTACTCTACGAAAGCGACCTCTTAAATCCGGAAACGGACGGAGGACGTTGGATACCTGTACTATTTCGTTTTTACTTTTATACAGTTACTCTGTTTGCAGCGCAATCATTTAGTACACTTGCGAGAGGTGGATATAGCTTGTTTCACTTAAATGTTTACATTCTCTCTACCACTGTATTTGCCATCGCGGTTGTTGTAGCTTAGTTGGGGAGGGGATACGTTTATTAGTCCCCCACCGGTTACCGGTCGGGGATTATAGGTTTGCTCGATTCCGTCCGTCTGTCCGCTCTAACAATTCCTGTTTATGTGACTAGATATTTACATGAGAACAAAAGATCTTTTGTTCTCGTCAGTTTTATGTGGCTTATTTTCAGTTTGTGTGGCTATTTTGAACAAAAGAATAGCCACATACTCTCAATCCGTTAGAACGTCCGTCCGTCTGTCCGTCTGTCACGCTTCGTGTCCGGGCCATATCTCCTACAAAGTTATGCCAAATTCATTATAACTTCACATATTGAAGAAGCATGATGAGGGCTAGTGTCATGCACAAGGGCCATAACTCTAGCATCAATATTTTTGGAGTTATTCCCCTTTTACATATTTTTTTTGTCCGGACAATAACTCTTTATCTACTGGTTCAATTTATTTGAAACTTCACATATGGAACAATCATGATGAGGGGTAGTGTCATACACAAGGACCATAACTCTAGCATCGATATTTTTGGAGTTCTTCCCGTTTGTCATATTTTCTTGTCAGTCCGTCTGTCACGCTTCGTGTCCGGGCAATATCTCCTACAACGTTTGGCCAAATTCATTATAACTTCACACATTGAAGACGCATGTTCAGGAGTAGTGTCATGCACAAGGGCCTTAACTCTAGCATCAATATTTTTGGAGTTATTCCCCTTTTTCATATTTTTGTCCGGAAAATAACTCTTTATCTACTGGTTAAATTGATTTGAAACTTCACATATAGAACAAGCATTATGAGGGGAAGTGTCATGCACAGGGGCCATACCTCTAGCATCTATATTTTTGGAGTTATTTCCCTTTTCATATTTTCTTGTCCAGTTAATAACTTTATGTACTGGTTCAATTGATTTGAAACTTCTCATATGGAACAAGAATGATGAGGTTAAGTGTCATGCACAAGGGCAATAACTCTAGCATCAATATGTTTGGGGTTACTCCCCTTTTTCATATTTACTTGTCGGGACAATAACTTTTTATTTATTGATTCAATGTATGAAAGTAGGTACTAATACCATTCAGGTGGTCATGTATATACCATGGTCAACCACACCATGGGTGGGTGGGGTGGGGAGAGTGGAGGTTTTTTTCCAGTCCGGTGGGGACTCATGTCTTGCATAGTCTTGCAACATGCCCTTGTTTACACGGTTTGTCTTTTAGTGTGGGGATTGAATAAGTGTGAGGTTGGGCGCCCCAAACCCGGTTTAACCCCCAAGTGACCGTTGTCACTGACCTTTCCAGTGCGGTACTTCCATCTTCTCCCTATTGGTTTTTTCTCTTTGTGCGTCTCTTTATGTTTTTCTAGTTATGTACATTTGCTGTGTTGTCTTGTGTTGCTGTTCGGGCGGCTGTTTGTTCGGTTTGTAGTGTTTCCTGCATGAATCATATTTGTACGTTTACACTCTGTGTCTTCCGTTCAGATTCCTCATAATTTGGCCAATTTCCAATCACTACAGCCATTAGTTTGTATAAAAACGTTAAAACTGTCTTCTGCTTCAACATTTCATGTTCCTTCTGCTATTAATAACATTTGTCATAATAGGCCTAAATTCGATCTTTCTCCCTTAAAGCAATCTATCCTACGTTATAGTAAAGTTAATCAAAATCTACATTAACAAAAGACATAGAGTATATCCAATAATTACAAAGTGCAATAGTAAGAGGTGTATGTGTTGCAATTTATTTTATTTCTACTAGATCAACCATTAAATCTTTTGTAAATGGTAGAGTGTTTAGTGTGAAGATTAAATATGGTATAGATTAAAACTCGTCAAATATTATATATGTTCTAATATGAAATGCGTCACGCTGTGGCATTCAGTATCTGGGTCAGACGTGTCATTCTTTAAAAACTAGGTTTCGTGAACACAGTTACCACTGTCGGATCAATAAATGGAAAAGTAGTAAAGTCAAGCAGGCAAAGCCACATGCAAGACGCAACCACCACCAAAACACCGATAGACAGCATGACACACACACACAACCACACACCCAAACGCACGCACACACACACACACACACGAAATGAACACAGAAAACACCAAAAGAGACACAAGAACCAGGGACAAACGTTCCACAACATGAACAAACCACAAGCACAAAGACGCAAGGCAAACAAAAGGAAGGGTGACAAAGAGAGTACCGCCTTGGCACGGTCAGCAGCAAAAACACCACTGGGGGTTTAAACCGGTTTACGGACGTCCTAACCTCGCACTTCTCTCAAAGTCACCCTTGCTTTACAAATATTGTAAATAAAGGTATCCCCGCTGGACTTACCCACAACATAGACGACGGTGAACACAGGACAACATGTAAAACATAGCATAATAACTGTGACAATCCGTCAAATATGTACTCAATGACTTTGCTGAAGTCAGAGCACCTGCAGGTAAGCCGTTAAGGGCACGACAGGGCTTAAGAAGTTTATCAGTTATAACTAAATTACGTCTGTTAAAATCTTCAAGCAAAGAACAGGCTCGGGCAAACCTAATAAGTTGAGAAATATAAACCCCATAAGATGTAGAACGTGGCACATCCCCATCTAGAAAAGGATAATTAACACTTTTGAAATTAAAATCTTCTCTTTTATCGTATACTTTGGACGAAACTTTATCATTTGTAATTGAAAGATTCAAATCTAAAAATGAAGCATTAATGTCAGATTGATTAGCTTTGTTTAAAGACAGTTCTTTTGGGTAGATTGAAGAAACCATAGTATCAAAATAAGGATTATCTAAATTCAAAATATCGTCTAAATACCTTGAAGTTTTATTAAAAGCATTAACAATATCGGTCTGTGTATCAGGTTTTAAGCTAAGCATAAAATCCCTCTCGTAGTTCTCAATTTTCTATACCAGCATTTTCGTCATACAGGACACTCTTTCAAATATGTTTTGGTTCAACCTGTAGAACAAATTCATTATGTTTCTAATACTACTAGCAGTTTTAAATATAAAGCTGGTTTTAGCAAAGAGCTAGACTGGATAAAGAAATTACACATTTTCCTTTGGGCTTGAATGGCAACATTTACCAAAGTGGAAATGTATCTAATAAAGATCCTAGCATCAATTTTCAATTAGAAAACGTAAAGGTAGATCACATGGTAGACGTAGAAATAGTAATATCAAACGGAAATTACGTATTAATATGTCTATTCATGATTTACATTCCATTCTTAAACAAAGAGGCAAACATGCTTTTTACTTTCTTGTTTATCGTCTTTGCCATTTTTATGTATTAGATCAATAGACGTACAGATCCGCTTATTTCAATTGCTTCATTTATACAAAAGCTATACACAGCATGTTCTTCTTCCTCATATTGATAAAGAATCTAAACATAAAAGGCATTTTCTGAAACATCAATTCATAAACAAAGGCATCGATTTTATTGATATTCAAAGTATTTTTCGTGATAAGGATGTAATCGATAATCGATGTAATCGATAATATTACCAAATATTTCATAAATTCTGAATCACCTATCATCTGATAAATTAAATAAACATATTAGGAATGTTATTTTCAACAACAATAAAATTGTCTCAGACTTAAATATTAATGCCAGTACCCCTACCAATTGAGACTAGCACTTTTGCTCTAAAACATTTGACCATGTCATAACTGGTAATTTTGATATCATAAAAGATAAACGTCTCAGGAGCCTCCTTACTAAAGGACCTAAACATAGAATACATTCCCTTAATTATTTTGACGCTTGTCGTACTCATATTGCCGAATCTATTTAAGAATTATGCATTAAATAGTGTCGACGAGAACATGCTGATGTTAATGCGCTTTCGGATTCGAAGAAACGTATTTTTGACATTATTGATACACGTATTACTTTTTACAAATCAAATTACCACCTCGACCTAGGGTTACATTTCGATATTTTAAGAAAAACATTTCGAAATTTCATTCAAATTATGTTCTTGTTCCTGCTGACAAGGCGGCAACAAATATAAGGCGGTAATCATTATTTGAAGAATGTATTATGTGGATGGTTTAAAGAAGGAGTTAACCCCTGAAAAAGATATAGTCTCCGAATATATCATACTGTGCAATACTTTTAAATCTGAACCCAACATAAAACAACATAAACTTTCTACCATGTAGTGGTTGCCGAAGCTACATAAAACCCCACATAAGGCGCTTTTTATTGCTAACTCTAGTTGTTGTACTACTACTAAACTAACTAAACTGTTGACGTCATGTCTTACTATTATCAAACAACATGTAAAACTGTGACTGTTACTGTAATAAAATATATGAAAATTCTGGTATTAATGTTTTTTGGTCCATAATAATTCTAATGGCATTTTAGCAATGGCATTTGAACAGTACAACATTTCTTCGTTGAGCTCTTATGATTTCTCCACACTATTATACTATTCTATCTCACCATCTCATAAAGGATAAACTTTTGCAAGAGAAAATAAAATGTTCCTTGCTTGTAATGTTCAACGTTCGTGCTTTCGATTTCAGAAGTTGAACATTAGACAGTGTGGGCTTGCCTTGATGTTTGTAGATTTCTAACTTTTCTTTTAGATAACATATTTGTGCGATATGGGCATACCATATATCGTCAAATTGTTGGTATACCTATGGTTACAAATTGTGCCCCCCTTGTTGCAGATTTGTTTTTGTATTGCTACGTATGAGATGGATTTTATGCTAAGCTTAAAAACTGATACACAAGTTGATATTGGTAGTGCTTTGAATAAAACTTCTAGGTATTTAGGCGATATTTTGAATTTGGATAATCCTTATTTTGAAACTATGGTTTCTTCTATTTACCCAAAAGAGCTTACTTTAAACAAATATATTCTGAGAATGGGTCATTCTTCGAAAGCAAAAGTAGAAATGCCAAAAGAGAAAATTGCCGACTCGGTTTTATTGAGTCTGTTCATGAGTCCAACACTACTCACGCCCCCTAGCACCGGCCTAAGCGGTATTAAATTTTCAAAACTAATAACATCAAAACTAATGATCCCGAAGGACCAAAATATAACAATACTGAGAATGAAGTACGGGGAGACATTTTAAGGCGCCACACAAGCACTTAACATCTGCTGTTGTGAAGTACATATATTCTGAGAATGGGTGATCCTTCGAAAGCAAAAGTAGAAATGCAAACAGAGAAAATTGCAGACTCGGTTTTATTACGTCTGTTCATGAGTAGTAATCAAAAGTGCAACAGTACTCATGCACCCTAGCAGCGGCTTAAGTATTCAATTTTCAAAACTAATAACATCAAAACGAACGATCCCGAAGGACCAGAAAATATAACAAAACGCGATCCGACTATGTGGCTTCCTTTTTAGATTTGGATATTTCCATCATAAATGATAAAGTTTCGTACAAAATGTACGATAACAGTGAGGATTTTATTTTCAAAATTGTTTATTATTCTTTCTAGATGGAGTTGTGCTCCGTTCTACATCTTATGTGGTTTACATTTATCCTCTTATTCGCTTTGCCCGAGCCCGTTCTTTGCTAGAATATTTTAATAGTCGTAATTTAATTATAACTGATAAACTTCTTAAGCAAGGTTACACATATCATAAAATTAGGAAAGCTTTTTTCTCAATTTTATTATCGAAATATACCTCTCATTAGTAAATATAAATGAAATCTACGGACGTTATTGCTACAATGTATTTCTCACCCAGAATTTTATGGTGATGGTATCTACAAACTTATATCATATCCATTTCCATGATTTGTTTATTGAACGCATTAAAACTGTTAGGAAGAATGTTCATGACTCCATTATATTGCAACGCACTGCATGTTTGGTTATTGACCCCTTTACAGTTGGTAGCTACATTTCCCTATTTGCGTGCACGATGACAGACCGAGGGTAGTACTCTATGATATATACTCGTATAAACCCAGCAACGGGATGAGCTTACCAGATTCATGTATTGCTTTTTATCTATGGTGCCCTTAACGACTTCCCCCCAGTTGCTCTGACTACTGCAAAGTCATTGAAAACGTATTGGACGAACTTTCAAAGTTGTTGTTATGCTATGTTATACATATTGTCCTATGTTTACCGTCTCTTATGTTGTTGAGAAGTCTTGTGGGGATACTTTTATTCACACTATATGTTAAGCTAGAGTGACTTTGAGATAAGTGTAAGGTTAGGACGTCCGTGAACCGGTTTAAACCCCCAATTGTTATTTGCCACTGACCGTTCCAAGGCGGTTCTCTCTTTGTCACCCTTGCTTTTGTGTTTGTTTTGTGTCTACTTGCCTTTGTTATACCCCCTTTTGAAAAAATGGGGGTATATTGCTTTGCACATATCGGTCTCTCTGTCGGTCTGTCGGTAGATCGATGGTTTCTGATATATAACTAATAAACGACTTGGCATAGAATATTCAAACTTGCTGTGGTGGTTGGTCATGACTACTAGATGGCTCCTATTGTTTTTGAGGTCACTAGGTCAAAGGTCAAGGTCACCATGACCTTAGCTAGTGAAATGGTTTCCGTTCAATAACTGCTCAAGGGTTTGGCTTAGAATCTTCAATATTACTGTGGTGGTTGGACATGACCATTAGACGACCCTTATTGTTTTTGAAGTCACTAGGTCAAAGGTCAAGGATCTTCAAAGTTGCTGTGGTGATTAGTCATGACCACTAGATGACCTCTATAGTTGAGGTCACTAGATCAAAAGTCAGGGGGTCTCGGGGTATACAAGTTTTACAAACATCTCTTGTTATTGTGATTATGTTCGTGTTTGATGTTTTTTGTCTCGTGTGTTTGTGTATGTGTGTTTGGTTGCGTGGATGTGTTGCTTGCTTTCTGTTGGTGTTGAGATGTTGGTTGCGTTTTGTATGTGTCTTTTCCTGCTTGACTTAACCACTTTTTCATTTAGTTCATGAATTTTCATGTGAGAAATTATTACATCACGAATATTGGATTTGTAGCTCACCTGGCACAAAGTGACAGGTAAGGTATTGTGAGGGGCTGTCTCCGGCGTCCGTCGTCGTGCGTTGTTCGTATGTGCGTCTTGTGTCGTTCATCGTGCGTCGTAAACAATTTACTTAAACTTCTTCTCTGAAACTGTAAGACCTAGACCTTAAATATTTGGTATGTAACATCATCTAATGACCATCTACAAAGATTGTTCAAATTATGACCAAAAATGGCCCGCCGGGGCTTTTTCAGTTTTTCATAGGACAATCATTAAAACTCTTCTCTAAAACTGTGAGGTCTAGACCTTTGATATTTAGTATGTAGCATCATCTAATGGTTTCCTACCAAGATTGTTTAAACTGTGACCCCGGGGCCAAAGGTGGTCCCACCACAGAGCTTATCAGTTTTGTATAGGTAAATCTTTAAAATCTTCTACTCTGATATTGTAAGGCATAGGCAGACATTTGATATTTGGTATGTAGCATCATCTAATAGTCCTTTAAAAAGATTGTTCAGATTAGATATGTTACATATCTTTCATTTACCGGGTAGACACTCATTCGGTTCCTCCCGGTTAGTGATTTCATATCTACTGTATATCTAAGCCACGTCTTCAATACCAGTCGCAGGTGATGGAGGTCGTCAGGATGTCTTCTGTGTCTATAGGAAGCCCTTTCAGCAGGAATCTATGATTCAGTGTGACGTCTGTGCAGTGGTTTCATGGCAAGTGTGTTAACATCGCTGCAGATGAGGCGCTCTGTATTTTTTATGATTATTTTTGTGATAATTGTACTTGATTCAATCCAATCCAGGGTTGGGGCTTGCACTTCGTGAGAGTAACCTATCTCATGTTGGTAAGGGGTATTCATTCCATATTCTCGACTAGTGAGAGCAACATCTTTTCATGTTAGAGCGGGACCTTGATCCCGATTCTCTGGTTGTGATTGGTCTTTCCGACCAACTTTGGATTGTGAGGAGTCTTTATCGTTTTCAGATATTGCCATTATTTGCACTAAACTCCTATGGCCACAGTAGGGTGTTCATTCACTTGGGTTACTGTATGCACCATTCCGTAATTAAAAAGTCTCTGTTTTGTGTATATAATGACTCGAGTGGTATTTGAGTTTGTTTAACTCACCGCTCACTCATTGCCAATTATTTTGGGAGGAGATACTAGTTAGTTGTGCTTATTGTTTTCTCATAGGAATTCCCTTTCTATGTTCGAGCGGGTATGGTGTCCGCAGGTTAACCTATCTAATGCCAATGGAGTTCTGTTATCTAACAGAGCATTCAAATTATTGTTATCTCGGGTTTCTTGTTCACATTGCGACCCAGCCATAATTAGTGTCTGGGATTCCATCGAAGTTAGTTTGAGTTCCCCATTTTGGCTTATCGGGGAACTGGGTTATTTCATTCACCCATTTTCTCCTTCTAATTAAAGTGGAGAGGAATGTAGTAAAACCGGGTTTTTTCTGTGGCTGGCCTCGTTCCGTCTGGGGGAATGTCTATCGCACATTCGCATGCTTCAACCGGAGGCTCGGGCGAATAAACAGATTTTACCAATGTGACCGACTAGCAATAATGGACAAGTCCAAATAAAGTTTATCTCCTTTATTCAGGGAAGTTACACTTCACTTCAATAAATCCTCAGACAAGGGTACAACTGTATCTGCAATAGAATGCAAATGCATTAAGTATAAGTTATAAACATTCTAATAGGGCTGAAATAAAGCTTACATATATAACATAGTACAATTATAATATTTAGCCCTTGAAACATTCCCCTTTAATGAGATACTTTGTCTCTTCAGTTCTAGTAGTCTTGTTACCTATTATAAAAATCAACTACCTGTGATATGTTAACATAGCTCTGTTACATAAAGACAAAAATGGTTTACAACAACAACAACAACTCACCGGTTTGTGGAACCAAATACAAGTTCACGCTCTCTGACTCCTCCACTCCTCTACTCTACTCCCATACGGGTGATTGGTGCTTTCTGTAAGGATTAAAAACATGCAAAAGAAAGTGTTACGAATTAAAACAACGAGAAATGCCAAATATGCTGCCGTTTCGATTAGCGCGAAAACAATTTGCACAAAAACACGAAATACCGAAATATAAACAGACTAACGCGTGTCAAGCATTTACCAACTCTGCAACCTCGCTTGAAACAAATACAATAGACCTGAAACCATACTAACCAATAACTCCTCGAAATCCAAGAACTTTCTCAGAAACACTTCTTTACTCGAGAACAGCTGAACGAATTGTAAATTCTGCTCAGGTACCACGTGATCCCCAAGCCTTTCCCGGTCAACATAAACTGATGACGTCAACCGCGAAATACGGGAAAACACGAACAATACCGAGCAGATCCGAACAATACCAAACAGAAACGAAACTAGCGAGACACGAATAAAACACGAAAACATGACCTGGCTACACCAATCTAATTTTACCAATCTACGATGTCAAGTTTATTCTATTTCAAACAAAACAGTTGTACATACTTAATACCCACTAGTATTTATATCTTCTTGCGATTTATTTTTTTATAAAATGTCGGTGTAGAAGTGTTTCATATAGTTTTCCCGTACTTTTAAATTATGACGTCATTTAAATGACGACGTCGCTTGTTTACCTCTAACGTTTATTTTAAAGTCATTTAAGAAATGAATGACGTGCTCCCGGTGTTCATTGGGTTATGCAACGCATAGCTTTACGAGCAAAGTTAGTGAAGCCCGAAGGGCTTCACGTGAATCTTTGCTCGTAAAGCTATGCGTTGCATAACCCAATGAGCACCGGGAGCACGTCATTTATTTCTTATATTTATATTCCATTGTATTTCTTATATTTCAACGGATTTTTTTACCGGTCACGTAATAATAGCCGCTATCTAGGTCGTTGCCAGGTTCGTTTCTAACGTAGTAGGATCTCTATATATGGTATGAAAAATAGTCCCAAACACATATTATAAATATAGAATGAATACAAGATTTTAATCAGTAAATTTCCAGCTATGTTTAAAGAAAAGATTATCGAGATATTTCAAACCATATATATTTACGAAATGTTGGTATTAAAGCATCTTCTGGAATGTAGGTCGCGGTGTCGAAGCCAATTTACTCAACAGCCATGCTTGATCGCAAGCAGGTCACAACGTTGGATTTTATTCTCGGATTTTTCTTTGTTAACGGTAAGGACATTGACTTATTTATGCTTCACTCATTACTTGATAATATATTTTGATACGCCACGGCTGTTAAAGTTGGCAATATTATGTATTCAAGCGATAATTTTCAGTAAGAAGATGCCACATTTCAAATACTCCGCGCATACACAGCGGAATTCTTGGAAAAGGAGAACCGGCTCAAACCGGTATTGAAATGAACATTCAATGGAAAATACAACTTTCTTTTTAGAATAAGGTTATATAAGGACGTTGCAGGGCGAATGTAAATATTTCATTTTGGTAGACATCGTTATTCATGTTGTGAAGTTGTCTGGAGGGGGAATTTTATTTACATTTTGACTTTGGTGAAAGTGGGATAAGGACGAGGTTGGGTACCCGTAAACAAGGTTTAAGTCCCCCAGTAGCTTATTTTAGTTACTGACCGTTCCAATGCGGTACTCCTGCTTTCAGCCTATGGTCAATTGTGTTATTTAACATGCTTAATGTTTACTGTTTTTCGTCTTGATATGCGTCTTGTTATGTTTTGTCGTGTGGCCATACCGTTTCTTGTTTGATGGTGTTTGGTGTGGTGCCATTTCGTGTGTGGCTCTTCCTTTTTGACTATTTTTCCATATTTACTAAACAATCATGCGGTTCACTCTTCTTTATTATTGTATATCTATTGCATCTCTTTCATTAACCGGATAGACAATCATGCGGTTCGTTCCGGTTAGTGATTTCACCCATGTGAAGCGCTTTTGAGCGCACATATCCTGTGTGAAAAGAGGTTTTATGAATGTGATATAATAATAATAATAATAATAATAATAATAATAATCCACAAAATATAGCAAGGTGCAAGAAGGGCGCACGAGTATACAAATATCAGTCATATGACGAAATCACGTGACCATAATATGAACGAAAGCATTCTCCAAGAGGCAATTACTCAATAAAGAAGTGTGCGTTGGATAACCTTATGCAAGCGAATAGGTAATCACACCCATAAACTAGGAGTGGGCAGTTTGAAAATAAGCATAGCGGGAAACGGCTGAAGTGTCAGCTGCAACTTAATTACCCACTGGAAAGAGTATTAATTCTTTCCCTTACTGATACGCATCCCAAAGCGCACTTAGTCGATATCAGGAATTTGATTTCAACAGATTTATCCCATGCAAAGAATACTACAGCGTCTGCAACACTTTGACTTTTTAGTGACTCTTGAACGCAGAAAACTTGGCCTTGGCAGAAACTACAGACTCCGACCAATATTATTCAATAAGCAACATGTTCTGATGAGATGGCTCCTACAGGAGTTATCTGACCTGGGTCTACTGTTTACAAGGCATTAACAGGCATTAAATGGGTTAGATGAATTAAGATGAGTATAACTGGGTACAAAAGTACATGTGAGTCATGCAGGAAATTTCGCATACAAATATTCTGAAAATGGGTGATCCCTCGAAAGCAAAAGAGGAAATGCAAAACGAGACAATTGCAGACTCGGTTTTATTGAATCTGTTCATGAGTAGTAATTAAAAGTGCAACACTACTCACGCCCCCTAGCACCGGCGTAAGCAGTATTCAATTTTCAAAACTAATAACATTAAAACTTATGATTCCGAAGGACCAGAAAATATAACAACACTGAGAATGAAGTTTACGAATTTAGGAATAGCATGATCAATGACCAATTTTCTTCATTTCAGAGAGTGTAGAATAACATCTTTATATACGCTAGAACAAATAGTACACCTTGGCCAGAAAGGAATTGTCTTAACCCTTCGCTTGCTATTCACGTCAATATACGTACCTGTAAATAGTGAAGACCCAGATGAGACAGCTCCTGCAGGAGCTGTCTCATCAGGGTCTGCACTATTTACAAATTGATTGTGCAATCAGTGCACTCCACAGCAGTGAATGCACAGCAAAATACGTGTACACAGTGAAGATATATGTACTTATACAACAGGGCATGGGTAAAGAAGGAGAAATGTATTTTAGAATTCAGCAAGAGAAGGGTCTACTCTGCCAAAGTGTATCTATCAAGTAAACTTTTATTTGTTAAAAAATCAAGAAGCATTGTGAATTGTAGATAATAAATCATGATACGAATCCTATTGCTTACGGTGTGAAGATGCCACTCACCTTAAGATCACCTTTGTCACGCAGGATGTTGATTATTACTATAGCATAGCTCTTCTTCTGCACGGTCTGTGGTCGGTTGACATAGGCAATGACGGTAAACTGGAACAACATGCCTATGTATATCAATAACTAGACAAGCATGTGTAACTTTTTCATTCGTAGAATAATTAATGTATGCATGAATATGAACAGGAGGCAGCTGATATAAGTTTAATGTGTTGGCAAAGGAATTAAAAGCAATATCTTTGGAGTAAAGTATTTATAATAAGACAACTATTTACACAGATTGTAAACTCTTTACATGCTACTGAATTGAATTGAAATATAATTATGTAAACAATTCGGATCCAGACAAGATGCTGAATATTTCTCAACATGATACAATCCATATTACATCGGCTGCAATTTACAATTAGAATGACAGATTATTGCAGAAATCTAGTGCTTTAATGAATGATTTAATAATCCTTTCTTTGATGTTTTGATTCCTACCATTTACCCAAAAGAATTGAGTTAGTAAGATACAGCGATGCCCCCGAGTAGGTGCTTGCCTAGCTGCACGTAAAATTCGTAAGTCATTTGACCTTGACATTGGACTTGCGGGCAGCATGGGCTGAGTGCGTAATGAAATTATGGATGGTGTTTAATGTGTACATGCAATTCGTTGCCAATAGCTATAGCGGTTTGTGAGATATAAGCCTATGAAAAATGTGACATCCAACTGCACAGACAGTCTGGGTTGGGTACGCAATGAAAGTATGGATGGCGTTTAATGTGTATATGCAATTGCGTGTCAAAAGCTGCATTGGTTAGGGAGATACAAGACAATGAAAAAATGTACATAAAAATCCTAAGTCATTTGACCATGACATTCGGCTTGCGGATACCATGGGTTGGGTGTGCAATAAAAGTATAGATGGTATTGAATGTGTATATGCAATTCCATTGCGAATAGCCACAGTGATTAGCGAGATATAAGACGATGACAAAATAGTGCTAAATGTGTATATTTGCAATTCCATGGCAATAGCTATAGTGGTTAGGGAGTTATAAGATAATAAAAAACTGTGACAACCAACTGCACGTAAATGTGACAACATATTGTACAATTTCCAAGTCATTTGACTTTGATCCTGGGCTTGTGAGCAGCAAGGGTGGGTGCCAAATGATAGGTGTTTGATGTGTATGGGAAGTTTCATGTGTGTAAGTATAGAAATTACTGACATATAACACTTTATAGCAAAGCCTGGTGCACGGATGGACAGACGGACGGCCAGGTGCAAAACCGAATTGACAATGGAATGATTTCTTCTAAAATTTATAAAACAAGAGACGATTTTTATTTTAATATATGTAAATTTCCCCCATCTTGATGGAAATGTTACCCCTGCCTCATCTTACGGAGTTAATATATCTTAACTTATTCGTTTCGCTAGAGTTTGTTCTTCTGTTTTAACAGTCGAAAGCTCATATAATTGAAAAGCTGCTTAAGCAAGGATATAGATATAATAAACTAAGTAAAACATTCTCTAATTTTCATTATCAAAATCTCTCACTTATTGGCAAGTACAAATATAATCTTAAGACGCTCCTGCGATACGGTATTTCACATCCTGAATTTCATGTTGATGCGATTTACAAACCCATTATCTCACTTTGTTTACTAAATACATAAATACATTCTTTAAAAAGGGATATGATCCTATGGTACTACAACAAAGTGCATGTCTGGTTGTAAACCCTTTTACAGTTGGCAATCACGCTGCCCTCTGTACGCCGACAAGGAAGGTTTAGTCGGAGAGGGGTTATGTTTATTTACACGATTTGTCTTTCAGTGTGGGAGTAGAATAAGTATAAGGTTGGGCGCCCCTGAACCGGTTTAACCCTTCAGTGACTTTTGCCACTGACCGTTCCAAGGCATTACTTCCATCTTCCTCCATTGTATGTTTGTTTTGTCTTTGTGTGTCTCTTTATGTTTTTAGTATTTATGTACATTTGCTGTGCTGTCTTGCGTTGCAGTTTGTTTTGTATGTGGTGTTTCCTGCATGACTCATATTTTTAGTACTCTATGAAGGCCGCCTTTTAAATCCGGAAACGGAAGGAGGACGTCGGGTATTTATACTTGTTTATATCGAACCCCGTTATTACTTTTCTACTGTTACTCTGTTTGCAGCTCAATCATTGGGTACACTAACGATAGGTAGATACAGTTGTTTCATTTAAATATATTTTCGTTTTACATGCATTTTACCATTGTATTTGCCATCAAAGTTATTGTTGATTAGTTGGAGAGGGGATACGTATATTTACACTGTTAGTCTTTTAGGTTGGGGATGGAACAAGTGTGAGGTTGGGAGCTCCTAAACCGGTTTTAACCCCCAGTTACATTTGTCACTGGCCGTTCCAATGTGGAACTTCCATCTTACCACTATTATCTCTTTGTTATGTTTGTGTGCGTCTCGTTGTGTTTTTATAAAAATGTACATTTACTGTGTTCGTCGTGGTGCTGTTGTGTTTTGTATGCGGCGTTTCCTGCATGACTCATACATGTACTATAAAAATCTAGCTTGAACAGGAATTCGAATATTAACAGACTCAAGTTCCAGACTCAAGTTCCATCCAAACTAAAGTAAACTAAATGAAAAAGTAGTATGGTCTAGCAGGCAAAGCCACATACAAGACGCAAACACCTCCAAAATATCGATAGACAGCATTGCCCACACACAACTACACGCCAATCACGCACATATACTCGAGATAAACACATAAATCATTAACAAGGACGCACGTACTAGAGACAAACATTCCAAACATGAAGAAAAGACGAGCTTACCCTGAACTGTTTTCTGAAAGTTTTGTCTAGTGAATTTCTCAGTATCATAGCGCCTGTTTCAGGGTTCAGGTAGAAGAATTTACGAGTTTCAGCATCTCCATTCATTATGATGATGACATCCTACAAAAGAGATATACAAGTATTTGGGAAATTATGCAAATTTTCTTATCTAAATGAAGCAGGATTTAGATTGTAATATTCCTGTATTTTTAATGAGCATTTTTTTAAAGGCTAGAAAATTGTGTCTGTAAGACACAGTGGTGCCCCCGTGTGGGTGCTTGCCTAGGTGTACGTAAAATTCCTAAGTCATTTGACCTTGACCTTGGGCTTGCAGGCAGCATGGGCCAGGTGCATAATGAAAGTATGGGTGGTGATGAATGTGTATATGCAATTCCATGCCAATAGCTTTAGCGGCTAGTGAGATATAAGATGATGAAAAAACTGTGACAACAAAATGCACTTAAAATTCCTAAGTCATTTGACCTTGACCCTGGGCTTGCGGGCACCATGGGCCGGGTGCGTAATGAAAGTATGGATGGTGTTGAATGTGTATATGCAACTCCATGCCAATAGCTATAGCGGTTAGTGAGATATGAGACTATAAAAACCTGTGACAACCAACTGCACGTAAAATTCCTAAGTCATTTGAACTTGACCTTGGGCTTGCGGGCAACATGGGCTGGGTGCGTAATGAAAGTATGGATGGTATTTAATATGTATATGCAATTCCATGCAAATGGCTACAGTGGTTAGGGAGATACAAGACTGAATAAACTGTGACAAAAAACTGCACGTAAAATTCCTAAGTCATTTGACCTTGACCTTGGACTTGCGGGCAGCATGGGCTTGGTGTGCAATGAAAGTATGGATGGTGTTTAATGTGTATATGCAATTCCATGGCAATAGCTACAGTTGTTAGGGAGATATAAGACAATGAATCAAAGGCCTGAATGGCCATAATGACTTTCTGGTTGGATATGGATGATAAGTGTAAATTGTTGTACACGTTAATAACAATAACGTCTTGAAATTGATAAAAGTATTAATAACAACACATTCTTTTGAAACACTATGCCCCTGAGTGTGACCAATATAATATAAATTTGGCCCGTGATGTGACATTTAACTGTTATATGATTACTATTCCATTGATTTTAATAAGTCCCCCTCATCCCCCCCAAAAATAAATAAAAATCTTCGCCTCCGTAAGTTGCACAGTCAGGCGTGCCAGGTTTGAAGTATGTATGTGCAAAGTTATTGCCAACATTAAAGTTTAAGCCAAGCCAACAAACCAACAAACGGCAAAATCAGCCCTTATTGATTGGGGCATAAAAATATGACAGACTGAAATAAAAGGAGCCATCTCATGATCTGCTGTTTATATATAGACATGCTTCTAGTTTCTACTATGGCCAAAAGAATATCTTAATTATATTCATGATGTCATTATTTCTTACATGAATATTCATGAAGTAAAGGGTCAATTAATGCGTTCATGTCCAAAGCTGATGCAAAAACTGAAGCACAACATCAAAGTTATACAAAGACTACCTATAATCCTACAATTTTTGTTCAACTAATTCTTACACAGAACATTATTTTTCCATGTTCAGCACTCGTTTATTTTGAATAAATGTAGTCTGCTTACAAATTGAAGGTAGACTGTTTTCTAATTACTAAGTAGATCCATACATGTACATACAATTACGGTAGTTGTTTGGAACCTGATGAAACTCAAATTCAGAACTACAGTCTGAAATAGAGTTGTAGTCTGAAAAAGACATTTCAACAAATTGCTACCTACTTTCGCTTTTAAACGACACAAACGTCTTGAGAAAACGACAGTGTCGGGGACTCGGCGGTTACACGATACATAGAAGAGGCTCTATTTTCACAGTTGTTATTGACACTGGAATATAATTTGATTGAATATGTGTTAAAAACCTTCTATGGATAATACTTACTTTGATAAGCCGATAGAACCCCGTGTTTTTACGGTTATACTTCGTGTAAGACTTAGTCGTGTGCCATATTCAAAACACGCTGTTCGATGCATGATACATGTGTATATGGGAATTCCGAATTTCATTGGTTGATTATTTTAGATTTCTTTGACCTTGTCCTTTATGAAACTTCCTATTTCTATTATGAGTACGGGTCAAACGGAAATGACCGAATACGACGCAAAAGGCAGTTTGATTGGCTGAATATGTAGGTCTATATGCTAATCAGTTACGAATGTGTATAAAATGCAATCGGAAACCTCGGCTATATTCCTTCTGCTTTAGAACGCCAAGGTGTTGCGAAAACTACGGTAAAAATATTCGTTCGCGTCTTCTTTGGAAAAGTAGTTAAGTCAAGTAGGCAGGCAAGAGTTTATTAAAATTCAAGACTTTTAAAAAGTTTATCTTTGTGTAGATTAGTAGTAATTATCTTACACAGCGAATTATTATTAAATACATGAAGAGTAAACAAATACATGAACATTTTACAACCAAACTAGTGCCGACTTGAAGAAAACTATTTTGTTTTGCGCATGTTCACAAGACAAGTGAAATCGTTGCCGTAAAGAGACCGATTGCTATATGACTCCGAAAGCCATAACAATCTGTGACAAGAAGCTGCACGTAAATGTGACAACCAACTGCACGTAAAATTTCCAAGTCAGTTGACCTCGACCTTGGACTTGCCGGCAGCATGGGTGGGGTGCCAAATGATACCACAATTGATGGTAATTGATGTGTATGTGAAGTTTCATAGGTATAAGTGTAGAAATTTCCGACTTATAACACTTGAAAAACTGTGACATCCGACTGCACCTATAAGCGTGGTACACGGAGAGACAGACGGACGGACGGACGGACAGACTGACAGACATGAGCAAAACATAATGTCCCCTGACTATCGTAAACGGGGGCATAAAAAGTGCAACATGACAAACAATACAGACCCTGAAAAGAGAACTTCTCTTGAAGCTATTTCACATGGGTCTATACCCTTTGCAAATGACATTAGTGACTCGTTTCCCACACTAAAAGGGTTCACTGCACCTTTGTATACTTCAATTCCAATATAAAAGAAAATTACTAGTTTCGAAAATGATGAAGACGACAATTAAGCAGCAGACGACAATTCAACAGATGACATAAATACTTAACATGTAAATAGACAGTCAACATACATGGTAAGTTAGCAAAGGTTATCAGTAGCCATTATATAACCAGCCCTTTCCCTGTTGAATATTCATTCATGGGGACACACTAATTTTCTATCAACTAATATTTTGATAATTTAGTATATACTACAAATTACTAATAGTATAACCATAAACAGGGAGAAAGAAGGATTAGCTTTATTATGCCCCCGTGTTAAAGTTCAATTAAAGTGTCGGACAATATCTTAAATTTTATTCTATACTACTTGTCATAGTAATGCATTCACTTGTTTTAACCGTTCCCTTCATGTGAACGTGTTTTCACGCATTTGCAAACAGAGTAGACCCAGATCAGACGGCTCTTGTAGTAAGTGGTTCCATATAGTGTGTGTGTAAATAATGTAAGTGAAGATGGTGTAAACGTAATGGCATGACCACATATAGTGGGTGTGGATGAATGGTGTAAGTGAAGATGGTGTAAATGTAATGGCACGCCCGCACGCCCGCACGCACGCCCGCCCGCCCGCACGCCCGCACGCCCGCACGCACGCACGCACGCACGCACGCACGCACGCACGCACGCACGCACGCACGCACGCACGCACGCACGCACGCACGCACGCACGCACGCACGCACGCACGCACGCACGCACGCACGCACGCACGCACACACACACACACACACACACACACACACACACACACACACACACACACACACACACACACACACACACACACACACACACACACACACACACACACACACACACACACACACACACACACACACACACACACATATATATAATGTAAGTAAAGATGAGGTTTAACCCTTTGCATATTCATGTAAAAATAAAGACATCATGAATATTAATTGGATTCATTTTTACATTGGCATATAAAAACATGATATTTTTGCTCAGGCAGTAGCAATACAATCATAGCTATATTATATCATAAGGAAACAGAACAGCCCCTGATCAGACGGCTCCAACAGGAGCCGTCTTATCTGGATCCACGCTGTTTGCAAATGTGAAAAAGCGTTTTGATGCAAGAAGTGATTAAGTTTACCTGATCAGCATCAGAAGCAGTCACTGTGAGAACTTGGGAGCCAACAGGATAAGTATCTGCAATGGTCTTAGTGTAAAGATTCGAGCTGAAGACGGGACCATTCAGGCTCCTCTTTAAAGGGCTGACCAGGCCAGAACGTGCCAATTGGCGTTTGTTGACACTATCATATGCCTGAAATGATAATCATGTTAATCATTCTTATGCTAAATTAATCAGACTTATAGATAATGGTGCGTATTAAATTACTAAAATCGTCATTTCTCCACCAAACTCTATGTTCAATGTCACAGCTTAATTTGGAATGGTTGCGACAGGTCGCAGTTGCGAAGTAACAACCAAGATGGAAAGACGTAAGTGACTTATTTTGTATATTTCTTATAAAAAATAAAATTGTTCTTGGTTACAGATCTTGTAAAGATTATAATTTCCGCTTCGAATGTCGAAATTTGTATATCATTCCACACTGGCAAAGCAATACCATTACAAATACTGCATTCTGCAAGAAATGTAACGGTTTGGATAACGATCGTGGTCGTTATGTCAGGGTCGGTTTAGGAAAGCGTCACGGTCTGGCTAACGATAATCAATTTCAGGTTTAATGCCTATTTTTAGCACTGCTCATAAGCTTTTGGGTTTTTAGTTTGGTAACCGAATTGGTCAACGAACATTCCTCATTGACTTTCAAAAACTGTATGAATTTTATTGGAAATAAAACTTCATGTTTCACACTAAGAAATAGTTATTTAGCATCTGAAATGGATCGATGCTTGGATCCAGATCCAATGTCGAGTTATTTAGCATATGTTCTGGATCAATACTTGGATCCAGATCAGATATCGAGTTAGTCAGTATCTGATCTGCATCAATGCTTGGAGCCAGATCAGATGCCAAGTTACTTAGCATACAAGTTATCCCAATATGCAGGTGATCTATCTGCTATATTAGATGAATATAGTTTGTCTCTAAATGAAAATTAAATGAATTATACAGATGTTCAAAATACTCTGGTCTGAAAGTTAATTTTGAAAACAAACACATGTGATATGGATAGGATGAAAAAGTACAGTACTGATTCAATTAAAACAAAGAGGAAACGTTCATGGGGAGTAAATAGGTTTAAATTGTTAGGGATTATATTTGATGTGGATCTTTCAAACATGGTTATGCTCAACTAGAATACAAACCCCCAAAAGCTCTAATGTTAAATTGGAATCGACGGTATTTAACAACTATGGGGGAAATCAGAGTAATTAAAACACTACTTCTTCCCCTACTTGATCACATCTCATCATGTTACTACCAAATCCGCCTTATGAATGAAAAAGTAGTAAAGTCAAACAGGAAAAGCCACACACAAAACGCCACCATCAATAAAACATTAAACACGTACAATCGCACAAGTACAAAGACACCAGACCAACACAAACGCAACGGCGAATACACACAAACACGCACACGCACGAGACGAAAACCATGAACCCGAAAAACACATAAATACAATGATACCAAACAACAAAAGCAATGGTGACAAAGAGAGTGCCGCCTTGGAACGGTCAGTGGCAAACCCACCAATGGGAGTTTGTCTTTTAGAGTGGGGATGGAATAAGTGTGAGGTTGGGCGCCCATAAACCGGTTTAACCCCCCAGTGACTTTTGTCACTGACCGTTCCAAGGCGGTACTTCCATCTTCCCCCTATTGTATGTTTGTTTTGTCTTTGTGCGTCTCTTGATGTTTTATAGCTATGTACATTTGATGTTTCCTTGTGTTGCTGTTCGGGCGACTGTTTGTTCTGTATGTGGTGTTTCCTGCATGACTCATTTTTGTACTTTTAAACATACGGACGTCCTAACCTCACACTTATCTCAAAGCCACCCTGGCTAAACAGACAGTGTAAATAAAGGTCTCCCTACCAGACTTCAAAACAACATAGAATACAGTAATCACAGGACAATATGTATAACATAGCGTAACAACTGTGATAGTCCGTCAAATATGTACTCAATGACTTTGCTGAAGACAGATCAACTGCAGGGAAGCCGTTAAGGCAATATATGAGTCTGGTAAGCTCATCTCATTTCTGGGTTTAAGAGTATACCATGATAGAGTACTTCCTCGGCCTGTCATAGATAACATTACCATAGAAATCTGGACGAGAAATACCTTGTTGTAGTAAAGTACGGACATTGCTAATGAGAGGTATATTTCGATAATAAAAATTTGAAAAAGCTTTCGGAATTCTATGATATCTGTTACCTTGCTTAAGAAGTTTATGAGTTATAACTAAATACGACTATTAAAATTTTCCATCAAAGAACAGGCTCGGGCAAAGCGAATAAGTTGAGAAATGCAAACCCCGTAATATGTAGACCGGGGAACATCTCCATCTCCATTTTGAAATCGAAATATCCCCTTTTATCGTATATTTTAGACGAAACTATCATCAGTGATGGAAAGATTCAAATAATAAAAGGAAGCCTGAATGTCGGATTGATTCGCTTTGTTTATAGTAAAGTCTTTTGGGTAAATAGTAGAAACCATATTTTCAAATCAAAGTACTGACAGTACTGAAGGTTTCGGACCATATATATGTCGATTGTGACTTTACAATACGAAAAAAAGCTTGGTAGGGAAGGACTGGTACCATTGATACATAGTAAGATGACCTCTAAAGAATTATTTCCTGAACTAAAATGGTGTTTAATGGAACTGTTTGTTAAAATTGACAGGTCATCTGAACATAATTGCTGTGAACTTTTCTGAAAATCCTGTCAGTGTTTAAGATATTGTTTAAAGAAATAAATTGATGACTAGTAGCACACACTGCAGTTCCAATAGCTCAATTTGCCACTGTGTGCCTGAAGTTTACTTAAATTGATATTTGAATGTAGTAAAGGGCCATTACTCTATTATTATTTGGCCGACGTTGGCGTCATATAATGTGCCCCATGTACCTATCCATGTAAATACCCCGTCGAATTTAAATGAAATCTGAGCAAGCTGTTCCAAGGTATGACTTTATCACAGAGCTAGACTGGATAAAGAAATTACAAACACCTTTTCCTTTAGGCCTTAATGATAACATCTTCCAAAGCGGCAACATTTCTAAAGATCCAAGTATCGATATTTTCTCTATATTTTCTATTCGAAAACGTAAAAGTAGATCACATGGCAGACGTAGAAATGGTAATATTAAGCGTAAATTACGTCGTAATATGTCTATTCATGATTTACATACTATTCTAAAACAAACTGGTAAACATTCTATGTTATCTTGTTTATCGTCTTTACCCTTTTCCTGCCTTAAGTCAATAGACGAAGAGGCTGATAAAATCTATATGCGTACAGATCCGTTAATTAATACTGCCTCACTTATACAAAGTTACACACAGCATGTTCTTCGTCCACGTATTGAAAAAGAATCTGAACATAAAAGACATTTTCTGAAACTTCAGTTCCTAAATAAAGGTATCGATTTTATTGATATTCAAAGTATATTTCGTGATAAGAATGTAATCGATGCTATTCCCAAATATTTCATCAACTCTGAATCACCTATCATCTGTTATAAATATAATAAACCTATTAGAAATGTTATTTTTAACTACAATAAAATTGTCTCTGACTTAAATATTGATGTTAATACCCCTATTTCTTGAGATTGTAGCATTTCTAGCTTTTGCTATAAACCAGTTGGTCATGTCATTACTGGTAATTTTGATATCATTAAGGATAAACGTCTCAGGACCCTCCTAACTAAAGTACCTAAATATAGATTACCTCCCCTTATTGATTTTGACGCTTGTCGAACTCATATTGCGGAAGCTATTCAAGAATTCTGCATCAAATGGTGTCGACGAGAACATGATGATGTTAATGCCCTTTCGGATTGGAAGAAATGTATTTTCGATATTATTGATACGCGAATAACTTTTTACAAATCAAATTACCATCTTTTACCACCTCGACCTAGAGTTACATTTCGCTACTTGAAGAAAAACATTTCTAATTTTCATTCAGATTATGTTCTTGTTCCTGCTGACAAGGCATCAAACAATGTAAATCATTATTTGAAGATTGTATTATGTTGATGTTTTAAAGAAGGAGCTAACTGATTCAAAAACTTATATAACAGTTCAAACACCTGAAAAAGATATAGTCTCGGAACATGTAAAAATGTGCAATAATTTTAAGTCTGGTCCTAACATAAAACAACATAAACTTTCTACTTTGTACTGGATTCCGAAACTACATAAAAACCCTTATAAAAGTACAAAAATGAGTCATGCAGGAAACACCACATACAGAACAAACACTCATAAGTCGCGTTTTATTGCCAACTCTAGCTGTTGTACCACTACTAAATTATCTATACTTTTGACGTCCTGTCTTACTACGATCAAAGAACATGTTAAACGCTACTGTGATAAAATATATGAAAATTCTGGTATTAATGTTTTTTGGTCCATAAAAAATTCAAATGATGTTTTAACAAAACTTGAAAATGAACAGTATAACATTTCTTTACTGAGCTCTTATGATTTCTCTACACTCTATACTACTCTACCTCACCATCTTATAAAGGATAAACTTATTAAATTAATAGAAAAAACCTTTGCCAGAGAAAACAAAATGTTCATTGCTTGTAATGTTCAACGTTCATTCTTTTCGAATTCAGAAGTTGAACATTACACAATGTGGACTTGCCTTGATGTTTGTAGATCTCTTACCTTTCTTTTAGATAATATATTTGTGCGTTATGGGGATACCATATATCGTCAAGTTGTTGGTATACCCATGGGTACAAATTGTGCCCCTCTTGTTGCAGATTTGTTTTTGTATTGCTACGAGAGGGATTTTATGCTTAGCTTAAAACCTGATACACAGACCGATATTGTTAATGCTTTTAATAAAACTTCAAGGTATTTAGACGATATTTTGAATTTAGATAATCCTTATTTTGATACTATGGTTTCTTCAATCTACCCAAAAGAACTGTCTTTAAACAAAGCTAATCAATCTGACATTAATGCTTCATTTTTAGATTTGAATCTTTCAATTACAAATGATAAAGTTTCGTCCAAAGTATACGATAAAAGAGAAGATTTTAATTTTAAAATTGTTAATTATCCTTTTCTAGATGGGGATGTGCCACGTTCTACATCTTATGGGGCTTATATTTCTCAACTTATTAGGTTTGCCCGAGCCTGTTCTTTGCTTGAAGATTTTAACAGACGTAATTTAGTTATAACTGATAAACTTCTTAAGCAAGGTTACAGATATCACAAACTTCGGAAAACCTTTTCTAAATTTTATTATCGAAATTTGCCTCTCATTAGTAAATATAATTGCAATCTACGGACGTTACTGCGACAAGGCATTTCTCAACCAGAATTTTATGGGGATGTTATCTACAAACTTAGGAAAATTCGGGGTCATATCCATTTTCATGATTTGTTTATAAAACGCATTAAAACATTTAAAAAGAAAGGTTATGATCCTATTATATTGCAACACACTGCATGTTTGGTTATCGACCCTTTTACAGTCGTCGGTAGCTACGCTTTCCTCTTTGCTTGCGCGATGACAGGCCGAGGGTAGTACTCTATGATGTATACTCTTAAACTTGGATACAGGAGGAGCTTACCAGATTCATGTATTACTTTTTCCCTGTCGTGCCCTTAACGGCTTACCTGCAGGTGCTCTGACTTCAGCAAAGTCATTGAGTACATATTTGACGGATTGTCACAGTTATTATGCTATGTTTTACATGTTGTCCTGTGTTCACCGTCGTCTATGTTGTGGGTAAGTCCAGCGGGGATACCTTTATTTACAATATTTGTAAAGCTAGGGTGACTTTGAGAGAAGTGTGAGGTTAGGACGTCCGTAAACCGGTTTAAACCCCCAGTGGTGTTTTTGCTGCTGACCGTGCCAAGGCGGTACTCTCTTTGTCACCCTTCCTTTTGTTTGCCTTGTGTCTTGCCTTCGTCTTTGTGTTTGTAGTTTGTTCATGTTGTGGAACGTTTGTCCCAGTTTCTTGTGTGTATTTTGGTGTTTTCTGTGTTCATTTCGTGTGTGTGTGTGTGCGTTTGGGTGTGTGGTTGTGTGTGTGTGTCATGCTGTCTATCGGTGTTTTGGTGGTGGTTGCGTATTGCATGTGGCTTTGCCTGCTTGACCTTACTACTTTTCCATTTTTAACAGTCACATTTCCTATATGGCTATCTGAAAGCAACAAAGGGTCATATTTCTGCTACTAACTGGTGGATTGTAACAGTATTTGGCGTGCATCAATCACTTATCCATCTATACACTACAACCAAGTTTGGATAAATTATATATGCCATGTGAATCTAAATATCATACAGTTAACAAGATCTAATTGTAACAAAATATGTTGCAGAATGCCCCCTAAACGAAACTTACAACTGTTATTGGTGAGCAAAATATCTAAATTTTGAACCAATAACAGGCCATTAGTGATCACTTGTTAGCATGGCAACCAACACTTTTGAAACAACTGCATATATATCCCTACTGACCAATTTTCCGAAAAATCAAATATGTAAAGTGTGACCCATTCAGAGGACACTACTCCATTACCATGGCGACCAAGTATTTCAAAACAACTTGACTGAGTTTGAGATACCCAAATACCCCTAAATGCCAATTTTCAGCAAATTTGAATTCCTTAAAAATTTGACCAATCAGATTTCACCATTCAGTTTCCATACCAACAAATCATTTCGAAAGACATACCAATCAATTCTGAGTGTCAAAATATCCCGACATACCAATTTTCGGCAAAATCGAACAATATCTGAATTTGTCGAAAACGATCTAAATTTTCGACCAATCAGAGCCACCATTCAGTTACTATGGCAACCAATTCTTTAAAAAGACCTACAAATTAGTCCTGAGTGCCAACATATACCGTAATACCAATTTTTAGCAAAATCAACCAATACATGTACTTCCGAAACACATACCAATTGATTTGGAGTACTAAAATATCCCATGATACCAACTTTCAGCAAAAAATCGAATGATATATAACTTCGCCAAACAATATCTAAATTTCGACCAATTATAGCCAACCATTTAGATTTTCAAAAAATAAAAAGTGGGATGTATGTATCAAGCAATATTCATATGAAGTTTCATTAGGATCGGACAATTACTTAGTTACTGAGAAATGCATTGGACAAGTTCATGACGGAAGAAGAAGAATTGGAAGAATCAGAATCGGAAGAAAGAAGAATAAGAAACGGAGCAAACACAGTACTCTACTTCATTTTGGGAAATTATTATATACCAGGGGGTGAAAATAACAGCATGCTTGTATGTTAACACAGATTAATGCTGGGGAAAAAGCTTAAACACACACTACAAACAAACATTTGTCAAGAATTATATACGTTCAGCATATATTATAATTAACATTCTAATGCAACATTTTTGTAACACGCATTCTGATTGGTCCACGTGACAAAATTTGAAGCATATAAACCACCGATCTACTGTCGGAAAAAATGAATATACTGTCGGAAACCGAATCACTAGAAAATTTACTACGAAATATTCATACGCGCATTCATAGTAAAATTGAATGAATGTGTCTGAATGAACGAAGACGCTGGCTGAATGAAATGTCAAATGTTTTCAATTTGCTTGTTTTTTTAACACACTTTATGGTTGTAGTCAATGTGAGTCTGACGATTCTACTCAAATATCTATCGCAAAGTTCCACAAGTTGATCCTGAGTCCATTTATTTCACATGTATAGCTAATTCACTGTCCTTGAACAAACGTTTCTCTTCCTCTGTTGTGAGGTGTATGTGGCCCTGTACCCTGTAAATATAAGAATAAAGGTATATAACCATGTAGCTGTGAGATTTATATCCATGCTAAAACTATTTAAGAAGGATCTGACAACACTTAAACATTACCAACCGATCACAGTCAATGATCTGAAAACACTAAAAAACTCAGGGTTCCTCTCTGTCATAAATCACAAATCTTTCCAAAAGAAAAGTGGTTTTACATAACCTTCGTGGTATAGATAGAAAACCTAAGATCTCTGACAAAAGTACGATTTATGAGTCATGCAGGAAACATGTCCTGTAAATCTCTGAAAACATACCTGATAAAACTGCACCCGTGATCGAACCATTTCATTCAGTATCCCAAACGTTCAGTCGATTATGAAGAATCATATACATATCAAGGCCTGTTGGTGAGCGTGTGCTGAACGAAATGATGAAAACAATTTCTGCCGAGGCTTGTTTCGTCAAAAGTTTTAAAACACAAATCACTGTGTCCGAGAGACCGCAATCATGCACTAGCTGTTGGCCTATGGTGGTGTCAAAACCAAGGAAATAATGAAAAAGTCCGGTCAACAGAATGAAGCCAGTGTCGGAAGCTATAATGCCGACTTGTTCGACAACCAGAAGCGGCGGTATTCTTCAATTCTTCAAGGACAGTCCCATAATGAGAATTCGCCCGCCCACTCTAGACCACTCGAGGACTCTTTACAAATTCCAAACATGCCTGTACATTGTCGCTCCTGATCATTTCCATTTGCATGTCCACTTGGCCTATCATCATTCTCATCAAATACACCAATCAGCCAAAGTATCTTGAATATGCCACCAGTTCCACATTGCAAACAATTTAAAAATTTACAAATTCCGTTGTCCATGTGCACAATTATTGTGGAATTTCGAGCAATGTCGAGGTCAAATTTGAAACATCTTTCGTAGTTTTGAAAGGGACGTACCGTCAGAAATTATAAGGACCATGACTTAACGGTTTTAATTTGTGAAAATCAAAGAATCAAGTGAAAACACCAGTTCATTAAATATAATCACAATTGCTAGGTTCCGGGAGAACTATTTTCTATATGCGTAATGCGGAGATATACGGTGTTTCATGACGTCATGTTATGACGACAGAGATAAATATCAAAGGACTTAAAGTATTGTTGGTTTTTTACCATCTGGATCTATGGTTTCATTAGAATAGGGATAACCGTTGCGTATTTGAAGATTTGCAGCAGTATATCGGTGGTTTATATGCCGCAAATAATCGTTTTACATGCTCCGCTAACGCGTCGCATGTAAAACTAAATTTGTGACATATAAACCACCGATATACTGCTGCAAATCTTCAAATACGCAACGGTTATCCCCTAATTATGTAACACAGACAATAAAAAATTCCACTATATCTCTTTTATAACTACTAACTCTCTATATTTGGAGTAATTATTCTTACAACCTGGTACCAAGCTCCTAAGACATTACACACATTATAAACATGGATCTTAGATAACTGAAAAGTCTATGATCAATGTTTACGATGCTTGTCACACATGATGTAAAAATATAATTATGATATTCCAAACTCAACATAAATACTTCTGATGCATTCAGAATACAGATTGCTTTTGAGACTCAAGGTTATCCATATATCTCCGGGACGTTTCACTACGGTCCGTGCTCCTTCGTGCAGAAGGGTCGGTGCCGAATATTATGATTTTTTTAGCTTTCTTCAACTTTAACTATAACTACTTATTATGCACTGAATATTAAATTACGTATTTCAAATAATAAACATGGACAATATTAGCCAATAAGCTCGATAAAAAGGTTTTTCTAATAAGAAAAATAATGCTTAAATTGTGGCCGATTTTTGGCTGCGAAATTCATATCCGCGGATATGAGTCATACCCGTCATATCGGGTGTTTATACTGTATCCTGCAATTTCCAGTCGTTATCTTCATTCCCATAGTTCGTGTGTAATGTGTAGAGATTGACGATGTTCCGACCATTATTCATTACTGTTTTCTCCGTAACGTTGTCTGTACCAATCCGACAAATTCAAGAAATGCTTGTAGATTTCAAAATATCCGCCTGACTTTCAGAAGTCGGTTACTTTCTGGGCCATTTTTACAGGCGCTCTGTGGTATATATTCGTACGCGACCAAATTTATCATATAACGTAGCATTTTACATGGCAAAGTTATTAATAATTGAAACAGTTGCATCCGCATTTTAATAATTGACACAAATACCAAATGAAGAATTATGGATATCGTTTATCCAACGCATTGCACTTGGAACTATATTTTTGTCTAGGGGTGTTAACAAAATCACATTTTTGGCAAAATGAAAGTAGAAATACGGGTGAAATACACCCGTAGATAACCAAATAATTTAATCGGCGCTACGTGATAAACATTCTGTCAACGTTAAACCATTCAAAATCTCTGCATTTGGGCTAATGAACGTATGCATTGTAAGCATCAATTGATATTTAGTAGTATAACAGTGATCTGATTGCGCATTATGGGATATGAATTTCTTTATAAATTTGCTTGAGGCATGCCATGGGGATGCATTACTATTAGGTTTCGGAAAGTAGTCCGAAACCTAAAAAGGATTATCCAAATTCAGAAAAACGTCTAAATACTTTGACATTTTATTAAAATCATTAACAATGGCAGATTGTGTATCAGGTTTTAAGCTAAGCATGGACTCCCTCTCATAGCAATACAAAACAAATCTGCAACAAGAGAGGCACAATTTTTTCCATAGGTATACCAACAACTTGACGATATATGGTATCCCTATAGCGCACAGATATGTTATCTAAAAGAAATGTTAAGATCTACAAACATCAAGGCAAGTCCACATTGTGTAATTTTCAACTTCTGAATTCGATGAGAATGAACGTTGAACGTAAAGTTACAATCAAGGAACATTTTTTATCCAGTCACCAGGCTTCTCTAGTGACATAATAAAGGGGGTGCAAATAAACTTAGGTTTATTAGGTTACTTCCGGTAGTGGAAGGTTTATTAGGTTAGTAGATAGGCGTAATGATTAGATATAACCATGGAACTATTTTAGTTTTCTGTAAATATTCATAAACATGTTGATGGAATAGATCTAACAGATCTATTTGGTCACCAGAAGAATTATTGAAATGAGAAAAAATAAAAATAATTGGCTACAGCTGGATTCGAACCCGCGCCTGATCCTACAAAAACTAATTCTAATCTCTCTAGAGACGTCGCCCTTACCGATTACGCCACTGAGGCCACATACAAAATGACGTTGATTTATCACTTTTATTAATTTAATCCACCGCTGGCAAAACCCGTTTTTGATAAAATCAAACCTGGAAGCAAAGATTGACAGATAAATAGTAAATGTTTTCTTTTCACTCTCATGATTATTTGATTGATAAACTCTTACAGGGGCGGTGATAGTCATAAACCTAAATATAGCCTGTTCAGTTCCATCGATTTCTGAGTGACGTTAGGTAGAATCTAAAAATAGAAACAGAGACTACGTAACTCGAATTTGACCAAAGACTATAGATCATGTCTGTTTGAAATAACTTATCGACCCTCGATTCAAATCTTCTTATTTTTCAAATTCAACCACGTTTCCCTTCTAGTAATACAAGTATCGAAACTATATTCCTCTGCGGTAGCTCATTAGATCTATTTACGTCTAAATGGAAGTGAAAAGGGAGGGATCCGTTGATCGAAAAACTGCATTTTCAATGTAAATTATTTCAAGAGTGTTATGAGTCTATAAAAAAGACATTTAACTATATTGACTGGATAAATCGAATAATAGGTTAGTGCCGTAGATGGGACGCCTTTATCCGACTCGGAGAGAAAACAGTTGAGGCTCGGCAAGCCTCGCCTCAACGTTTTCTCCCCTCGTCGGATAAAGCGTCCCATCTACGGCACTAACCTATTATTCTCTATATTTTCTTTGACTTTATTTGGCAAGGGAATGCAAAGGTAAAAAAGCAGTATTAGTTAAACAATATTTTGAAGTGGGTCTTAAAATGTTAACATGTTTTATTGAAGGTTTAAAATCAACTTCTTTGAGAAGATTAATAACAAATTATGATAAATGGAACAATTATTTTTTAGACTGTAGTATTGACAATAGTAAACTTTTCTCTTTAGGATCTGAGTATCTAAAGAAATTTGAGAAAGAAATATCAAATCCATTTTGGCAAGATGTCATAAAGCTTTCCATAAAATACAAACGTCATATACTCCTGAAAACGTAGCCGAATAAATTGCTGCACTATTATTCTATTACAAAGATATTCAAATAGGTGGAATGTGTGTGTTTTACAAACATTGTTTTATAAAAGGGATTTCACAAATAAATGATCTAATCATCCCTGAAGGAAACTTCTACAATCGTTTTGTGAACTTCATATTGACTTTGTAAAATGTTATGGTCTTATGAATGCTATAAAAATATTTTTGAATAAGTTTAGCTTTACAGTAACACTGAAGAAAATGCAAAATCCATTACTCCCATTAAATGCATTAATACTACTAACACAATCAAAATGTTCAGCTGATTTATATAACATACTGAATAAAAATAATGAAAAACCTACTGTAGTGACAAGATGGAACCAATTTTTACAGATAGAAGATAATGATTGGAAATGAATTTACAATGTCATATTTAAATACAACTTTGTGTATTTTATATTCGGGTACATTTGCTGTTTGTCGTTGTTGTGCTGTTTGGCCGGTTGTGTGTTCTGTATGCAGTGTTTCCTGCGTGATTCATACATGTACTTTCAGTACAGAAATGAGGTGGTTTCAGTATCGAATAAACCATAGAATTCTTCCAATACAGAAGTACCTTTTTAACATCAAAATCTCAGACAATCCTAACTGCGTTTGCGGTGAAATAGAAACAGTTCAGTATATGCTTTGGCCATGTCCAGAAACAGAATTAATTTAACAAAAGTCCAGCAGTGGTTAAATTAGCAAAATATATCGATTCTATAAATGAGAAGACATCTATCAATTTAAACAATTCATATTCAATGGCTGACATGACTATTCTACTAGAGACAAAGTACTATAAATATTTGACCCCAAAATGGAAAACTAATAACTAGATATTTAGCTCTGAAAAACATAGCAAAAAGGGATAATTAACTTGAACAGTTGTTCTGTATGTGGTGTTTCCTGCATGACTCATTTTTGTACTTTTATATGAAAAAGCAAAAAAAACAACAACAACACAAAAACAAACAAAAAACGAAAAAGTTGTTGAAATGAGAGAATCCCATGAAGCACGTTTATTATTTTTATTCCCCCCCTCCTTTTTAGCACCGTGAATTTTGTTGTATTATTCTTTAATATACATATATATGTCTCAAACGGCATTGTTAAAATTGTCTTTTCCTGTTGTGTTAATTTATTTAACTATTATACTTATAATAAACATGACACAATGCTACCAACGTACAATAATTATTGTGCGGTATGATGACATATAAGTGCATAGACGTATTTATCATATACTAAAAATAACGATGATATATAAAACACATTGCACGAACTGTTTTGAAGGGACTGACTTTAGAAAAGAGATGTTTGAGACAATTATTTAAATCTAAAATCTATCGGAGATTTGAATGTACCGGTGTACTGCTTGAAAGATTGTACTGTTTATGTCAGAAGGAAAGTCAGGATTTCCGTAGAGTAACAATTGCAAATTAATTTCTGCAAGAAACAGAAACTCATGAAAAATATTAACTCGTGCCTGATTATATAAAGAACATTCGAAAAAGTAATGATATGCATTATCATATGCATTTCCACTACTGTAGCTCGGATCCTCTAACACGTTACCCCCTTATAAATCATAATTTGAAACACTGCAAGTTTGACGTAGTCTTGTGTGTATGATGTTATCTTTCATGTTTCCAACGAAGTGGTGACATGATGATCGGGTTTGCTTGGGTGTAATAGCACTTTTGAATCGGGTCAGAGAGTCAATATTTCGAATTCCGTTATCGATACCATTCCATAATCTAACTGAAGAAGGTATGAAGGATCTGTCGCTTAGTAATAATCAAACTTTTGGTAAGACATAGTCCTTTCGATTCCGGAGGGAATAATTTGAAATACTTAAAGTACAAAAATGAGTCATGCAGGAAACACCACATACAGAACAAACACTCGCCCGAACAGCAACACAAGGAAACAGCAAATGTACATAAGTAGAAAAAACAACAAGAGACGCACAAAGACAAAACAAACATACAATACTAATGGTGGTAGTAAGTTTGATAAGTATGGAGGGACTATGTTATGATGAATCTTGTGAAACATAGTTATTTCCTTCTCTCTATAAGTTGATAAACCGTAGTATGTGTGTGTCATGCTATCTATCGATGTTTTGGTGGTGGTTGCATCTTGTATGTGGCTTTCCCCGTACATCCAATCAATATTGTTTTCTTCCTCTTGCAGGAATTGTTCTACATTCAATGCGTTTCCTCATACCTTAACACCGTACTTTGCACTTCATGGTGGCTTCGGTACTCATCGACATATTGTGTGACTATTTTTATTTCCCTTTTAAGATTTATGCCCTTTGCATTTTTTCTAGTGTGACTTACACCAATTGGACTTGCTCAGAAGTTTGCGAAGCACTAACCTTTCTTTTGGATAACATATTTGTACGTTATGGGAATGCTATATACCGTCAGGTAAATGGTATTCCTATGAGTACGAATTGTGCACCACTTGTCGCAGATTTGTTTTTGTACTGCTATGAGAGAGATTTCATGTTGCGTTTGAATCCTCAATCACAAGAAGATGTTATAAAAGCCTTCAATGAAACTTGTCGATATTTGGATGATATTTCTAACTTAGATAACCCTTTCTTCGATGCTCTGATTCCTACAATTTATCCTAAAGAACTCAAATTGAATAAAGCTAACCCGTCCGACAATTATGCAGCGTTTCTTGATCTAGACCTTAAAATTAATAATGGAATGATTTCTTCTAAAATATATGACAAAAGAGATGATTTTGATTTTAATATTGTAAATTTTCCTCATCTTGACGGGGATGGTCCCCGTGCTCCATCTTACGGGGTTTATATATCTCAACTTATTCGTTTTGCTAGAGCTTGTTCATCTATTGACGATTTTAACAGTCAAAATCTCATTTTAACTGAAAAACTGCTTAAGCAACGATATAGATACCATAAACTAAGACAAACTTTCTCTAAATTTTACTATCGAAATCTCTCGCTTATTGGCAAGTACAAATGTAATCTCAAGGTGCTTCTGCGACACGGTATTTCACATCCTGAATTTTATGGTGATGTGATTTACAAACTTCGTAAAATTATTGGACATACCCATTTTCTCACTTTGTTCATCAAATATATAAGACAATTCATTAAAAAGGGGGTTAAACCGGTTTATGGGCGCCCAACCTCACACTTATTCCATCCCCACCCTAAAAGGCAAACAGTGTAAATAAACGTATCCCCTCTCCGACTAATCTACAACAACCGCGACGGCAAATACAGTGGTAAAGTGCATGTATAACGAAAACATTTAAGTGAACAAACTGAAACTGTATCCACCTATCGCTAGTGTACTCAATGATTGAGCTGCAAACAGAGTAACTGTAGAAAAGTAATAAAGGGTACGACAAAAACGAAATAGTACAGATATCCGACGTTCTCCTTCCATTTCTGGCTTTAAGAGGTCGCCTTCATTGAGTACTAAACCTTTCTTGTCGGCGTACATGCAAAGAGGCCAGCGTGATTGCCAACTGTAACAGGGTTCACAACCAAACAGGCAGTATGTTGTAGTACTACAGGATCATATCCCTTTTTAATGAATGTTTTAACATATTTGATGAACAAAGTGAGAAAATGGGTATGTCCAATAACTTTACGAAGTTTGTAAATCACATCACTATACAATTCAGGATGTGAAATACCGCGTCGCAGAAGCGCCTTGAGATTACATTGGTACTTGCCAATAAGCGAGAGATTTCGATAGTAAAATTTAGAGAATGTTTTTCTTAGTTTATGGTATCTATATCCTTGCTTAAGCAGTTTTTCAGTTAAAATGAGATTTCGACTGTTAAAATCGTCAATAGATGAACAAGCTCTAGCAAAACGAATAAGTTGAGATATATAAACCCCGTAAGATGGAGCACGGGGAACATCCCCGTCAAGATGAGGAAAATTTACAATATTAAAATCAAAATGATCTCTTTTATCATATATTTTAGAAGAAATCATTCCATTATTAATTTTAAGGTCTAGATCAAGAAACGCTGCATAATTGTCGGACGGGTTAGCTTTATTCAATTTGAGTTCTTTAGGATAAATTGTAGGAATCAGAGCATCAAAAAAAGGGTTATCTAAGTTAAAAATATCATCCAAATATCGACAAGTTTCATTGAAGGCTTTTATAACATCTTGTGATTGAGGATTCAAACGCAACATGAAATCTCTCTCATAGCAGTACAAAAACAAATCTGCGACAAGTGGTGCACAATTCGTACCCATAGGAATACCAATTACCTGACGGTATATAGCATTCCCATAACGAACAAAAATGTTATCCAAGAGAAAGGTTAGTGACTAGCAAACTTCTGAGCAAGTCCAATTGGTGTAATATTTCATTTGCTCATCAGTAAAGAAAGCGTTTTCAGCATTACATGCCAAGAATGATGTTTTTTCCCGGGCAAATACTTTCTGGATTAAGTTAGTAAGCTTATCCGTAATTAAAATATGAGGAAGAGTTGGGTACAGAGTAGAAAAATCGTACGTGCTTACAGTGGATGCAAGATATATGTTGTTCTTAAGTTTGTTTAAGACTTCTGAAGAGTTCTTAATAGACCAGAAGAGATTTATTCCACAGTAGAATTTTACATGTTCATTAACCTTCGTTAAACAAGAAGTCAAAAGTATAGACAATTTAGTAGTTGTACATGAAATAGAATTTGCAATGAAACGCGCTTTATATGGTTTTTATGTAGTTTTGGTAACCAATACATTGTAGGAAGGTTATGTTGTGTAATTTTAATATCGGTTCCAAGTTGTTCACACTTTTTGACATGGTCTGAAACGATGGTCTTTTCGTCAGTAGTAACTGAAATGTATGACTTGGTATTAATAATTTCCTGCTTCAAGACATCGATATAATGTAATCGTCAAATAATAATTACATTATTCGATGCCTTATCAGCAGGAACAAAAACGTATTTTGAATGGAAATCCTGTAAACCCTTTTTAAGATGTCTAAAAGAAATTCTAGGTTTAGGTGGAAGAAGGTGTTTATTAGAGCTATAAAAGGAAATGCGTTTATCAATTATATCAAAAATTAGTATGTCAGACAGGACGTACTTTAAAAACCAGGACTCGTGAACACAGTTACAATTGCCGGATCAAAAAAGTGCGCAATTTTCTTTACCAGCAGTTTCGTCATACAGGACATTCCTTCAAATATGTTTCGGTTCAACCAGTAGAACAAATTCATTATGATTCTAAAACTACTAGCAGTTTCAAATCTAAAGCTCGTTTTATCACAGAGCCAGACTGGATAAAGTTACAAAAACCTTTTCCTTTGAGTCTGAATGATAACATTTACCAAAGCGGCAATGTTTCTAATGATTCATGCATCGATATTTTCTCTATATTTTCTTTTCGAAAACGTAAAAGTAGATCACATAGTAGACGTAGAAATGGCAATATTAAGCGTAAATTACTTCGTAATATGTCTATTCATGGTTTACATACCAATCTTAAACAAACTGGCAAACATTCTATGTTATCTTGTTTATCGTCTTTACCTTTTTCCTGTCTCAGGTCCATATACTAAGAGGCTGATAAAATCTATATGCGTACAGATCCGTTAATTAATACTGCCTCATTTATACAAAATTACACACAGCATATTCATCGTCCTCGTATTGATAAAAAACTTGAACATAAAAGACATTTTCTGAAACTTCAATTCCTAAATGAAGGTATCGATTTTATTGATATTCAAATTATATTTCGTGATAAGAATGTAATCGATACTATTCCCAAATATTTCATCAACTCCGAATCACCTATCATCTGTTATAAATATAATAAACCTATTAGGAAAGTTATTTTTAACTACAATAAAATTGTCTTTGACTTAAATATTGATGTCAATGTCCCTACTTCTTGATATTGTAGCATTTCTAGCTTTTGCTATAAACCAGTTGGTCATGTCATTACTGGTACTTTTGATATCATTAAAGACTCTCCTAACAAAATTACCTATTTATAGATTACATTCCCTTATTTATTTTGACGCTTGTCAAATGGTGTCGACGAAAACATGCTGATGTTAATTCCCTTTCGGATTTGAAGAAATGTATTTTTGATATTATTGATACGCGTATTGCCGTTTACAAATCAAATTAAAAGCTTTTACCACCTCGACATAGAGTTACATTTCGCTATTTGAAGAAACACTTTTCTAATTGTCATTCAAATTATGTCCTTGCTCCTGCTGACAAGGCATCAAATAATGTAATCATTATTTGAAGATTGTATTATGTTAATGTTTTAAAGAAGAAGCTAACTGGTTCACAAACTTATTAAATTAAACTTAAACGTCGCCCCGTACTTCATTCTCAGTGTTGTTATACCTTCTGATCCTTCGAGATCATGAATTTCAGTACTTCTTGTTCTGAAAATTGAATACCGCTTAAGCCGGTGCTAGGGGGCGTGAGCAGTGTTGCACTTTCAATTACTGTTCATGAACAGACTCAATCAAACCGAGTCTGCATTTTTCTCTTTTTGTGTTGCAATTTTTGCTCTCGGGGGATCATCTCCCTTCAGAATTTATAATCTTCACAATCAAACCGAGTCTGCATTTTTCTCTTTTTGTGTTGCAATATTTGCTCTCGGGGGATCATCTCCCTTCAGAATTTATAATCTTCACAACAGCAGGTGTTAAGTGCTTGTGTGGCGGCCGTAAATATCGCCCCGTACTTCATTCTCAGTCTTGTTATACCTTCTGATCCTTCGAGATCATGAATTTCAGTACTTCTTGTTCTGAAAATTGAATACCGCTTAAGCCGGTGCTAGGGGGCGTGAGCAGTGTTGCACTTTCAATTACTGTTCATGAACAGACTCAATCAAACCGAGTATGCATTTTCCTCTTTTTGTGTTGCAATATTTGCTCTACGAAGTACGGGCTGACGTTTTACAACAACCCTAGTTGTTGTACTACTACTAAAATATCTAAACTGTATACCAACACTTTAGGAAATCTGGCCATTCTTTTAAAGATGTTTTAGTACAGATTGTAGAGGATATATCATATGATAAGGATGCTACAAGTACCTTTAAATCAAAAGCTAGATTTATATCTGAATTAAATTCGATAAAAAAATGAAAACACATTTTCCTTTAGGATTGAATGATAATATTTACCAGACTGGAAATATTTCTAAAGATCCTGATATAGATATTTTTCTATTTTTTCTATAAGAAAATGCAAATCTCGATCACATGGCATTCGTAAAAATGGTAATATTAAACGAAAATCTCGTTTGAAAATGACTTCTTGATCTACATACTTAACGTCTAACTTCTGGTAAACATGCCATGCTTTCTAGACTTTCCTCCTTATCTATATCTTCATTAAAAGAAATTGACGAGCGGGCCGATAAGATTAATTTTAGATCAGATCCTCTCACAGGAACGGCTAATTTGATACAAAGCTTTACTCTGCATGTTCTCAGACCGCACATTGACAAACTATCTGAACACCAAGGATTCTTCTTGAAAAATCCTTTTATTAATAAAGGTATTGATTTTATTGACCTCCAAAGTATTTTTAGAGACAAAAATGTAATTGACACTATTCTTAAATACTTTAAAAATACAGAACCACCTATCATCTGCTACAAATTTAACAAACCCTTCAGAAATACAATTTTCAACTATAATATTAATATTATTAACTATAATAACTCAATATTAATGATAATATTCCTGATAATTGAAATTGTGCCACCTCAAAATGTTGCTATTCTCCGGCTGGTCATGTATTTAATGGTAATTTTGAGATATTTAAAGATAAACGTCTCTTTTGAATAAAGGTCCCACATATAGAATACCATCCTTGATAGATTTTAACTCATGTCGAGTTCAGATTGCAGAGGCTTTACAAAATTTTAGTATTAAAATGGTGTCGAAGAGAACGTGTTGAGTCTAATGCTCTTCCTAATTGGAAAAAACTAAACTTTGATATAATTATTTTTATAGCTCTAATAAACACCTTCTTCCACCTAAACCTAGAATTACTTTTAAACATCTTAAAAAGGGTCCAACGTATACGATAAAAGAGACGATTTTAATTTTAAAATTGTTAATTATCCTTTTCTAGATGGGGATGTGCCACGTTCTACATCTTATGGGGTTTATATTTCTCAACTTATTAGGTTTGTCCGAGCCTGTTCTTTGCTTGAAGATTTTAACAGACGTAATTTAGTTATAACTGATAAACTTCTTAAGCAAGGTTACAGATATCACACACTTCGGAAAACCTTTTCTAAATTTTATTATCGAAATTTACCTCTCATTTAGTAAATATAATTGCAATCTACGGACGTTACTGCGACAAGGCATTTCTCAACCAGAATTTTATGGGGATGTTATCTACAAACTTAGGAAAATTCGGGGTCATATCCATTTTCATGATTTGTTTATAAAACGCATTAAAACATTTAAAAAGAAAGGTTATGATCCTATTATATTGCAACACACTGCATGTTTGGTTATCGACCCTTTTACAGTCGGTAGCTACGCTTCCCTCTTTGCTTGCGTGATGACAAATATCGTATATTTTAGACGAAACTTTATCACCTCCCTTCAGAATTTATAATCTTCACAACAGCAGGTGTTAAGTGCTTGTGTGGCGGCCGTAAAACGTTGCCCCGTACTTCATTCTCAGTGTTGTTATACCTTCTGATCCTCCGAGATCATGAATTTCAGCACTTTTGTTTTGAAAATTGAATACCGCTTAAGCCGGTGCTAGGGGGCGTGAGCAGTGTTGCACTTTCAATTACTGTTCATGAACAGACTCAATAAAACCGAGTCTGCAATTTTCTCTTTTTGTGTTGCAATTTTTGCTCTCGGGGGATCACCTCCCTTCAGAATTTATCATTTGTAATTGAAAGATTCAAATCTAAACATGTTATGTTATGATGTCAGATTGATTCGCTTTGTTTAAAGACAGTTCTTTTGGGTAAATTGAAGAAATCATAGTTTCGAAACAAGATGTGTTTGTGAAACACTATGTCCCCTCAATATGATATTTGACCCTGAAGGATGACCTTGGTCTTGACATGCCACTCCTCAAACTGTGCAGCTTCATGGGGTACACATGCATACCAAATATCAAGTCTGTATCTCTAATGGTTCAAAAGTTATGTCCAATGTTAAAAGTTGGTGACCTTTGACCATGAAGGATGACCTTGACCTTGACATGTCACCCTTCAAACTGTGCGGCTTCATGAGATACACATGCATACCAGTATCAAGGCTGTATATCTACTGGTTCAAACGTTATGGCCAATTTTAATGACCTTTGACCTTCAAAGATTACCTTGACCTTGACATGTCACCCTTCAAACTGTGCAGCCAAATGAGAAACACATATATACAAACTATCAAGTCTGTATCTCTACTGGTTCAAAAGTTATGGCCAATGTTAAAGTCGGTTACCTTTGACCCTGAAAGATGACATTGACCTTGACATGTCACCCCAAACTGTGCAGCTTCATGAGATACAAATGCATACCAAATATCAAGTATGTATCTACAGGTTCAAAAGTTATGGCCAGTGTTAAAGTCGGTGACCTTTGGCCCTAAAAGATGACCTTTACCTTGACATGTTGCCCCTCAAAATGTGCAGCTGCATGAGATACATATGCATACCAAATATCAAGACTCTATCTCTATTGGTTCAAAAGTTATGGCCAATTTGAAGTTGGTGACCTTTGACCCTGAAGGATGACCTTGACATGTCACCCCTCAAACTGTGCAGCTTCATGACATACACAAGTATGCCAAATATCAAGTATCTATCTGTACTGGTTCAAAAGTTATGGCCAATGTTAAAGTCGGTGATTTGACCCATATGTTTGACCTCTGACCTTTAAGGGTGACCTTGACCTTTACATTTCACACCTCAAAATGTGCGGCTTTATGAGATACATATGCATGCCAAATATCAAGTCTCTATCTGTACTGACTCAAAGTTATGACCAATGTTAAGGTTGCGTTAAAATGTGCGGCTTTATGAGATACATATGCATGCCAAATATGAAGTCTCTATCTGTACTGACTCAAAAGTTAACACCAATGTTAAGGTTGCGTTAAAGTCAAAGTTACAGACAAACAGACAATTTGACCTTTGACCCTTAAGAATGACCTTGACATGTCACCCCTCAAAATGTGCTGCTTCATGAGATACACAAGCATGCCAAATATCAAGTCTCTATCTCTACTGGTCCAAAAGTTATGGCCAATGTTAAAGTCAGTAATTTGACCCATATATTTTACCTCTGACCTTGAAGGATGACATTGACTTTGACATATCACCCCTCAAAATGTGCGGCGTTAGGAGATACATACGCATGCCAAATATCAAATCACTATCTGTACTGGTCCAAAAGTTATGACCAATGTTAAAATTACAGACAAAAAACAGACAATTTGACCTTTGACCCTGAAGAATGACCTTGACCTTGACATTTTACCCGTCGAAATGTGCAGCTTCATGAGATACACAAGCATGCCAAATATCAAGTCTCTATCTCTACTGGTTCAAAAGTTATGGCCAATGTTAAAGTCGGTGATTTGATCCATATATTTGACCTCTGACCTTGAAGGATGACATTGACATTGACATTTCACCCCTCAAAATGTGCGGCTTTATGAGATACATATGCATGCCAAATATCAAGTCTCTATCTGTACTGACTCAAAAGTTATCGACCCTTTTACAGTCGGTAGCTACGCTTCCCTCTTTGCTTGCGCGATGACAGGCCGAGGGTAGTACTCTATGATGGTATACTCTTAAACTTGGATACAGGAGGAGCTTACCAGACTCATGTATTATTGTTTCCCTGTCGTGCCCTTAACGGCTTACCTGCAGGTGCTCTGACTTCAGCAAAGTCATTGAGTACATATTTGACGGATTGTCACAGTTATTATGCTATGTTTTACATGTTGTCCTGTGTTCACCGTCGTCTATGTTGTGGGTAAGTCCAGCGGGGATACCTTTATTTACAATATTTGTAAAGCTAGGGTGACTTTGAGAGAAGTGCGAGGTTAGGACGTCCGTAAACCGGTTTAAACCCCCAGTGGTGTTTTTGCTGCTGACCGTGCCAAGGCGGTACTCTCTTTGTCACCCTTCCTTTTGTTTGCCTTGCGTCTTTGTGCTTGTGGTTTACACTGTTTGTCTTTTAGGATGGGGATGGAATAAGGGTGAGGTTGGGCGCCCATAAACCGGTTTAAACCCCCGGTGACTTTTGTCACTGACCGTTCCAAGGCGGTACTTCCATCTTCCTCCTATTGTATGTTTGTTTTGTCTTTGTGCGTCTCTTGTTGTTTTTTCTACCTATGTACATTTGCTGTTTCCTTGTGTTGCTGTTCGGGCGAGTGTTTGTTCTGTATGTGGTGTTTCCTGCATGACTCATTTTTGTACTTTTGTTCATGTTGTGGAACGTTTGTCCCTGGTTCTTGTGTCTCTTTTGGTGTTTTCTGTGTTCATTTCGTGTGTGTGTGCGTGCGTTTGTGTGTGTGTGTGTGTGTGTGTGTGTGTGTGTGTCATGCTGTCTATCGGTGTTTTGGTGGTGGTTGCGTCTTGCATGTGGCTTTGCCTGCTTGACTTTACTACTTTTCCATTTATGACCAATATTAAGGTTGCGTTAAAGTTACATTGAAAAAAACAGATAATTTGACCTTTGACCTTGAAGGATGACCTTGACCTTGACATGTCACCACTTAAAATGTGCGGCTTTATGAGATACATATGCATCCTCAGGAGTGTGGGCGCTCGATGTCACTTCGAGCGCTTTGACTCGGAACGAGGGCGCCCGCCTAGTGCCAGCTAACGCAAGCTAGCCTACTCGCGAGGTGTATCGCTTTGACACTCGTTTGTGTTTCCAAGATAGCTACCAACAAGGTAACAGAAGCAACCGACTGGAAGAAAACAATCGTAATTAACAAACAGATGTTCTAGAACAAAAATGTACATGATTTTTAGAAAGGGCGCTCGATCGCGTTCAGCAGTGATACTTTTGCTCGGCAAGTGCTCAATCAAGCGCCCGCGCTCCTGAACAGGCCTCTGGTAGCACATCGGACTATAACCCGGCACGTAAACCGAGACGGACATCGGTCGGTAAGAAGGGTAAAGCCACAAAAGAAAACGTAAAAGGTCAAAGTTGCCTTGACAAATTCATGCAGAACGAGAGCTTCACACCCAGCAGACGGAGAGCTAGCTCTCTCCCACGCTCTCCACCAACTCCGGTAGAGACTTTACACGAAAACGCAAAGAAATCCCGGCAAAACGAGAGCGACAGCGATAGCGATAGTGACTGATAAGTGTACTCTCTAATATACTGATATACTTCGAATATGGACAGTTTAATGGACTCCGAAACCGATCTCGATTTCAAAGGTGTTATTACTATAAAAAATAACACGCATTCACTGTGCCATCTACTAAAGGTGCGCAATATGGTATTTGATAGATACAGTACGAAATGGTTTCGCTAGCAAATTGGCGGATCGCCCGAAATCGTTAATGAAAGGATGTGCTGCGTTATGTTTCCTACTGTAAACGTCGCTTACCCAAGTAGGACTACGCTAAGTTGTCTCACGTGGGTCTACCCTGTCTACAGGGACCTTGTAAATAACTCCGGTATATATGAGAATGTGCTATGCGTGCATTTAAGCATCACACGCTGTTTCGTCCATTGGATGGAATGCACAATACACACAATGCTGAGCACGTTGGAAAGCACCAATGAGCTCTACACTGCGTGAATTGATGAACAGTATGCATCTGAAATGTACGCGCTCAAAAGGTGTGGTTGGGTGTCCGTCCATTCTTATGTTTCGCGTATCATCTATTTATGCGAAGAGTCGAACGAGACCGCTAACGTCGGAAAACTCTCGTGCGACCCTTTAAAAATAAATAATGCGTAAGAAACACTTTGACACTTCAAGGTGCTCATACTGGGGATGACACATGAGTGAACATTATTCACATGTTTCCTCGCCATGTGTTATTATATTATATGTGATTAAAGACAATGGTGATATTTATAAGTATATGCTGTTAACAAACCATACGTTTTATTGGTTTGCTCTTAGTAAGATTTAATAACATGTATGGAGTATATATTGCAAACAGTGCAGATTCCGACAGGACTGGATATACACTTCATGAGAGCTATTTCATGTTGGCATCAATCTGCAATATTCGCGCCAATCCATATACTATATACATGTATAGTCAAATAGCAAATGATGCAGCCACTGGTGAGACGGTTCCCAGTAGAGCTGTCTCATCTAAGTCTGCACCATTATACATGTGTCCTCTCAAAGTGAACTTATATTATATGTGTAATACATTAATGACACGAAGTCTACACGCCTGCATCACTGCATTCTATTTACTTTTGAGTTGTAGCTGTATTGAGAACAGTGTAAACCCGATGGGACTACTCCGATCCATTTGTCTCAGCCGGATCTGCACCGTTCAGTCGTTACTTTGTAGCAGCTTAATGTTTAGAAAATGCGTGTAGAAACCCTTATAGACTCTGTTTGAGCAATGTTTGACGTAGCTGTCAAATTAGGTCTGCATCATGTACATGTTTACTTTCAGTGTATATATTTACTACGCAACAGTTCAGGTAAACGTGGGCATGCGTAACTACATTCTGTTTATTGTTAATTTATAATTGTCTTGGGAACAGTGTAAACATGGCGAGATTACTCCGATCCATGTTATCTCAGCTGAATCTACTCCGTTCAGTCGTTATTGTTGACAACTTAATGTTTAAAATGCATGTCGACAGACAGTATAGCTATCGAAATTTGGTCTGCATCATTAACATGTTTACTTTCAATGTGCGGTACAGGTAATATTATATGTTTACTGTACAACAACCCTTGTAAACGATTGGGGCCAGTAGTGGAAAATATTACGCTGTGATGGTTAAATATGGGATATGTGAATTGAGAATGTGTAAATACTCTACATGGCCTGCGTAACTGCTTTCTTTTACTGTCAATTTTTAATTGTGTGGAGAACAGTGTAAACCCGATGAGATTACTCTGATCCATGTTGTCTCAGCTGGATCTACACTGTTTAGTTGTTACTGTTGGAAAGATCGGTGGCAGCTTGATGTTTAAAATGCATGCCGGCAAACAATGTAGACTCTGTACTAATTTTAGCGTAGCTGTCGTAATTAGGTCTAGGTCATTTGCATTGATATATATGTGCTGCACGGCAGTCCAGGTAAACATGGTCCTGTATAGCTGCATTCTGTTTATTGTTAGTTTATAGTTGTCTTGAGAACAGTGTAAACCTGGTAGTTACGAGTCATATTATCTAAGCTGGGTCTACTCGGTAGCAGCTTAGTGTTTGAAATGCATGCCAGCAGACAGTATAGACTCTGTTTGAATAACATTTACTGTAGTTGTCAAAGTGAGGTCTACGTTACTGTTTTCCTTCAATGTGCGGTGCGGGTCTATAATGCTATATGTTTACTATACGATAGCCCAGAGGCCTGTTCAGGAGCGCGGGCGCTTGATTGAGCGCTTGCCGAGCAAAAGTATCACTGCTGAACGCGATCGAGCGCCCTTTCTAAAATCATGTATATTTTTGTTCTGCGGTCGGGTTTGTTTGTTCACAACAGCAGGTGTTAAGTGCTTGTGTGGCGGCCGTAAAACGTCGCCCCGTACTTCATTCTCAGTGTTGTTATACCTTCTGATCCTTCGAGATCATGAATTTCAGTACTTCTTGTTCTGAAAATTGAATACCGCTTAAGCCGGTGCTAGGGGGCGTGAGCAGTGTTGCACTTTCAATTACTGTTCATGAACAGACTCAATAAAACCGTCTGCAATTTTCTCTTTTTGTGTTGTAATTTTTGCGCTCGGGGGATCACCCCCTTTCAGAATTTTTAATTACGATTGTTTTCTTCCAGTCGGTTGCTTCTGTTACCTTGTTGGTAGCTATCTTGGAAACACAAGCGAATGTCAAAGCGATACACCTCGCGAGTAGGTTAGCTTGCGCTAGCTGGCACTAGGCGTTCGCCCTCGTTCAGAGTCCAAGCGCTCGAAGTGACATCGAGCGCCCACACTCCTGAACAGGCCTCAGGTAAACGACTGGGACCAGAGTATTGGATTATTAAGTCACCACGTGTATGATGTCAGACTGTGTTGTCAGTGGGTACAATGGTGCGGTGTACGTGCAAGCGACGTGTAAGCGACTATGCAACATATTACGCATACGCCTCGATAGCAGTTACGTCCCTTTTGAAGTTTATGTTACATCCTTTAAATTCTGGGATTATCTTCAATATTTAATATCTCGTCAACTACATTTACTTTCATTAAATGCACATGGTTTAAGAGGTAAAGAAAAGCGAAACAAATTAAAAGAATATATTAGATTACAAAAAGTAGGTATACTGTTTCTTCAGGAGACACATTTTACCATAGACATATCAAATATTATTAAGACAGAATTTGAACAATGGATTATAATTAACTCATACGGAACTAATGCCAGCAGAGGCTGCTCAATATTGATAAATAAACAATTGCCACATACCACTATTGACTTTCATACAGATCCCTTAGGACGCTACATTCTTCTAAATATAACATTAAACGATGCCATATACACGCTTGTTAATATTTATGCATACAATGATAAAGTAAGTAGAAATATTTTCTTCGAAAACATTAATGACTTAGTTGAAAATAAAGCCCAAGGAATAAAAATAATAGGAGGCGATATGAACGAATGTCTCGAATCCATAGACAGATACACTGATAATAGGAAATTAAAGACAACACACAAACCTGTAAAATCTCTTATCAATTTGATAAAAACACAGGATCTAACTGACGCATGGAGAGAAAAAAAACAAATCAAAACGTCAATATACATGGAAAAGAAAAACTGGAATCGAAAGAAGTAGGATAGACTTTTGACTCATAGAGAGTAATATCATGCCTCTTGTTCTTAAAGTAGATATTAGACCAGCATGTATTAAATATACAGACCATCTTGCTATATCTATTAAGATATCTAAACAAAACGGACGAGGATCTGGATCTTGGAAATTTAATAATATGTACTTAACAGATACGCAGTTTACAAATATTATATCAACATTAATTGAGACAAATAAAAACAAGTATAAGCATGAGTCCGCTAAAAACTTATGGGAACTTATCAAATTAGATATTAAAGAAGCTTCAATAAATTACGCAAAACGTCAGTCAAAACAACGAAGAGAAAAAATTTTAGTACTAGAACAACAGCTGGCAAATTTACTTGCAACAGAGAGCGAAAATAAGAATAAAATAGACGAACATGACATAATAAGATTAGAAAACGAAATTCAGTCGCTATATAACGTAAAAGCAAAAGGCGCACAGGTCAGATCAAGAATAAATTTTATTGAAGAAGGCGAAAAAAACCCACAAAATGCTTTTTAAATCTTGAAAAATCCAGACAATCAAGAAAGTCAATTTACGTCACTTGATATTAATGGTGAGACAATAAGCGATAATTATAAAATATTAGAGGAAGAAGTTAAATTCTACGAAACTTTATATGCAACAAGTGACATAAAGCAATCTGATATCATATTATAAATAAGTATCTAGATAATACGACTTTTAATAATACCTTATCAGAAGAAGATGCCAACCATTGTGAAGGAAAGTTTGACCTAAGTGAACTAAGTGATGCTGTAAAACAAATGAAAGCAAACAAAAGTCCAGGTCTAGACGGTCTTACCTCTGAATTTTACAAATGTTTTTGGCCACTCATTGGAAACATGATTACCGACTCTTTAAATGAAAGTTTTTGTGATATGGAAATGTCAAACTCTCAAAAAATCAGCGCTTTATCTCTGATATATAAAAAGGTGATCCAGCAAATTTAGATCTCGCTTTTAAATAATGATTACAAAATAGCTGCCAGGGCACTAGCAACTAGATTAAAAAAGGTAATACATAAAATTATTCATCTGGACCAACAGGGTTATATACAGAATAGATTTATAGGTTATAATTTAAGTCAGATTCAAGATATAATAGATTACGCCGACGATTTACAGTTGGAAGGTGCAAGTTTATTTTTAGACTTTCGTAAAGCCTTTGACACCATCGAGTGGAACTTTCTTTTCAGTGTTTTACAGCGATTCGGTTTTAAAGAACAATTTATTAAATGGGTTAAAGTTTTATATGCAGATTGTAAGTCTTGTATCTTTAATAACGACTACAGATCTCAACTTTTCAACCCTTCAAGGGGAATCGACAAGGCTGTCCGATCTCTGCTCTGATGTACATTATTGCTGCCGAATTCCTTGCTATCAATATAAGAAATTCTGAACATATTATAGGAATTGAGGTAAATCTATTAGATGAAAAGCGATCTCTTAAAATTTCTCAGCTAGCTGATGATACTACATTGTTTTTAAGGAAAAGACATGAAATTGTAACGGCCATAGATACAATAAAAGAATTCGGAAATTATTCTGGGCTTAAACTAAATAAAAACGAAACAGAAGGAATGTGGATTGGATCTAACAAATTGCAGAAAGAAATTGTAGGAGATATATCATGGCCAGATCATCCTATTAAAGCGTTAGGGGTATATTTTGGACACAATTAAGGACAAATGTATCAATCTGAATTGGGAATCAAAAATTTTAACTTGTAAAAACATAATTGAAAACTGGAGTAAACGTAGGTTAACATTTTATGGAAAGATACAAATAATAAAGACACTGCTATTGCCAACATTTACATATCTCTTTCATAGCCTTACAGTACCTCAGTCGATTTTAAAAAAGATAAATACTATTCTGTATGGCTTCTTATGGGGAGGTAAACGTGAGAAGATAAAACGAGCAACACTTATAGGAAATACATCACAAGGGGGGGGGGCTTGAAATGATTGATGTAGAAACATATATTAATACAATAAAACTAAAATGGATAAAAGCGTTTATATCTGATGACGATGCCAATTGGAAATTGATACCAAAATATCATTTCCAACCTTTTGGAAAAAAACTTTCTTATATTTTACACTTAGACAGCATGAAAAGTATCAATACAAATAATCTCCCCGACTTTTACAAAAATATGTTAGAAACCTGGATCAGGACAAATAATTTTAAGGAGAAACGTATTTTAACATTTAACGAGGTAAGAAAAGAAATCATATGGGGAAATAGACTCATAAAAATTAATGGTAAATGCCTTATGTTTACGAGCTGGATAAATTCAAATTTGATTTTTATTAACAATATTATCAACGAAAAAGGAGAAATAAAATCATTTTAGGAAAACTCTTTGACAAAAGAAACTGGATTATTGAATTTGCAAAACTTATTAAAACAATTCCGAAAAGGTGGAAACGTTTAATGAAAACGGAGACTTCTTGTAAAACTAGAATTAAAACATCTTTAGTAATAAAGGTACGCAGCAAAAACATTATAGAATATAATAATAAAACAATATATCAACTATTACTCTCCAAAAAAGTTCATACTCCTATTATACATCGATTTTGGAATGTCAAATTTGACACTAATTTACCCTGGTCAGAAATATACAAATTCATTGATAAGATATTTGATAACAGACACAAACAATACAAATACAAAACAATTAACAGCATATTTCCAACAAGAGCAATTAGATACAAATGGAAAATGGAGAACTCCCAAAACTGGTTAATATGCAATGAAATCGAAGACTATGAACATATATTCATAAACCGCTCGAAAGTACAATTATTTTGGGGGAAAATCGTGGTGCTGTTTAGAACATGCGGTATTGAAAACAACATAAATAATCTTAAAACACTTATAGTAGGATATAAGATTACAAATACGGACTATTTTTATGTAAATATTATACTAACAATAGTAGGTTTTAGTATATACAAGTCGTATTTTCTTAGTGAAAATTGGATGCTTCAAGTTGATATATACAAAGTGTTTGTTCATGAAATACAAATACTACTACAATTCCTGAAGAACAAAGGTATAAGGAATCCCTTTATATCAAGGTTTAATCAAGTAATGAGTAACGGGTAATAACTGTTTTTGTAATAGCATTGTACTTATAGTTGTAATAATTATAAGAAAGCAGAAGCATTATCACTAGAACACATTACAGTAACTACTCCATACTTTCAGATAACGATATAGTTAATATTAATAAGATTAGTGATCAGATACGACTGTTATTGTGGTTATAAATAACAATAATGTGTTGCTCTGTTCCTGTATTTTCACATTATGATTGTGTACATCTGTATATATGTAAATAGATATTATACTGAATAAAAGAAGTCTAGACTTCACCCCCCCCCCCAAAAAAAAAAAAGAATGAAGAATGAACGTTGAATATTACAAGCAATGAACATTTTGTTTTCTCTGGCAAAGTTTTTTTCTATTAATAAGTTCGACGGGGATACCTTTATTTACACTACAGTAAAATCCCGCAATTGCGACACCCTAAAAGAGGTACACTTCTTGGTGCTGGATTCAGGTAGTAGCTTAATGCATTAAGTAACCACCTGCTTATAAAGGCAGTTATGCATATTCTTTAAGTGGTCGCATTAGAGGGGTTCTACTGTATTTGTTACGCTTGGGTGAATTGAGATAAGTGTGAGGTTAGGACGTCCGTAAACCGGTTTAATCCTCCAGTTGTGATTTTGCCACTGACCGTTCCAAGGCGGTACTCTCTTTGTCACCCTTACTTTTGTTTGTCTTATGTTATGTCTTTGTATTTGTGATGTTTTCATGTTTGCAATGTTTATCTCTAGTACTTGTGTGTTAATCCTTTCTGTGTTCATCTCGTGTATGTGAGAATGTTTGGGTGTGTCCTTGTGTGTATGACCATCTATCGATGTTTTGGTGGTTGTTGCGTCTTGTTTGTGGCTTAGCCTGCTTGTGACTCTACTACTTTTTCATTGTAAAGAAAACTCAGGTTGCACAACCCATTCAGTGTAGACCCAGATCAAAGTTTGGTAGGAGTCTTTCGCCTAGATTTAAGCTGTATAGAAATAAAATCCCCATTCAGATCATTGTCAGATCATATCAGTATATAGTGTCATAGCATAGACCCTATTGAAGTTTACCATATTGAAGTGATTTACAAACTTCGTAAAATTATTGGACATACCCATTTTCTCACTTTGTTCATCAAATATGTTAACAAATTCATTAAAATGGAATATGATCCTATAGCACTACAACATACTGCATGTTTGGTTGTTAACCCTTTTACAGTTGGCAATCACGCTGGCCTCTTTGCATGTACGCCGACAAGAAAGGTTTAGTACTCAATGAAGGCGACCTCTTAAATCCAGAATCGGAAGGAGCACGTCTGATATATGTACTATTTCGTACCCTGTTTGCAGCTCAATCATTGAGTACACTAGCGATAGGTGGATACAGTTTGTTCACTTAAATGTTTTCGTTATACATGCACTTTACCACTGTATTTGCCATCGCGGTTGTTGTATATTAGTCGGAGAGGGGGTACGTTTATTTTACACTGTTTGTCTTTTAAGGTTGGGACGGAATAAGTGTGAGGTTGGGCGCGCAAAAACCGGTTTAACCCCCCAGTGACTTTTGTCACTGACCGTTCCAAGGCGGTACTTCGATCTTCCCCCTATTGTATGTTTGTTTTGGCTTTGTGCTTCTCTTGGTGTTTTTATAGTTATGTACTGTTTGCTGTTTCCTTGTGTTGCTGTTCGGGCGGCTGTTTATTCTGTATGTGGTGTTTCCTGCATGGCTCATTTACAAACGGATATTTACACCCGCTTTGAGGGTTAGAGATACATTTGAATTTTATCAATATGTAAAGACATAACGTAAATTCATAGTACGGAGATGATAGTACGCCGTGTAGCTTGTTTTGGATGGTCTGTGGTTCTACCTTGATGACATCTTGGATTGGAATCAAACATAGGGATCAAGTACAGAAAAGCACCAAGGTCCTTCTTGGACCTGGAATTAGCCGAACATTGCCACGTACGTTTGTCGCTATAACACTTTGTGTGTCGAAATACTCATAGACCACTTGGAAGATTGATTTGTTTATAAAACGCATTAAAACATTTAAAAAGAAAGGTTATGATCCTATTATATTGTAACACACTGCATGTTTGGTTATCGAACCTTTTACAGTCGGTAGCTACGCTTCCCTCTTTGCTTGCACGATGACAGGCCGAGGGTAGTACTCTATGATGGTATACTCTTAAACTTGGATACAGGAGGAGCTTACCAGACTCATGTATTACTTTTTCCCTGTCGTGCCCTTAACGGCTTACCTGCAGGTGCTCTGACTTCAGCAAAGTCATTGAGTACATATTTGACGGATTGTCACAGTTATTATGCTATGTTTTACATGTTCACCGTCGTCTATGTTGTGGGTAAGTCCAGCGGGGATACCTTTATTTACAATATTTGTAAAGCTAGGGTGACTTTGAGAGAAGTGTGAGGTTAGGACGTCCGTAAACCGGTTTAAACCCCCAGTGGTGTTTTTGCTGCTGACCGTGCCAAGGCGGTACTCTCTTTGTCACCCTTCCTTTTGTTTGCCTTGCGTCTTTGTGCTTATGGTTTGTTCATGTTGTGGAACGTTTGTCGCTGGTTCTTGTGTGTCTTTTGGTGTTTTCTGTGTTCATTTCGTGTGTGTGTGTTTGGGTGTGTGGTTGTGTGTGTGTGTGTGTGTGTGTCATGCTGTCCATTGGTGTTTTGGTGGTGGTTGCGTCTTGCATGTGGCTTTGCCTGCTTGACTTTACTACTTTTCCAATTAAAATATTCACAGATATAGAACCTTGATGTTAAGATGGTATAAAGAAGAAAAGTTTTGTGTTGACTCTTTGAAAAGTTATGGAACTTAGTAAAAACATTTCTTGCTTAAAAACATGATTGAGAAGCACCAGAAGGGGACATTCGTGGCCTATGGACACAATTCTAGTTCTACACTAAAATACTATGACGTTCATGTATGATCTTTCAGTGAAAGACATGTCTTACCTGAATATCTGAGGTCAGTTTGACAGAAATGCATTCTGTCTTTAAAGAAAAATCCACCTGAACATTGATTTTCTTAACATACCTGTTTCTACCTCTCTCTTTTATTGCAACATATAGAGAGGCCCAAATACCAACCAATGACGCCCGGTTGGTGTCATACATTGCGGTGATTCTGGTGTGGAGTATGAGGTAGAGGTTTCCTGTAGGTGGAATGACCTGACCGTTTCAGTAACAGATCTGGCCATTGCCTTGGATATTGGTAAAGAAGACTCATGAACAGACTCAGTAAAACCGATTCTGCAATTTTCTCTTTTGCCATTGCTACTTTTGCTTTCTAAGGACCACACACTTTCAGAATATATTTAGACTTCACCCATTTTCAGAATATATGTACTGCACAACAGCAGGTGTTAAGAGCCTGTGTGGCGGCCGTACAAAGTCGCTCTATACTTCATTCTCAGTGTTGTTATATTTTCTGGTCCTTCGGGATCATTATTTTTGATTCATTGGTTTTGAAAATTGAATACTGCTTAAGCCGGTGCTAGGGGGCGGATGTAGTGTTGCACTTTTAATTTCTACTCTTAAACAGAGTCGTTAAAACCGGGTCTGCAATTTACTTGTTTTGCATTTCTACGTTTGCTTTCGAAGGATCACCATATTCAGAATATTAGAAACAAAGTGCGCAAACATGCTGCCAATTTCTATATCTGCACAAGTGAAAGGAACATAGTTTATGCAGATTACACGTACAACTTAACAGCTGCCGCTAATATATGAAGACATTTTCTTTTTATACGTTATGGACCATTTTCCTCATTAATATTCATATAAGAATTAATAACATCATTAATTATTTATCTGCTTAATTTTATAATGATTAATGTACACAGAATGTTTCTGCTTTGGCAAAAACTGTAGAATTATATCCACATTGTTCCATAAGCAAATGGCAGACTTTGATCAGATAGATCCTACAGTGTGTCTTCTCCAGTATACTCTGTTTGTAAAGGCACGAAGAGGTGTTTATATATGAGAGACAGGGTTAATTTTCTTTTGGATTTACAGGAAATATTTTAGCTGTTAATGCATTTTCTCACAAAATTTCTATCGCTGCAAATTTGGTCGAAGTTATGCCACTGTTCATAAAAAGTTAAGACAAAATGAAAATACAAAAATTTCGAATATTAAATGTCCCAAAGTTTACATATATGAAATATGAATGTATTGTGTGGTCAATGCCGCTTTTGATAAATATGAAGAAAGAGAACTGCATGATATTTGCATAAATTTGGTAGCTTAGATATAAAAGTAATTATATGAAAAGTCAGTTGGACAGGTCTGACGGATTCATTGAAAATCTACCTTTAACCCTTTACTCCTTTAATATTCATGTAAGAAACAATGACTTAGATTATTTTTTATAATGGCATTTTAATGCATAAATGTTTGGGCATGGCATAAACTGTAGAAATACATGTTGGTGTCTTGTTCTGCAGATCCATATTGTTGAATTTTCACAACTCAGAACGGTCACATGACACTTGCTGACCATTTCTTACAACAGCTGATGAAGGTCTAGCAATTAGACTGAACTATCTTAAGAATCGTTCTCAGTTATTGAAATGCAACTATATTAAGTCCTTACAGCAAATTGTTATGCCCCATATGGTGGGAGGCATATAGCCTTGCTTTTGTCCATCTATCTGTACACCCCTCAAGCCATGTGTGTCCACTGATTGGACGACTTGCTCTTAACTTTCACATATGAACAACCTTGATGTGTATATGTCACTCGATGAATATTGAGGTAGTAGTAATAATTACACCATGAACATTAATTAGATTAATAATTGTAATAGCGCATGGGCACGTGAATGATTGGCCATGGCAGACACTGTAGAATCATATCTACATTATATCATAAACAAACAGCAGACCCTAATGAGACGGCTCTTACAGGAGCCGTCTGATCTGGGTCTTTTGTTTTTGCAAAGTCAGAGGAAGACGTATTTATGAAGAAAAGGGTTAAAGCAAGGCACTTTTGCTCAGATCATTTTACCAGTTATGAAACTTTGTATGTAGCATTATGCCTAGCGTGTTGCACGTTACTGATGATTCGCCATGCATGTAAAGTAAATAGAACAATAAGCATAGGGATAGGTTTAGGCGATGTTTGTTTGGTAAATTGCCAGAATTTAACAGTATATATTATTACAGAAGCATAGTCGAAAGATAGCTCTTGTATTAATAATGTGGTGAAAAGATTTTCCGACGTAATTTATAACGTAGCTGAGCTGGTGTTTGAACGGTCTTTTTAACTTCAATAAAAACGGTTAAAGCTTAGCTGATGTTTGAAAGATCTTTTTAAATTCAATAAAACGTTCAACAAGCGGACAATAATTTGTTTGATTGTGACTGTATCGAGGAAAAGCGAAAATACAAAAACGCTCTGTATAAGTTTAATCGTTTCAAAACTGAAGAAAGTGGAAATGTGCTTTGTACCTATAAGAAAGCATATAAGTTCATGGTTCGAACGAGAAAACGTGCAGATAAATTAAAACAATCTGTTGAATTGCAACAACTGAAAGAAAGTTGACCTAGAGAAGTTTAGAGTTATTTTAAAAAGAATAGAAATACAATAGCATTGGATATACATGTATATATGAATGAATTTAAAAATCATTTTTCTGCAATCTGTAATGACATCAGGCAGACCATAAACGATGCTGAGGAGAAAACAGTCATTTCAATATTAACAATCATACGTCTGCAGAGTTAAATGTACATATTCTATTACATCAAATAAAATTGAAAAGGTCATAAAGGGACTGAAGCATAGCAAAGTATCAGCGCCTTGTGACGATTTGATAAACGAGTATTGTATTAGTCACATAACTGACATTATTAATATAACATTTGATGCTGGATATTCCCAAGAATATCAAATGGTGAAAGGGATACATGGTACCAATACACAAAAATGTGATTAAAATGACCCAAACGATTATCTAGGTGTAACAATGCTCAGTAACGTTGGTAAAATATTTAACAGTGTTTAATAAATAGAGTTGAAAATTCTAAGAAAACAATTATATTTCAGATTCACAATTTGGGTTCAGGAAAGGCAGCAGCACAGTAGATGCAATATTCGTTTTACACAATCTAGTTGGAAATGTATTAAGCAAAATCTTACGTTTAATATGCGCTTTTATAGCTTTAACACCCCACATTCGATTCAGTTTACAGACATACTTCGTGGTTTAAACTTTTCAGAATGGGACTAGATTGCAAACTTCTTATGATGTTTAAAACAATGTCCGCCGTTGTTAAATCATCTGCTAAAAATTGTAATTCATTTTCTTCTTCAGTGTTTCAGTAGGGTTAGGTCGGGGCCAAACTAATTCACCTGCAATGTTTGCACTATTTCTAGAATATCTCGAATTAAACTTCAACTTCGTATAATGTTACATATGTTTGATATTGTATATCTTTATATCTACTGAAAGTCCGATTTACTTTCAATTTGAATGATCACGTGTCAAACAGACAGGATTCTGATGAGACACCGAGTTATTTGGCGTCCTATAGGAATCCAAACTGTTAAGGCATAGGCAATAGATAAATGTGCGTATTCAAAACCTAAACAACTAAAAGTACAAAAATGAGTCGTGCAGGAAACACCACATACAGAACAAACACTCGCCCGAACAGCAACACAAGGAAACAGCAAATGTACATAAGTAGAAAAAACAACAAGAGACGCACAAAGACAAAACAAACATACAATAGGCGGAAGATGGAAGTACCGCATTGGAACGGTCAGTGACAAAAGTCACTGGGGGTTAAACCGGTTTATGGGGGCCCAACCTCACACTTATTCCATCCCCATCCAAAAAGACAAACAGTGTAAATAAACGTATCCCCTCTCCGACTAATCTACAACAACCGCGACAGCAAATACAGTGGTAAAGTGCATGTATAACGAAAAACATTTAAGTGAGCATACTGTATCCACCTATCGCTAGTGTACTCAATGATTGAGCTGCAAACAGAGTAACTGTAGAAAAGTAATAAAGGGTACGACAAAAATGAAATAGTACAGATATCCGACGTTCTCCTTCCATTTCTGGATTTAAGAGGTCGCCTCCATAGAGTAAACACATCATTTCCCCATTAAACCATGTGTTATGACTACTCTTTAGAATCGCTTCGATGCGACCCTTTATCTCTTTACAGTATTGTTTACACTGTATAGCTCGAACAAATTGACCTGGACCCTGACCTACCTAATTTGAATAAATAAAATTTCGAAACATTTCTATTTTAATCATCGGCATTGCACGGGTTTATCCTCGGCACGTGTTCCGCTAAGCAACTATGCATGGACACATTCGTGATTGTATTGTTTACCTATACACAGGTTATCGCTCTAACGTAATTTCAGCGAGAATAGACTTCACGATTTACCGACGGAGTTTTATTTATACAGCGTCATCTCTCTCATTATATATTCTGCATAAAGGTGAGGGTCCAGGTCAAATTGTTCGAGCTATACATGTCTGGTGCCTATATATTTCTTATATTCGTTATATATGTATATAATTAATACATGTATCAAGAATAAAACGCTAATTTCTTTGAAATAAACTATCTTTCATTGAATTCATTGCGTTATCCAACGTATTGTTGCGAGTCTTCTGTCAAGTACAGAATAGGGGGTTGTTGATGTGCCTGCCTTTAAGTGCAAATTCTTGACTTGAAGTGGGCTGTCAAATACCGTTGACGTTTCCTGTGATAAATAGTTTGTTATTGTATTCTACATGTAACACACTTCTACTCTAAACTAACAGGTACAATCACAATATAATATGATATCAATGACGATAGTTCATATATCTAGTCAGAAACTAAGTCAAACTCAAAACAGTTGGCGCTCTCCTGACTTTATTGATGAGACGGTGATTTCTGAACGGAAGTATTTGTATAGTTCAGTTTGCTATTACTCAATATGTTAATGTATTTTTATGTGCATTTGACGTTTTATGTGAATATGGGTCTGTTAGTCGCTTTATCTTTTACCTAATATGGGCACATTTGCCGCCTTTGCACATTTAGTAGTCCCAGATCAGACAGCTCGTGTAGAATCAGGGTATGTTCTGTTTGTCTATAGACTTTATAGAACTAATTTTATGGTTCATGGCCAAAAGTTCCCTAATGTAGGTACCGTTTTAAAAATCAGTCAATAAATATTCATAAAATATATACGTTTTCATGAGGCAAATGAGGCAAATGATTAAGAACGTATATGAAACTGATGCAGGTGTATATGAAAGTGTGTTTCATTGTCAATAGTTACTCAATGAGTACACATGACGCTGTAAATGAACATGCAGAGGTTACCCTTTATTACTTTTCTACAGTTACTCTGTTTGCAGCTCAATCATTGAGTACACTAGCGGTAGGTGGATACAGTTTGTTCACTTAAATGTTATCGTTATACATGCACTTTACCACCGTATTTGCCGTCGCGGTTGTTGTAGATTAGTCGGAGAGGGGATACGTTTATTTACACTGTTTGTCTTGTAGGTCTGGGATGGAATAAGTGTGAGGTTGGGCGCCCATAAACCGGTTTAACCCCCCAGTGACTTTTGTCACTGACCGTTCCAAGGCGGTACGTCCATCTTCCCACTATTGTATGTTTGTTTTGTCTTTGTGTGTCTCTTGATGTTTGTATAGTATGTACATTTGCTGTGTCCTTGTGTTGCTGTTCGGGCGAGTGTTTGTTCTGTATGTGGTGTTTCCAGCATGACTCATTTTTGTACTTTTATTCTGTTTTGCCCTTTATACCATGATTTAAGAGAAAAACACATACCAAAGAAATTCTATGAACAGCCATCAAGACATCGTTTTTGTATTCTTATGTCAAATACAAATGAATCAGTAATAAGAAATATGGCTACCTTCATTTACCATGGTTACAATGTAAGGAAGGAATTTCTGTCTAGGTTTGCATAATTACTTTCTATTATATTTCTAAAAGTTCCATAATTAGTTTCTATGGTATCTTTAGAAATGCATATACATTGTACCTGTGTAAAGGTAAGGCAGACAATCCCCACTACAGTGAATGGGGATTGTATGTTTTAGTTTAGACCGACTTTGAGTCACTTTGACATTGCTTTCCTTACATGGCATTGTTTATGAATTGCTTTATATAGCATGGTGTATGATACATTTATCCTGTACCAATAAATCTGCATTGTCCAAGATTAAAGCATGCAGGTCCGGCTCCAGTGAGAGATAGGGTATTGTATGTTTTAACCTACTAAGTCAAAAGAAACGTTCTACACTGTATTTTATGGTCTTGTATATGAGACGCTTTATATGGTATAATGTATGGTATGCTTAAGTAGACAATAACACGGAATTATGCAAGGTTAAATCATACAGACCCACTCTAGCGAGTGGGGAGTATATGCTTTGGCCCACTAAGTCATGGGACATTCTATATTGCTATATATTGTATTGTGTCTGGTCATGAACTACTTAAAATTGCACTATAGAACATATGGTATGTGGTGCACCATTGAATCTGCATGGTATAAGGTTAAAGCATGCAGCCCCCGCTCTATATAGTGGGTAGGGATTGTATGCTTTAACCAACTGAGTCATATGCGTCACTCTATATTGCTTTGTATGGCACTGTGTATGAGCCACTTAGAAATTCCTTGTTAAGCATTATGTGTGGTACTTGTTTCGTGTACTGCACTGTACAATGTTAAATCATGCAGCCCTAACTCCAATAAATGGCGACTGTATGCTTTAACCAACGAATCCACCCATGCGTATTCTGCCTAAAAGTCTGTTAAGACACCTTGAATTTCGTTTCGTCAAGGTGATGGAAGTACATAGTTGACACACTCACTTAATTGTATGTATCTGCTTTTGGTACCTTGAATTTTCGTTTCGTTCCGTCAAGTTGCTGAAATCTTAAGCAGAAATCTTAAACTGTTTTACTTGGAAGTAATTAACTTCTTTCTCATAATGTTACTACTTTTACTTAGTACATATGAATCAGCTGACTTTAGTAACTAAATATATGTTGGTGCTGTACTATATCTTTTATATATGTAATGCCAATATCTCAAACACTGATGAAGCTATCCAGTCTATTGTATATGCGGGTACACTGTAAACCATGTAGATCCTGAGACAGATCTTGCAGCTGAATCTGGATGATCATGTTTTACATATATATATATATATATATATATATATATATATATATATATATATATATACACATGTACCTATTTCATAAAAGTACAAAATGAGTCATGCAGGAAACACCACATGCAGTATACATTAAAATAAATAGATAAAAAAAGACACCCATAAAAAACCGATACTGAGAGGCATAGCGCGAGATACCGTATATATTGTAACGGGTTATTTTTACCTGCTGCTAATTTTTACTTATTTTTACGACCAACGTCATTTTCGTAAAAATATTCCTCATATATTGTCGCCGCGTAAACTCCGGTAAAAAGATCTAGTATCTAGCATTTGAATTTAACCGTAAGCAGGGTAATCTTCACCCTAATCTTCCGATACACTAGAGCGACATGTTATTGTTAATACCTATACATGTAGGTGTTTCAGTGCATTGTGTAATAGGCTATCAGCATCAACACAAAATATGAAGAAACAACACATTATCTGACAAACGTTTCTATTGGCGAAATCAAAACATACGAGAGGAAATGAGACAATCATCCAGTCAGATGCACGGTTACTAACTTATTACGATATTGTAGCTGGTTTCAGTCGCTAACTGAATTTGTCAGATAAAGCGGGGTACCATTCCTGCATCAGTTTCGCTTTTGGACTCATCCGACCTTTTTCATGGCGCTCATAACGTATATTTTATTTACCAACTTCATTTCTGCGGCAGTGGTCGTCGTTGGCAGAACATTTAACCATAACAAACATTGGGGTAAATTTGTACATGTAGTACAACATGGTCAATTACGTTAATTATGTTGTTTGATGCCCAGGGCGATAGCCGGTACATGTGTTTGCTGAACGGTTACCGTGGTAGGTGTGAACAATTGTCAAACTGCGACATACAATTGACTTTGTATTAACCAAACTATTTATTGTGAATTTTTAATGATGTAAACTTTTGATGAGCTATATTTTACGTATCTTCATAGATTCGTAAAAGTAAAAGTCATATAAAATCAAATCATGTGTTTTTACCCCCCCCCCCCAAAATAAAATTACCCATTATACGGTATGTGATCTTGATCATCACAAATTGGACTCTGATTCTAAAAGGATGCAACCAACCTACACTATTATAGACAAATACTTTGGATCAGGTGGTTTATTGCTGTATAAAATGTCATTTTTGTACATACTTGTATTGTGCACACACTAGCCACTTTCTGTAACTAATGATACATGTTTATGTTAGGGCCGGTAGCCTATATCACAATAAACTTTGAAACCTCTGTTATATGTTTGTTTTGTCTTTTTGCGACTCTTGATGTTTTTATAGTTATGTACATTTGCTGTTTCCTTGTGTTGCTGTTCGGGTGGCTGTTTTTTCTGTATGTCGTGTTTCCTGCATGACTTATTTTTGTACTTTTACTAATACCCTGATACCTAACCTACTACGAGCATAAATTCGTTCATAAAATATTTTGTTTGATCCCGAGTTAAAGTTGTTAGAACGTGGATAAAAAGCTCTTCAAAATCGTTTAAATTTAAGTCGGATTTCATGCGCTATTGTATGCATAAAATGGACTCTCCCGTGAATGTTGCACGCGTCTTGACTTTCCGCTCTTTATTTCGTGCACGAATACGTTTAACAAACGTTAGTTTGGCATGTTATCATCTTCGGATTTCAGCAGTTGCGCGGAAATGATATCTGGAATATATCTAAATTACTGTACAACAAAATATCTCGCCCAACACGTCCATTAAGCCTGACCCTCTGATTTGAAACAATGATAAAAAGGACCAGATTGTGATACACTAGATACAGGTGATCATAAACTTTCCAGGCACTGACAATGGGGATAAGAAAAACACTTTAACATGAAAGCTGCATACTCCTTGCTAGAAAGGTAAGAGTATAATATCTGAAATCTGCAAATGTCTGAGATCTGCAAAATTCTGCTGATTATAATTGACAGCATATAGTATATATAATATACATGATAGTTTCAAGTAAAAGGTAAGAGTATGATATGTGGAAGCTGCATGATGTTTGCTTGTAAAATGAGAATATCCTATGAAAGTGGCATATCAAGTTAGTCATCTAGTTATCTTGCACGCGTGGGTCTTCTTATCTTAATGTGTCAGCAACACTTAAAAACTAAGCTCCTTATATTGCATGTCAATGGATATGATCACATTGCGTGTAGAGTCCGGGCAATATCCAACACATGATAACTTTAACATATTTGTGAACTCCTAATTGATTTGCAGTGGGATTTGTTAATTATACAGACCAAACGGTTAAAGTGAACAAAATAACATCTGATAAAATTATCTGATATGAGTCTTTTCTGTTTGCAAAGATGCCAAACGTCGTCTTTGCGGGGGAGAGGTTAACCGAAGATGTTGAATTATACCAGTTTGCCTCGAGAGATGATTAAAGTAGTATTCTGTCTATCTTACGAATACACCTACAATACTAAATTTACACATACTATTCATATCAAAATAATGCTTACGGTCAACAGCTATCTGAATAAGCTAAATTCTTAGAAAACCGCTGACTTTGTAAGAAACGGAAAACTACGGAAATTAACAGATACATGTATGTTCGACAAAATTCCGAGTAATTGATGTTAACAACCAAAGCTGACACATCACAGTCAAATATTAAAAATAACAGATTACGTCTACTATGTAATAGATTACCGATATGTACATCTAAAGGAGTACGGGCGGTACACCTAATCAATTTTCCGTCGAATGGCGAGTGGGTTTCAGCTTGTTTTCGATACAATCAACTAATATACAGGGTGTCCCAGAAAAAATGCAACCCAATTTCAATTCCTTGTTACTCTACATCTGTTCAACCGATAGAACAGTTTTATATACCAGTTGTTAGGTACAACAGTGGTTCACATTTATGTAAAAGTATCGCTTAAATGCTTTTATAATGTTCTAGATATTGCGTAAGTACTGAAGGCATCCTGTTTTCAATTTTCCCAGAAATAGGATTATGGATGTCATAAGTACATTTGAAAAGAACTTGGCATTTTATCTCATTTATTCATTGCAAAATGTGTCACCAATGTTTATTAAAACAAATTAACTTGTAACAAATGTAAAGTTCTGTAATACACTTGTAAAATATTAAAATTAAAATAAAATATAACAGCTTGATAAGTCAATCAAATGTGATGTCATTTAATCAACTGAAGTACTAATAAAATTGTATCACAGAAATACTTAAAGTATTACATGTAGTATCACGTAATACCAGTAACGTAGTTTATAAAGGAATTGTTGTAAAATACATTTGCATAATGTTAAGTTTCCACCAGTATGACCCCCTACATGAGAACCATTTAGATTCAAACAGGTTTCAGCCCGTTTGCGCATAGAACACGCATCACTTCTTGTCATCCTTGTGCGCTGTTTTATGCTGAATCTCGCGCCTTATTCTGGTCTGAAGAACATTAAGATCTGCTGACACAGTCGTATAAACCTTATCTTTTAAATAACCCCAAAGGAAAAAAATCCAGTGGTGTCAGATCAGGAGATCGGGATGGCCATTCCCGAGGTTCTCCAAGACAAACGAGCCTCCTTGGGTCCAGTTGTCGCAGTCGTTGCATCACAGTTCGCGAGATAACGGCATTGCAGCACACACAATACTTTAAGTTTTTACGTGATAAAAAATTATTAGGACTTCAGTTAATTAAATTAAAGCACATTTGATGGACCTATTAAGCTGCTATATTTTCTTTTAAATTTAATATTTTACAAATTCTGAAGGGAGGTGATCCCCCGAGAGCAAACATTGCTTTGCTTGCACGATGACAGGCCGAGGGTAGTACTCTATGATGGTATACTCTTAAACCCAGAAATGGGGTGAGCTTACCAGACTCATGTATTACCTTTTCCCTGTCGTGCCCTTAACGGCTTCCATGCAGTTGCTCTGTCTTCAGCAAAGTCATTGAGTACATATTTGACGGACTTTCGCAGTTGTTATGCTATGTTTTACATTTTGTACTGTGATTACTGTCTTCTATGTTGTGGGGAAGTCCGGCGGGGATACCTTTATTTACAATGTTTGTTTAGGTAGGGTGACGTTGAGATAAGTGTGAGGTTAGGACGTCCGTAAACCGGTTTAAACCCCCAGTGGTGATTTTGCTACTGACCGTGCCAAGGCGGTTCTCTTTTTGTCACCCTTACTTTTGTTTGTCTTGTGTCTTTGTGCTTGTGTTTTATTCATGTTTGTCTATGGTGCTCGTATATTTGTTGGTGTTTTATGTGTTCTTCTCGTGTGTTTGCGTGTGTTTGATTGTGTGTGTGTGTGGCATGCTGTCTATTGATGTGTTGGTGGTGATTGCGTCTTGTATGTGACTTTCTTCTGTATGCGTGTGCATGAGTATTAATTGCTATGCATTCTGTAGGTGTTTTGGTGATGGTGGCGTTGCGTTTTGTGTGTGGCTTTTCCTGCTTGACTTTACTACGTTTTCATTGCAACACGAAAAGAAAAAATTGCAGACTCGGTTTTATTGAGTCTATTCATGAACAGTGATTGAAAATGAAACACTGCTCACGCCCCCTAGCACCGGCTTAAGCGGTATTTAATTTTCAGAACAAGAGTTACTGAAATACAAGATCTCGAAGGATCAGAAGGTATAACAAGTCTATTACCAAAACTTTACATTTGTTACAAGTTAATTTGCTTTAATAAACATTGGTGACACATTTTGCTATGAATAAATGAGATAAACTGTACTTATGACATTCATAATCCTATTTCTGGGGGAAATTGAAAACAGGGTGCCTTCAGTATTTACACAATATCTAAAAAACTATAAAAGCGTTTAAGCGATAATTTTACACAAATATGAACCACTGTTATATCTAACAACTGGTATATAAAACTTTTCTATCTGTTGAAAAGGTTTATAGTAATAAGGAATTGAAATTGGGTTGCATTTTTTCTGGGACACCCTGTAGTTTAAAGTCATATAAATTCAGACTCCAAAGTCTTTTTATTACAAATTTTTTCTCGAACATATGAACAGAATACACCTATTAAGTATTAAATAAGAGTATGGAAAATATGTACACTGACTATACCTTTCCTTCCACAGTTGACACTGCCATAAAATATGCTAGTAGAACGAACGCAATCCCGTGTCTCTGCATATCGAACATGAATCTAACTTCAATCAGAATAACTGACGGTCTATATTGTGCGTATCTATTTAAATAAGGTTTCGCTACATAAACACTTATGTAAATAAGACAGACTTTGACACGTCATCGTGAGTTAGAAACTTCCTTTAATTTATGGATATTGGAATACGATGCGTTATTCAGTTGTGTACAATATAAAATCGTGCATATGTCACCGTAGAAATTGCGATTAAGGACAATCATCGATTCTCCTAGGACAAATTGTGATCGCAATCTCTCCTAGGGCAGACTCCGATCAAATTAAGTGGTTGGATCCAGACGGTTTAGGCTCATTTGCTTGACTGTTTCTATGTATCCTGTGTCTTGCTGTATATGTCTTCCGTCAGTGAATATTCACTATGTTATAAATTCTTTCATGATTGTCTATCAGGGAATGAGTTAATATGTGATTATACATAATGAACTAATTAAATTAATCTGGATCCCTGACCATTTGTATTTATGAAATTCTGAGTAAAAGGGTGGTTTGTAAGAATATTGCTCTTGTTCCCTTATTTTAACAGTACATTAGTCTCTAACTAGGAGAATTGCCATAATCCTAGGATAGATTAAATTGGAGTTTGTCCTAGGAGAAATTGCGATTGCAATCTGTCTTAGGAGAATCGGCGATTGTCCTGAATTGCAATTTCTGCTGTAACACATATATACAACTAGTTGAAGATAAATTCTTATGTTGAAACATATGAAGACTAAGTTTATATCAAGCTATTGCATAAGTAGCCCAGCAAGTACGTCGACCACGGCCGCGACAATCCAAAATAGTTTACTATTCTCATTTTAAGCGTCTCTTGACTGGCATTTGCAAATTGGATCTAGAGTAAACGCCGAGTTACTCGGCGTCACGTCTGGAACCAGGCTGTTTGACACTCTGTCAATAGAATCTTAAACACTTGAAAGAATCGGATGAACTTATAAAATATAACAGATCAGAGAGTTAGCAGACATTTATTTTTCAGCATTACGCGTTGAGTTCTTGGAAGTGTTTCTGGTCGGCCTGGTTTAATTTTTAATGCCACTGATGTGTCTTACAGCATGCTATTGCAGCGTGGTAGCACAATACTTATCTGTCTCAAGTAAACACGCGGTCTGTATATAACTGAAATACCGTTTATGTGGTGTTAAATCTATCATACACGCACGCATATACACACGCACGATCGATGAAAACGTCAAACAGCATCAAGCGTACAAATACAAAGGCACAAGATAAACATAAAAGCACGGGTGACAAAGAGAGTATCGCCTTGGAACGAACAGTGGCAAAACCACCACTGGGGTGGGGTGGGGGGTAACCGGTTTACGGACGTCATAACCTCATATTTATCTCAAAGTCATCATAATTTAACCTCAGGGGACCATTTCGTGGGTCTAGATGGTCTAAAAAAGTCAAAATATTGATTTGGTCGATTAAGTGTTATAAACTGAACAAAATAATTTAAGGGTCACTGGTCACTTTCCAATAAGGCTCAATGTATTCACTACACACTTTCAATTACTGCTCATGAACAGACTCATGTTTTGGTGGTGGTTGCGTCTTGCATGTGGCTTTGCCTGCTTGACTTTACTACTTTTCCATCAATAAAACCGAGTCTGCAGTTTTCTCTTTTTGTGTTGCAATTTTTGCTTTCGGGGGATCACCACCCTTCAGAATTTATTTAGTATTTCATATCTTTCACTAATGTCACTTAATCCCAACGAAAGTTACAGGAATTATTGTTAGAGTTTCAATTAACGGGTGCAGATGAAATTTATACCTGCGGGAGTCCTATGCACCTCTGTGGAGAAAACAATGTAAAACGATGTTTTTTCACAAAAACATGCATACTTTTCAACAGGAGTTTTACTTGCTTTGGAAATCGAAAATCATATCAATACTGGAAATAATGGAACTTGGAAAGGTTTAACAAAATGTTTGACATACCAAAGACATGTTTATTGGTATTTCAGAGAAGAGTAAAATGGAATTGATGTTTTTAGAGAATTTCAGAAATTCCAAATATTTGGTTTTTCATTCCATGTATGGCTATAGGTCTTTGGCATAACCCAATCTCTCTGGAATCTGTAGTTTTACATTCTGACAATAATTCCTGTAAATTTTGTCGAAATTCATTTATGTATATGGGAAAATACAGGATGCCAAAGTTGTAGGCTCATTCCATACACCCAGAGCGTGAGCAATGTTGCACTTTCAATTACTGCTAATGAACAGACTCAATAAAACCGAGTCTGTAATTTTCTCTTTTTGTGTTGCAATTTTTGCTTTCGGGGGATCACCTCCCTTCAGAATTTGCACAAGGGATTGCTTGCTTATACACATTGTATTTCAGACCCCTTGAGTTTACTGTATTTACGATTGAGTCTTCTGTGAAGGACACATTCTTCTTAACGATGGGTATCTGTCCCCTCTGGTTATTTGGGGTTGTACCATCTGGCTTAGGGAGTGTCTTCTGATAGGTGGACGCGGATTTCGTTTCCTCTGGCTTTTGCTGTGCCTTCAAATGTTATGGAATGTGGATATTTTCCTCGACAGGAGTTTGAGATAGTGATGGAGAGATTACAGCTTAGATTAAAGATTGTTTGAAGTGACCAAAGCCTATGTAGGATTCATATCTCTCAACTCTTTCACAATAGCAACTTTACTTTAAAATAGCATCATTACTTTGTTTTTTCAATTGGGGGCTGACTATCTTCCATTAGCTCATCTACAATTATACTTACTCTGAAACAAATACACAAATATATATATATTGGTATTTATATAGCTAATGTGCATAAAGAATGCTTATGTTATATACGTAATTTATTTCATAGTTTGATGTTAGTCATTTTGTTTAAAGGTCCAACGTGGCCGGGTGTTGTTAATTGTTTGTCTGTAATATTTATATGCTATGTATAACACGATGTCACTATAATAAAATATACTTACTTACTTACTCTTGTTGCATGACAGTAGTGGTTTCACTTGACTCGGCCTCACATGATACACTACACTCTTGGTTTGAATGCTCAAAAACAACACCACTAAGCTGGGGGCAATTGCTTTTAAAAATTCATCTGCCCAAGCTTTATGGCATGTTTGTGATACTTGAACCTTCTGGGCAGTTGCGTCCAAGGGAATGTGACATTTAACCCATTGTTTCCTCGTGTTAAGTTTGTAAATATGTTCATCCGGAGGGAGCTAGGAATCGGCTTGCAGTTTACTAAGAAATTGATTGAAAATAACAGAGACACACATTGCAAAATTGTTTTATCTTCAGGGTCTGTTATTGCGTAGAAGATTCCGTATTAGGGGTAATCTTTAACTTTTCTGCCGATGGTGGGTACTTTGGTACGCGAGTGGCTCCTGAACTAAGCATTGCAGCCATGCGCGACGAGTTTTACGTCATAACATCTTATATTGTGACGTCAAAACAATCCTCGAAAACTCATTACAACTTATCATGATATACAATTCATATTTCAAAAATATTAAAAGTCTCAGTAGCTTCCAAAGTATTTCACAGAGTCTATTTCCATGTGAGAATTTACACATGTTCCTCAGAATCAAATTGAAATATTGCCACAGGTATCAACCTTGAGGTCTTAGAAAATACTTGACCTTTAAATAATAGGCAAATAGTACGGTTTTAGCACAATTTTGTGCATACCTTCCTATGTCCATCCAAGATTAGCCCTGGAACCCGTTTCTTGTTCTTATTTAAAAAGACCAAGATATTTTAAGAATAATAAAATAAAGAAGAGTAGTCAAAATTGTGCACGTTTTGTAATATAATTGGTTAATTAAAAGTATATGATTACAATCGTACATAAAGAGGCGTGTCTGGGCATACGCAAATACGCATGTGCGTACAAGAGACTGAACGCGTTACCATTTAAAATGCTGATATAAGAAGTGTTTAACTTTCAACTATTTCTATTTAGGAACAGTTAGCCCCACCCCTGACGGTCATGCTTTTTAGCAAATCAAAATGGTTTGAACAATGACGGAAGATATCTGTCTTTCTGTCTCTCTCTCACTCTATCTGTTCGTGTGTGCGTGTGTATGTTTGTTAAACTTATCATCACACATATTGATACCAACGCTGTTGATGCATTGATATACATTTTCTATACACAAGTCGTCGTTATACAATACACACCAATGTAGGATATATAACAAAACGGAGATAGAACAAAAGATATGTATCTAATTAAAATGAAATTGCATGTATGTATTGATTCGTTTTACATCGTATAAGCGAGCTCCGTTGCTGGTGGATTATTTGTAATTAAACTTTTGTCGTGTTCCGGCGATAGCGAAATTAGAATATATGTATACTTTTGATTCGTGCATTAAGTGTACCATCATATATAAATCTGCATTACTTAGACAATATTTTTTACTAAGTGATAATACAAATATAAAAGCATATACAGTCGACTCTCGTTATGTCGAGTTCGTAGGGACCTGTTAAAAACTTCGACTCATCGAGAGTTCGACTTAAAAAACACATGCCATTTTCTAAAACCCCAGTTTCTTTCATTACGTTCACCTAAACAAACTGTCATATTTACAGTCATACTTGTGCTTGTATACTTTAGTCTGCACATTGTGTAAAGGAATCGCACTCTGTATATACCAAACTTTGTACATGTAGATCCATTACTGCGACGCTGCGAGTACAACTTCTGTATGTCCTACCCTATTAATAACACCATGTCCATATTTACAAGGCCCTGTCCAATTTTCAGATCCGTTTTGCCTCTATCATTGAATTAATCGACGTTGGTTTGGCGAATTTTTCAAACGCATTGTTTGTTTACACCATATCTCTGGGGAAATCCCTTAATCAAAGGGCACCGGAAATACGTAATCACAGGTGAACTAGCTGTGATTCTGGCTAGTTGCCGATTCGCGCTCTTCCGGCACATGTAAGAGAACAGCCATATTCAGGGAACCAGACGTATCAAACTGTTTACCCCATTTTATACGATTCGCCGTGAGCTGTTTCGGTATCTAATTGTAGCACGTATATTAGTCACGCAAAAAATTGAATTCAATATGAAACTGCATGAATTGGTAATAAAATGAGGAAGTGGCCTCAATTTTTATTCCAATTTTTCCGAAATCGTCCGGATGCGAGGACGCTTGAGAGTTCTCTTTCGTACATACAGTAGTCATGACAGACACTTAGGACGAATGGAAGGTAATGGGTCATTTTACTAAATAACGTTCACTCATTTTGGTATTGAATAATTATCAGACATCAGTGATTGTTTACCCACAAAACACTGTAATTACCTGTGTCGCGTTGACCAGGCGTACATTGTCTGCGTCGGATCAAAAGGTCCAATTCACACCTCGAACTCAATCAGACTGAGACTGAAGACTGTGACTTCGATACAAACACCGACAATTACGTGCAAACAGACGCATTGGGGACGGACAATGACTTCGACTTATCGAAAACGTGGTCAGTTCGAATTCGTCTTAAAACTTAAATTTATATAGAATATATAGGAAAAAAGGTTGGGACTTTACTAAAACTTCGTGACAACGAGAAATTCGTGTCAAGCGAGTTCGCCATAACGAGAGTGGACTGTATAAATAGAATCTTCAATCTAATAACATGGTTTAAAATATCATTGAAATAACTCACGATAAAATATATACAAAAATGGTCTACTTATAATTGTTAAGTATGGAAAAGTAGTAAAGTCAAGCAGGCAAAGCCACATACAAGACGCAACCACCACCAAAACACCGATAGACAGCATGACACACACACACACAACCACACACCCAAACGCACACACACAAACACACACCCACCCACCCACCCACACACACCCACCCACACACACACACACACACACACACACACACACACACACACACACACACACACACACACACACACACACACACACACACACACACACACACACACACACACACACACACACACACACACACACACACACACACACACACACACACACACACACGCACGCACGCACGCACGCACGCACGCGCGCGCACACACACACACACACACACACACACACACACACACACACACACACACACACACACACACACACACACACACACACACACACACACACACACACACACACACACACACAACAAAAGGAAGGGTGACAAAGAGAGTACCGCCTTGGCACGGTCAGTAGCAAAAACACCACTGGGGGTTTAAACCGGTTTACGGACGTCCTAACCTCACACTTCTCTCAACGTCACCCTAGCTTTACAGATATTGTAAATAAAGGTATCCCCGCTGGACTTACCCACAACATAGACGACGGTGAACACAGGACAACATGTAAAACATAGCATAATAACTGTGACAATCCGTCAAATATGTACTCAATGACTTTGCTGAAGTCAGAGCACCTGCAGGTAAGCCGTTAAGGGCACGACAGGGAAAAAGTAATACATGAGTCTGGTAAGCTCATCCTGTATCCAAGTTTAAGAGTATACCATCATAGAGTACTACCCTCGGCCTGTCATCGCGCAAGCAAAGAGGGAAGCGTAGCTACCGACTGTAGAAGGGTCGATAACCAAACATGCAGTGCGTTGCAATATAATAGCAAAATAATAAAATGCTGGTAGAGAAATGCCTTGTCGCAGTAACGTCCGTAGATTGCAATTATATTTACTAATGAGAGGTAAATTTCGATAATAAAATTTAGAAAAAGTTTTCCGAAGTTTGTGATATCTGTAACCTTGCTTAAGAAGTTTATCAGTTATAACTAAATTACGTCTGTTAAAATCTTCAAGCAAAGAACAGGCTCGGGCAAACCTAATAAGTTGAGAAATATAAACCCCATAAGATGTAGAACGTGGCACATCTCCATCTAGAAAAGGATAATTAACAATTTTAAAATTAAAATCTTCTCTTTTATCGTATACTTTGGACGAAACATTATCATTTGTAATTGAAAGATTCAAATCTAAAAATGAAGCATCAATGTCAGATTGATTAGCTTTGTTTAATGACAGTTCTTTTGGGTAAATTGAAGAAATCATAGTATCAAAATAAGGATTATCTAAATTCAAAATATCGTCTAAATACCTTGAAGTCTTATTAAAAGCATTAACAATATCGGTCTGTGTATCAGGTTTTAAGCTAAGCATAAAATCCCTCTCGTAGCAATACAAAAACAAATCTGCAACAAGAGGGGCACAATTTGTACCCATGGGTATACCAACAACTTGACGATATATGGTATCCCCATAACGCACAAATATATTATCTAAAAGAAAGGTAAGAGATCTACAAACATCAAGACAAGTCCACATTGTGTAATGTTCAACTTCTGAATTCGAAAAGAATGAACGTTGAACATTACAAGCAATGAACATTTTGTTTTCTCTGGCAAAGGTTTTTTCTATTAATTTAATAAGTTTATCCTTTATAAGATGGTGAGGTAGAGTAGTATAGAGTGTAGAGAAATCATAAGAGCTCAGTAAAGAAATGTTATACTGTTCATTTTCAAGTTTTGTTAAACACATCATTTGAATGTTTTATGGACCAAAAAAATTATACCAGAATTTTCATATATTTTATTACAGTAGCGTTTTACATGTTCTTTGATCGTAGTAAGACAGGACGTCAATAGTATAGATAATTTAGTAGTGGTACAACAGCTAGAGTTGGCAATAAAACGCGCCTTATAAGGGTTTTTATGTAGTTTCGGAATCCAGTACAAAGTAGAAAGTTTATGTTGTTTTATGTTAGGACCAGACTTAAAATTATTGCACATTTTTACATGTTCCGAGACTATATCTTTTTCAGGTGTTTGAACTGTTATATAAGTTTTTGAATCAGTTAGCTCCTTCTTTAAAACATCAACATAATACAATCTTCAAATAATGATTACATTGTTTGATGCCTTGTCAGCAGGAACAAGAACATAATCTGAATGAAAATTAGAAATGTTTTTCTTCAAGTAGCGAAATGTAACTCTAGGTCGAGGTGGTAAAAGATGGTAATTTGATTTGTAAAAAGTAATACGAGTATCAATAATATCGAAAATACATTTCTTCCAATCCGAAAGGGCATTAACATCAGCATGTTCTCGTCGACACCATTTGATGCAGAATTCTTGAATAGCTTCCGCAATATGAGTTCGACAAGCGTCAAAATCAATAAGGGAAGGTAATCTATATTTAGGTCCTTATGTTGCGCACTTTACGTAGACGTGTGCATCAATACTTCCTTAGGTTCACCTGCTCATACATCCTGTATTAAGTGGTCATATACATATATATGAGGCGTGTCATGACAAAACCTGTAACAGTGACAAAATTTTCGATTTTGGGTTTTTATCATTTTCGGACAAACAGATGTATATGCAATCGATTTTATTATTTTTATGGTCATTTGACGTCTTTAACCAACACTACATAAAAACATATAAGGCGCGTTTCATTGCAAATTCTAGTTCATGTACAACTACTAAATTGTCTATACTTTTGACTTCTTGTTTAACGAAGATAAAGGAACATGTAAAATTCTACTGTGATAAGACGTATGGAAATTCTGGAATAAATCTATTAAGAACTCTTCAGAAGTCTTAAACAAACTTAAAGGTCAAGTAAATAGGCAGGACACTTTTTCGTAAATATTTTACAAATGGGTACCTTGTACGACATAGTTTCGAAAACACCAAAAATACAGTCATATCGCACATAGCAGCTGTCATATATCACCGATAAGTAAGCACTGGCTGATTTTGGCCGTTTGCTTATCTCCCTTGTGATGACGTCACTTGTGAGATTCGCTATAAATATCGTATAGTATATCGAACTAGATATCGTATAGAAAAGAATCGCACGTAATGTACTTCTGCTTCGTTTTGAGTGGTAAAATGGTAATTTGTGCTGCCTATGGATGTATCCCTGTCTATGGGTGTAGCTCCTAATCCAACAGAGACTAAATAGGATTATTTAAATTATCAAAAGACGAGAAGTTCAAGAAAATGTTATGTGATTTACATTTTGTCTCAATGGCTGTTTTCCGTGAAATTTATATTAGAGATGCAGTGGATGACTTGAGTCTACAATTGTAAACTAGACCTATCACTGAACGTGATTCATACCCCCACCTGGCATCCTTGTTGGAAAAGGCATAATATCGGCCCTTGGTCAGATTATAGCCCTTGTGAGGTGAACAGGTGTGTGAAGTTTCATTAGATTATCTTCAATGCTAAAGAAGTTATGACCAAGGTTAAAGTTTCTCACAATGACGACGCAGACAACGACGCCAATGACTACGCCAGGGTGATGGCAATATCTTGATTTTTTTCTTCAAAAGACAGCAGTGCTAAAAATGCTTATGGGAAGTAACAAAAGGGAATTAAAATCTGAAAATGGGCAATAACTGTACATTTTTTGTACAGACTCAACCAACTGTATTGAGGAGCTGATGCATGAGCACTATACAAACAGTGGAGATCCAAATCAGAGGAATCATATAAAAACCCTCTGGACAGAGTCTGCAGTGTTTAAGTAACCCTACAAAGAGTGCAGACCCTGACCCAAGGGTTCGAATTGGAGCAATCTTATCAGGATCCACACTGTTTGCATAGTACTGATGAATTAGTGTATCAGTATAAATGGGTTCAGTGAGGCAGACCTGTGTTTTCACTGGAATGTCCTTCGTGGTCAATGGAATCTCAGCAGTTGTTGGTATGGAAGACCCATATGGACTGCCAGGTGATCAGAATAATGAACTGCTGTTGTACTGGCAACGACATCTTGGATTTCTCTATTCACATACACATGATCTAGAAGGCTTCCAGTTCTGTATGAAGGGTTTTCTACATATTGCAGAAATCCATAATAACTGATGACTTTTTGCAATTGTTTCAGTTTTGAGTTGACTGACAGGTAGTTTACATTAAAGTCTCCAGCTAGTATTGTTGGTCCACTGTGTATTGGCAAAGTTGAAAGTAGAGTATCCAGACCCTGCAGAAATCTTCTAAGAGGAGTTAAAGGACTGTTGTAGATACAGACCACTAGTATCCTGCTTCCTATTTCTCTATGCTCCAGAAGTAATGCCAGGTGATCAAAACCACTAATATCAAGCTGAAACTGATGACAGACATGGAAAATCTTGGCAACCTGAATGGCAACGCCACCGTGTGGATTTACTGACTGACGAGTTGGTTTTCTGTCAAACCTGAAGATGTCAAACTTGGTGTTCAGCTCAATATCGAAAGAGCTGTCATTACTACACAACCAGGTTTCAGTGATGAATATTAAGTCACTGGTCATTATGTCTTTGTCCTTGCACATACAGTTTATGTGTGGCTTCAGAGAATTTATATTCAGTACAGAAAATTTCAAGAAAGCCAGAGGTAGATTTACAACAGGTGTCTGGTGGAACTTGAAAGTCTTTGATGCAGTTATTCGATCCATTTCTTGTAAAACTTTCTGGTCAACTTTAATGTTTTTCTCTGTGAAACCATTCAAAAGGAACAGACCATTCAGTGTTTTCACCCGGCTTAAAGCTGTATACATTTGTCCAGCTCTGTATGTACCAATGTTACATACTACCAACTGGTCAAGTGTTTTCCCCTGTGCTTTGTGAATTGTTGAAGCCCATGCTAAAGTTAATGGGAACTGCTTTCTTGTAACGGTGACTGGACCTTTTTTATATCAACAGAAACAGCTTTGATTGGAGTTGAAGGTGTATCTCCAAATGTTTTTTTTGAAAGCACTCGTAGTTTCCTGCCACATTCTGTATCATCAAAGTGTACAAGTATGTATTCTGGTTTGTATGAGTCATCATTGATATGCTGGAGAGGGTAAAAATCTGTCACAGTGCCTGATGCACTATTTACAAGGCCATCTGCTTGGTCAACATTAACAGTGAGGGAGACTCTAGCTCCAACTGCAAGTTTTAATTCTCCAAGAAGTTGTGACTCTTTTGGCCCAAGACAAGCAACTTTGACCCGACCTGTTTCTTTATCCTTTGTCGTATCTTCACTCTTAAGAGTAAGGATATTTGGTGTAAGCATACTGAGTGTCTGAAGATTATGGTTGTCAACATCCACATTTCTTGGGAAAATGTGTAATGCAAATTTTGGATAATCTGGTGATGTTTTCTCTATTTCTCTTGAAGTTAGAAGAACAATGTCACTTTGAGATTGATGATTTTTCCTTATTCTGTTCAAGGCTTCTGCAAACCGTTCATCATCTTTCTGTCTCATAATTTCAGTCAGTTCTGCAATTTGAAAATGTTGGCACCATATAGAACCATAAAGACTGGCTAAGGCATCACCTTTGCAAGGCATGAAGACTGGAGGTTTTAGTACTGGTGGAAGCTGGAAAAGGTCACCAACTGCAAGTACAGATATACCACCAAACAGCTCATCTGAAGTCATGATATCACACAGGCGCCTGTGAATAGTGAGTAAAAAGTCAGATGAAACAAATGATATTTCATCAATGATTAATAGACAGAGGTTTCCAAGTCTGCTCTTCATTTTAGCAAGTTGCTCTCCAGCCAAACTAATATAATCATTTCCTTTTCTCTCAAACACTGGGATCTGGAAAATGGAATGAAGCGTTTGTCCACCAATATTGAAAGCAGCGACTCCAGTGAATGCTCCAAGTAGTACTACAACATCCTCTTCAGTCTGACCAATGGTAAGAAGTCGAGTGGCTGTCTGGAGAATTGTCCTTATCAAATGGCTTTTTCCAACTCCTGCTCCTCCAGACACAAACAAATGAAATGGTTTGGGTCGATTTGTGGTTCTGTACGTCATGGACATGTCCAAACACCACTGAACTATGAATTGATGAATTTGTCTCTGATCATCATTCAATGATGAAGTCATCTCTAGCCACTGTTGAGTACTTACTTGGTTGACATTAATTTCATATTAATATGGAATAAGACCAATGTCTCGTGGATTGAAATTGTCTCCATCACCAAGACTGATATGTTCTGTAGATACAGATCTTCCTTCCCTTTCATCTTCTGCTTCTGTATGTTGAACTTCTGCAGCTAGATTAACCCATGCATCTTCTGGAAGACCTTGCTCTTCAAGCAGTCTTGCTGCACTGTCAACTTCTTGTGACTTGGGTTCATGAAAAGCAATGTTAGATTCTATATCCCTGAAAACATCATGGAATTTACTTTTATGGGTATTGTCTTCTGCCTTAAGGTCTCTCTCTTCCTCTCGCCATGGATAATATAGCATAAGTTTTGAATGGAAGTACTTTTCCGGATCGTCTTTGGAAAACTGATGCGTTCTGATAATGACAGGTCTTTTTCTTAAAGACATAACTGCATGATCAGGCAACTGAATAACCTTTGGCAGAGTCATGTGTCTCTCTGTTCCCAAAACACCAGAGTCCTGATTGTCTGTTTCTAATATATGTACAACAAACAAATAATGATGCACTTGCCTTTCATAATTCTATATTGCAAATGTTGTAATGTCCGAATGTTGCAATGTCCCACTGCAATCCTCCAAAATATAATGCGAATGTTGTAATGTCCGAATGTTGTAATGTCCCACTGCAATCCTCCAAATATACCGTTATTAACACTGTTTAAAGGAGTCCAGGACCTTGCCAGGAACAGTCATGGTAGATGCCCGTTAGGTGATGATGCATACCAAATAACAAAGCTCTAGGCTTTGTGGTTTTGAATGAGATTTTTTTTAAAAATATATTATTGTTTTAGGTGTGTTTATCTGTAGTGGTTCAAAAGTTATAGCCAATGTTAAAGTTGGTAATTTGACCTATATATTTGACCTTTGACCTTGAACAGTGACCTTGACCTTGGCATGCGACATGTCAAAATGTGCAGCTTCATGAGACACACATGCATGCCAAATATCAAGTGTCGATACCTATATATTTGACCTTTGACCTTGAACAGTGACCTTGACCTTGGCATGTGACATGTCAAAATGTGCAGCTTCATTAGACACACATGCATGCCAAATATCAAGTGTTTACCTGCAGTGTTCAAAAGTTATAGCCAATGTTAAAGTTGGTAATTTTACCTATGTATTTGACCTTTGACCTTGAACAGTGACCTTGACCTTGGCATGCAACATGTCAAAATGTGCAGCTTCATTAGACACACATGCATGCCAAATATCAAGTGTTTATACCTATATATTTGACCTTTGACCTTGAACAGTGACCTTGACCTTGGCATGCGACATGTCAAAATGTGTAGCTTCATGAGACACAAATGCATGCCAAATATCAAGTGTTTATCTGTAGTGGTTCAAAAGTTATAGCCAATGTTAAAGTTGGTAATTTGACCTATATATTCGACCTTTGACCTTGAACAGTGACCTTGACCTTGGCATGCGACATGTCAAAATGTGCAGCTTCATGAGACACACATGCATTCCAAATATAAAGTGTTTATCTGTAGTGGTTCAAAAGTTATAGCCAATGTTAAAGTTAGTAATTTTACCTATATATTCGACCTTTGACCTTGAACAGTGACCTTGACCTTGGCATGCAACATGTCAAAATGTGCAGATTCATTAGACACACATGCATGCCAAATATCAAGTGTTTATCTGTAGTGGTTCAAAAGTTATAGTCAATGTCCCGATCTCGCGCGACAGACGGACGGACGGACGGACGGACGGACGGACCGACGGACGGACAAGGTGTTTCCAATATAGCCCCCACCACAGGTGGTGGGGGTATAAAAAGGATAATATGCTACATTCTGTTATAAATATGACTTAGGTCTAGCACTGTTGGTTAATGGGCCTTTTCTTCGTGGAAAATTATTCTATACGAATTTTGTTAACAGCGTAAACCCAAATCACGCAGGAACTTTCTGATCAGGATATGCTCTGATTGCTTAGTCCGACGACTTATGTCTTTAGATTCGATCAGGGTTGTCTAGCGTCTCTGTAATCCCCGTAATCCCCGTTCATGATGTCATGAAATCTTTAATAAATATTCTTAAGAGAAAAAATGATTAATAAACACGATTTAGCACTGTTGGCAGCAGACACCTAATTTGCTTTAAAATCAATTTCCCAAATCATTCTTTTCTTATATAAACGGCTTCACGCGCGTTTGCAAATAGAGTAGATCCAGATCGGACAGTTCCTGTAAGAGCTGTCTGAACAGGTTCTGCTCTGTTTGCTTACGAAATTTTGTTGATCTAATCCTAATTGATCTGTCAGAGCCAATGATCTATTTGAAAAGTTAACATTGTGAAAAAAGCCTTTAGATATTCTTCATGAATATTCGTGTAAGAAATAATTATTTCATGGAGAGTTAATGATATATGAGCACATGCTATGACAGTAATTGTACAACCAGACCTACCGGTATATTATTTCATAAGTAAATCGACAAGAACCTGATCAGAAGCTGTCTGATCTGGATCTACTCTGTTTGTAAATTTGTTTTAATACGTTTGATCTGGATCTACTATGTTTGCACTGGCATAAACAGGCACGTGGAATGAAGGGTTTATATTCGTGAAGTGATTTACTCACACATACTTTTTCATCAGGGAAATAGTTTATCATAAATATGATCCTTTTGCAATTTTTGAACATGGACAGTTTTGACCATAAATCCATAGGAAAAAAGTCATTCTGGATTACTGTAATTTACGGAATTGTTCATTGGATGCGTTTTATAGTTTTACTGATTATTACCTACATTTTGCCCAAAACTAACTTTTAGGCACCATGACCACAATGATTGATTCTTTTGACAAGTTACCACAGCTACATAAAGGAATGCAACAATACAGGATGCGGGTTTTATGGCCTTGCAATAATCGTTGTCCCCTGTTGGGTATTTGACAAAAGGCCACTATGATAACTGACATCTGGAGACTGACCCTGCATGGGGCATTTCGTGTGTAATATGGCTTAGTACAATATGGCCTAAGGCCATTTAACACATTCATTCATACATGCATAGAGAAATTCTAATGGTTATGTTTACTGTTGTTTCCATATAATACAAACCATAATTAAATTGCACATACGAGTGTACTGTAAAATTATGATAAAGAAAAATGTAGTAACAGTTTTAATGTGTTGACCATATTTTTTATAGACATTTTTATTTGTAGTGGGTCCAGTCATTTAAAAATAATTCACAAGCTTTAGAAACATGAATATATTAATAAACAAAATAGTCATTCTTCAAGACTGACAACCATTTATTATCAAGATCCACCTTTTTCTCAGTTTCCCAACAAAATACATGTTTTGGTATTTCAACCTTTACTCGATTTTCTGAAAGTAATGCATCATTTTGGTATTGCAAATATTAAAGTAAAATAAATAAATAAATAATTTTCTATTTTTCTGTATTTTGGTGGAATTTATTTTTTTCTAAAGTACGTACATTTATACATAGTACTATGTTACTTAACGAGAACGTCCCATTTCATCTGAACCCACTTTGCCTAAATATGAAAGTCATCTAAAGTTGTCTGGTTCTGTCTAAAAGTTGTTTGGACCCAACTCATGGGCGGGACCCAAATAGTCCCTCTGATCTGAATCTACACTATTTGCTAATGGTCTTGGTACTAACCTCATCCTCATTTTAAATTATTGTTTATGAATAGTGCAAATTCACTGACATGTAAAGTAAGTTTTAACCATTCGCTTGCTATTCACGTCAATATACCTACCTGTAAATAGTGAAAACCTGAAGGAGCTGTCTCATCAGGATCTGCACTATTTACAAGTTGATTTACAGCAGTGATTGCACAGCGAAATACGTGTACACAGTGAAGCTATGTATGTAATTATACAACAGGACATGGGTAAAAAGCAAGAAAAGGGTTAAGATTAACAAAATTTAAAAATATGTGTTTAATATTAAGTATCATTGTAGTTCACACCTAAAATAAACATCACACCCCATAAATAGTTTTCCCTACTCGATAAAGTGTCACTTTCTATGGCTTATCCATGGACGTAATGTCTGGAAAAGTTTGAAAATAATTTGGGTATTTATACAAACTTAGGAGTCGGATTTGATCTAATTTTGTAAGCAAACAGAACAGACCCTAATTAGACGGTTCCTGTAGGCTCTGATCTGGATCTACTTTGTTTGCAGAGGCGTTAATTTAAAGGAAAAGGTTAAGTTTCTGTGTACATTCCTCCCTCTCAATGGGATCCCTGACTGGCGAGCATCACAAGTGACGTCACGCAAGGGAGATAATCATGTATCGATTTTCAAAATGCACGGTTCGCGGTACAATAAAAACTCGATTTAAATCAAAACTAGATAAAAACGGTAAGAATTTTCTAAAGCTTGGTGTTTAATTAACTGTATACTATCAGAATTTGACGAAAACCCAATCTGTTTACTTGACCTTTAAGAACAAAAGGTATATTGCATCCACTGCAAGCACGTACGATTTGTCTACTCTGTACACAACTCTTCCTCATATTTTAATTAAGGATACGCTTACTAACTTAATCCAGAAAGTATTTGCCCGTGGAAAACACCATTCTTGGCATGTAATGCTGAAAAGGCTTTCTTTACTGACGAGCAAATGAAATATTACACCAATTGGACTTGCTCAGAAGTTTGCGAATCACTAACCTTTCTTTTGGATAACATATTTGTACGTTATGGGAATGCTATATACCGTCAGGTAATTGGTATTCCTATGGGCACGAATTGTGCACCACTTGTCGCAGATTTGATTTTGTACTGCTATAAGAAAGATTTCATGTTGCGTTTGAATCCTCAATCACAAGATGTTATAAAAGCCTTCAATGAAACTTGCCGATATTTGGATGATATTTTTAACTTAGATAACCCTTTCTTTGATGCTCTGATTACTACAATTTATCCTAAAGAACTCAAATTGATTAAAGCTAACCCGTCCGACAATTATGCAGCGTTTCTTGATCTAGACCTTAAAATTGATAATGGAATGATTTCTTCTAAAATATATGACAAAAGAGATGATTTTGATTTTAATATTGTAAATTTTCCTCATCTTGACCGGGATGTTCCCCGTGCTCCATCTTACGGGGTTTATATATCTCAACTTATTCGTTTTGCTAGAGCTTGTTCATCTATTGACGATTTTAACAGTCGAAATCTCATTTTAACTGAAAAGCTGCTTAAGCAAGGATATAGATACCATAAACTAAGAAAAACATTCTCTAAATTTTACTATCGAAATCTCTCACTTATTGGCAGGTACCAATGTAATCTCAAGGTGCTTCTGCGACACGGTATTTCACATCCTGAATTGTATGGTGATTTGATTTACAAACTTCGTAAAATTATTGGACACACCCATTTTCTCACTTTGTTCATCAGATATGTTAAAAAAATCATTAAAAAGGGATATGCTCCTGTAGTACTACAACATACTGCATGTTTGGTTGTGAACCCTTTTACAGTTGGCAATCACGCTGGCCTCTTTGCATGTACGCCGACAAGAAAGGTTTAGTACTCTATGAAGGCGACCTCTTAAATCCAGAAATGGAAGGAGAACGTCGGATATCTGTACTATTTCGTTTTTGTCGTACCCTTTATTACTTTTCTACAGTTACTCTGTTTGCAGCTCAATCAATGAGTACACTAGCGATAGGTGGATACAGTTTGTTCACTTAAAATATTTTCGTTATACATGCACTTTACCACTGTATTTGCCGTCGCGGTTGTTGTAGATTAGTCGTAGAGGGGATACGTTTATTTACACTGTTTGTCTTTTAGGGTGGGGATGGAATAAGTGTGAGGTTTGGGCGCCCATAAACCGGTTTAACCCCCCAGTGACTTTTGTCACTGACCGTTCCAAGGCGGTACTTCCACCTTCCCCCTATTGTATGTTTGTTTTGTCTTTGTGCGTCTCTTGATGTTTTTATAGTTATGCACATTTGTTGTGTCCTTGTGTTGCTGTTCGGGCGACTGTTTGTTCTGTATGTGGTGTTTCCTGCATGACTCATTTTTGTACTTTTTTAAAATATTATATAGCCATTTGAATGATGTAGGTGATTTGCTAAAATTTGCTTTATTGTATGACGTCAACGTCAAGTTGAAAACGTTTGCACGTCGTTTTATATGACTTTACCATCCGATCTTATTTGCCTCTAGTAAACATAAAATATGGCAGTAGTTAGAACTACATATTTATACAGATCAAAATAATAGCTATATTTTGAGCCTTTAAATTCATTTAAAATAAAGGTGAAATCACTGTCTCGGTACTGGACAAGTGACGTCCTGGTTGGCGGCGCTCAGACATAGACGGACAACCTTGTAAAGGTATTGTTGTCTCATATGACTTGAACCACCTGGCCCTATCGTAATGGGTAATGCGACAGGGATTTCATCTCGCACAGCATTCCTGATTTTGACCTCTGGTTGGTCAGACCCGGCACGCACTGCTACTATGACCCGCTCTTCCCGTCTTATGCGGAAGAACTGGAACTTGCTGTAAATATGAAGGAAAAAACGTTATGAATTACAGGGTGCCTAATATCTCAGTATCTGATACCGCTCGAATTTTCCTGAAAGCTGCAATATAAACGGCAGCAAATGACAATAGTATTCATGAAGAATTTTACTCCACAAAGCTAATTAATGTACATGTTTTTCAAAGGGCGTGTCCCTCATTATGTCTCTAATATGTTTATAAATGATACAAGAAGATTGCCGGACTTGAGATTTTATAGTAATAAAACAATGGCATACCTAGACCTAGGTTAGAACAATATAAAGAAAACATTTCATTCTCGGGGTCATTTCTATGGAATGTTATATGGAAAAATAGTCAAACAGGGAGAGCCACACACGAAATGACACCGCATAACGATGTCTGCCAAAATGAAAATGATTTGAAAATAAACGTTAGAGGTAAACAAGCGACGTCATCATGTAAATGACGTCATAATTTAAAAGTACAGGAAAAACTATTTGAAACACTTCTACACCGACATTTAATAAAAGATAAATCGCAAGAAGATACAATTACTAGTGGATATTAAGCATGCACAACTGTTTTGTTTGAAAAAGAATAAACGTGACATCGTAGACATGTACTCGATGACTATTCAGGTCAGAGCAGCTGTGGAGAAGTCATTTGGGGAACTGGCAAAATACAAATATCTAATTTCCTCCCTCCGTAAACGGGTTTCAGAGGGAATCTTCATAGAGTATTAAGCATTTTCCGTCGTCGCACAAGCAAAGAGGAAAGCATAATGAGCAACTGTAAAGGGGTCGACCACCAAGCATGTAGTGTGCTGCAATATAGAGGGGTCATATCCCTTTTTAATGAATTATTTACTTGATTCAATTAGAAAAGCGGCCATTGTATATAAATTCGCCTTTATGTTTATTCAATGGTTGAAATAGAAACGGACCTAGTTTTATATAAATACAATGAATTTTAACAGTATGTATCTCAGGTTATCACTGTACAAGAGTGGACTTTGCATTTCCTTTTGCTTGGAGCTTACATAGAGCTTGATTAAAAAACGAACGTTAAGAAGCATACATCTTATTTGTTGTAAATAACAGATGTGATTTGTTCTCCAAAAAAATAGTTTTCTCTATATAGATATATATCTACTGAAAGTTAGGGTACCGTGCTGCGACTCCCAACTATAAAAGACAGTAATATCATGATACTTTTTAGCTCGTCTGTTTTGAATGCAAAAACTTTAATGTAGCTCATTACTCGAACAGTATAAGAGGTATCATGAAACTTCATAGGTTAGTAGATCTCATTGAGGGAAAGACCCCTGCATAAGAACCATAACTCTCGATTGCAAAATATTGGAGTTATGGTTCTTTATCGTTTAAAAAAAATCGATTTAGCTTCACAAGTACCAAATCAGACGAGCGTTGGCGCCGCACGCGGTGCTAGTTTACCATTTTTACATAAAATTCAAAGGTCAACGTTTCACAGGCGTCCTTTAGCAAATCTTTTTAAATTAAAAGCCACTCATTCATATTATGTCTAACTGCAAATAATTAAATTGTGTGATGCATAGTAGATGCAAGTATCTTTTCTAAATCTATTGAAATGGTTTAATTGCATTATTGAAATGGCGTAATTACTGCATTGGACACATTGTTTATTGAAATTTTCTGTGATTAATATTTTTTCTCAAAAATGTATGACATGTGCCGATTAAGAGGGCCTCGTGGGGGTGGGGGGTGTTCGAGTCCGAGCTATAGAGGGTTTCATTCATTCATTCATTTAGATTAATTAGGTTACTCTGAAAGCCTTTCATTCATTCATTCATTCAATTCGTCATAAACCTTGTGCATACAGCTTGGATCCAGATGAGACGTTGAATAACTCAACGTCTCATCAGGTTCAACCAGTTTACACTCTAACTGCATTTTTTTTCTAAATTTGAAGCAGAGGACAATTTAGTTTAACTAGATCTAATGCTGAGCAAATATATTTTCTCGTATTTTTAGTAATGACAGCGTGGGTAACGTCACAAATATGTGGTTTTAATAGCGCGTGCATTCATCAACCTGAATCGGGGTAAAATGGCATTTATATGTAGGATACAATATGTAGGATGTAGGTACTAAAAGACAAACAGTGTAAATAAAGGTATCCCATTTCTGACTAACTACAACAACCACGATGGCAAATACAGTGGTAATATTTAAGTGAAACAGCTGTATCAACATATCGCTAGTGTACTCAATGAGTGAGCTGCAAACAGAGTAACAGTAGAAAAGTAATAAAGGGTACGACAAACACGTTTCCGGATTTAAGAGGTCGCCTTCATAGAGTACTAAACCTTTCTTGTCGGCATACATGCAAAGAGCTGACTCAAAGGACTTCGTTGTAAACACGCTGTCACCTGAAAAATAGTGGTATTGTATATATGCATATATCTCTCTACCTAATCCGAATATGTGACTCTGTCAGTTTAATAATGGTTAAATTACTACTCATGAACAGACTCAATAAAACCGAGTCTGCAATTTTCTCTTTTGCATTTCTACTTTTGCTTTCGAAGGATCACCCAGTTTCAGAATATATTTGTTTTATGCTTTCTTCAATCCGATTATTTCATCTTATCTCAATTTATGTTTACGGCATCACGTTGCTTCACGTTGAACCAATGCGGAGAGTAGAGACGGCAACTATAGCCACGCGTATATAGAGGTACACTGTTGTTCTTATTGAACTCTACTGAAATGTTAAAATAATTAAGATCTGCTACATATCCATGGGTCATCCCGCCTACTCCTGCATTTGATTGACTGGTTGTCGTGATTTAGCTGTAATATTGCCAACAGTGTTAAATGTTCATAAAATTTACGTACACTATTTCAGTTAACATGATAGCCATGAATCTATGACTAAAGTTCAGTGTCTTTTTACTTATGATAGCAGGCACTGGATGCAAAACGCATCTTTTGCAAACAAATGTGCGAAAGGACTATTCAGTATAACCTCTCCACAATGACCCTCTGCACAGCAACCACATCCTACCAATACGCTTGAAATTAATCCAAACAACTTACAGTGGAATCTGTGCAAATGAAAGTGTCGGCTTTTAAGGCAGGTGACTGCTTAATACAGTAATACAGGCCCACATGGAAGATTGGGCTTACCTAAATGTGTAGCCTCGTTATATAAATTCTGAAGGGAGGTGATCCCCCGAGAGCAAAAATTGCAACACAAAAAGAGAAAATTGCAGACTCGGTTTTATTGAGTCTGTTCATGAACAGTAATTGAAAGTGCAACACTGCTCACGCCCCCTAGCACCGGCTTAAGCGGTATTCAATTTTCAAAACAAGAAGTACTGAAATTCATGATCTCGAAGGACCAGAAGGTATAACAACACTGAGAATGAAGTATGAGGCGACGTTTTATGGCCGCCACACAAGCACTTAACACCTGCTGTTGTGAAGATTATAAATTCTGAAGGGAGGTGATCCCCCGAGAGCAAAAATTGCAACACAAAAAGAGAAAATTGCAGACTCGGTTTTATTGAGTCTGTTCATGAACAGTAATTGAAAGTGCAACACTGCTCACGCCCCCTAGCACCGGTTTAAGCGGTATTCAATTTTCAAAACAAGAAGTACTGAAATTCATGATCTCGAAGGACCAGAAGGTATAACAACACTGAGAAAGTCATTATTATAATAAAGTAATTATAATAAACTAATGCAGAAAGCTCCCTTGAGGGCTTTCTGTATTATTGTTTTCCTGCAATAAGCAGCCATCTGTATTTAAAGGTCACAGGTTTTCCTTACTGAGTGGTCTCTGTAGAAAGATTTGCCATGAAATTAACCTCCGAAGAGCAACAACGGCAATATTTCATGTCTCCTAAAGGGTGTTGCTTTGCAGATGTTATACTATACAGAACCGTGCAGCATTTAGGCCTTGCGAGATAGGATCAATCCGTTCGGCTAACTGGGTGTAATGTATTGGTATATATTTCACAACTCCCACACCCCTACACACACACACACCGGTTTACGGACCTCATTACCTCACACCTATCTCAAAGTCACCCTAGAATAAAATGATGAATAAGTCCTGCAAGGGGATGAAAACAATATTGATTGAATATACAGGGAGACGTTTCACGACCGCCACACTGCACAAACGACACTATTGATCTAACAATCGAACGTACAAGTACAAAGACACAAGACAAACAAAAGTATTGGTGACAAAGAGATATCTCACACAAGTGACTCTAGTTTAACATGGTTCTGGTGCAGGGAGTCAAACCCGACAGCCTGGGTGAAAACCAGGAATCTTAAGTTTCTTTTCAGTAAAACAAATGTATCTGTCTTATTAGATACCATCTTATTTTCAACTCATCAGCTTTTGACTTTTAACTTTAGGTGTCAAATAACCAAATCAGTTTTACTTAGTCCTATATTTGGAGGGGAATCATTTAGTTCATAGGTACTGGTAGAGTGGTAACATAAACAGGATGCTCAAGTTCCCTCTGAACATAGGTTTGGCGAGGTTAAGTTTGACTTTGATATGGCATCATGACCGCGTCTCCATTCAAAGGACCAGCAGTGATCCTGCTTGTGACCCAATTTTCCACACGGTCAAAGCTTAACTGGTAAACAGTGCCTATACACGGTTTATCTCTCCACATTTCATGCATTTACGTGCCGATTGTCCCAGATGTATCATATTCTATCTATAGTTGCCACGGTATCCACACTGGCGTCGTTCAGTCACAGGTTTAAACACCATACTGTCAAACCTGCGAACAATGTCTATTGCATTATGTATTGTACCTGACGGATGTGCTATGTCGTGCTGTTCCATACATTGTGTACAGACTAACCCACTGGTGTCCTGGAAAACTCTAAATATGTCCGAGTATTCAAAACTATGGTCCTCATATAGCATAGTCTCTCAACGATGATGTTTAGTGGTGAAACATCGGCCTCTTCCTCCTTTTTTGTGCTATTTTACACACTTTTATCCTGATCTTGAGATTAGATGATTCTAGTGTATGATCATATTGTTCCTCCATTAATCCATTGTCAATCTCCAGCAAAATGTCATTTCCGTCGATGTAATCCAAGATTGTATCAACGTTAAAAAACTAAACATCGAGTTTTTTATGGTTGCATCTGGAAATGCTTGCTTATACACATATCAGACCGAAAACTAATTACAACTTATCATGACATCCAATTTATATTTCAAAAAGATTAAAAGTCTCAGTCGCTTCCCGAATGTTTCACAGGGTCCATTTCCATGTCAGAATTTACACATTTTCCTCAGAATCAAATTGAAATATTGTCGCATCAACCTTGAGTCGATGGATACGCGAAAACTCTTGACCTTTAAATACGTTTAGCACACTTTTATGCATAGTTTTCTATCTGAATTCAAGATTAGCTCTGGAACCCGTTTCTTATTCTTATTAAAAAAACCCAGGTATTTTAAAACTATTAAATTAACGAAGAATAGTCAAAATTGTGCACGTTTGTAGTGGATTTGGTTAATAAAAAGTATATGGTACAGAAAGAAGCGTACTGGGGATACGCACATACGCATGTGCGTACAAGAGACTGAACGTGTTACACTTTAACATGTTGATATAAGACGTTTTAACGCTCCACTAATTCTATTTAAGGATTGTTAGCCCCATCCCTGAGGGCCATGCTTTTTAACAAATCAAAATGGTTTGAACAATGTTGGCAGATATCTCTTTCTCTTTCTCTCTCTCTCTCTCTCTCTCTCTCTCTCTCTTACATCCTTACATCACACATAACATATTGGTACCAATAATGTTGATGCATTGATATACATTTTCTATACACAAGTTGTCGCTATACCATACACACCAACGTAGGATCTATTTCAAAACGGAGATAGAACAAATATATGTATCTAATTAAAGTGAATGTATGTATTGATTCGTTTTACATCTAATAAGCCAGCTCCGTTGCTGTTGGATTAGTTGTAATTATACCCTTTTCGTTCCTTCTGATTTCTGCATTAAGTGGACCATCATATAACAATCTGCATTAAGTACAATCTTCAATCTAATAACATGTTTTAAAATATTATTGAAATAACTCACGATAAAATGTATATAAAGACACATTAGCTTTTCATGTGCGCGAGCTTTCATGTTACGACAGAAGTCACATGATGAAGTCCCAATGAAGTCATTAGTATATGTATTCACAAGTGTAAACACAGTGCTGGCATCACTTATCCAAAAATAGAAAATGAATGCTTCAAAAATGTATTTTCGGTAAGGTTTGACCTGGCACTCATCATCTTCCGCCAACTTTCATCGATGAAATCGGGAATTTCCATTGAATGTATAAGTGAAATTGTTACTTGCTTAGTAGGGGTGATGGCCGTTTTGTCGACCTTCTCACTTATTTATAAATATCTATACACATAGAATCTACCATTTTTTATCAAATATAACGTGACCTTGATCTGGGCCTGAACTATGATTTGGCAGTTTGCGATAATTGCCTATTTGAACAGCTAACATCATAGCCGCGAAATAGGTGTGAAAACAATCCCTATGTAATAATAAGGTCGACGAAATGCCTGTGTGTCTACTATATAACATAAAGTCGACGAAACAACCATCCATCTTCCTCCTATTGTATGTTTGTTTTGTCTTTGTGCGTCTCTTGTTGTTTTTTCTACTTATGTACATTTGCTGTTTCCTTGTGTTGCTGTTCGGGCGAGTGTTTGTTCTGTATGTTGTGTTTCCTGCACGACTCATTTTTGTACTATCCTTAGCAGCATATACAACACACGCTATAAAATATCAATAATGCCGTAATAGCCCAGTTGATTGTGCAACTGAACCTAATTAAAGCAAGGCAATATTTTTTCGAAAATATATATGTTTTTAACAGTAACATAAATTTGTTACAGATGGCTTACTGCTTAGGGAAATACAAAAGTAGCACAGAGCACTTCCTAAGAGCGGGTTGTGTGACGTGTACAGTAGATCGCCGTACTGACCCTGTCCCACTATAGTGTATGAGAGGAACGTATGGATTGCGTATGCAAGTTTTCGAAACACTTGTCATACGCACATATCCTGAGCGTATACACTCGAAATTTCCACCACTATCTTCGATGAGCTGTTTGATTACACAGCGTATACGTTGTTAATATATTTTGTCTAAAACCAGTTTCACTGTATCAAATTCGTCCCACCTGCCCAAAAGAATTTAAAAAACTCTCCTATCTTAAAAATACATGTATGTAAAAGCAACTACGGTGGGGCTCGAACCACAGCCCTGATATTGGTAACGATGGTAAATCACTGAGCTACCAATGCTTGTATTAGAATTTAGAGCTTACAATGTCATTGTATAGTGGCACATTCTTCCAAAAGATAACAATTGCTTACTGAAAAAGGCGGAATATTCATACAGTGCCAGAACAAACCTTACCGACAATATATGCTTGTGTACTGTTTATCCATAGCAAGTTTAGCGTCTCCCTAATAAGCGACGCGAAGCGACGGCAAGTGTCAAGAAGCGACAAGTTAGGAATAGAATGTCAACTGAAGTTATTACGTAAATATAAGTTAAAATGATGGATTGAATATAATAAAAGATAAGTATTAAGATAGTATCATGATGTTACATTTTAGCTACGATAATGAATCGTCAAAAAATCTGTCATCCCTAACGCATATAGTAAACAATTGAAACATGCATGTGTTTAATAAATTCTATTAAAATCAGGTTAATTCATCAAAAGCAAGAGTAAGACTCGGCATTAGAATTAAGCTAGACCATTGTATAGGAGCCGTCTAATCTGGGTCTACCCTGTTTGCAAAGACTGTAGCAGTCTGCAGAAGTAGCTACTAGAAAACTGTGGTTCCTGATGTGTGATTTGAGTCTTCGAAGAAGTAGCGACTAGAAACAGAGCAGACCCAGATCAGACGGCCCCTACAGCAGCCGTCTGCAGGAGTGTGCCTGGGCATACGCACATACGCACGTGCATACACATGGTTGAACAAGTCGGAATTTAAAAAAAGCTGAAACGGCATTAAAATTGATGCCTCACCTTGGTTAGGTCCTAGAAATTCTCACACAAATGATTATGTTCAAACTTTAACGATGTGTGTTTTTCAAAAGCTTTGGAGTTCAGACAGATGTGACAAGGTGGCCGTTAAATTTACCAGAACAAATTGTATTTTAAGAGTTCAGTCCTTTGATAATTTATTCTATAATTGCGTATAGTAGACCTAGTCCACCATTGCTTTTTGTATCAATTAACAACTTATACCTTCTGATCCTTCGAGATCATGAGTTTCAGTACTTCTTGTTCTGAAAATTGAATACCGCTTAAGCCGGTGCTAGGGGGCGTGAACAATGTAGCACTTTCAATTACTGTTCATGAACAGACTCAATAAAACCGAGTCTGCAATTTTCTCTTTTTGTGTTGCAATTTTTGCTCTCGGGGATCACCTCCCTTCAGAATTAAGAAAGCTTATATAAGCAACATTCCTGCATATTTATATTGAAATCTATCAAGTGATTTCATAGAACAACAGTTCCAATGTTCCACTATTGGGTAGAGGGTCACCTAAGCAACAATTCACCAAATTACATTGGAATCGTCCGGTTGTTTCAAGAGAAGATTTTTGAAATTTTCTCTATAGCAATTTGGGGAAAGAAGTTCCATCCCTGGTGGCCATTTGTTTTAGGAGATAAAACTATTCGATTGTTTGGTGAGTCACTCAAAAATCATTCCTGCAAAATTATCTCTACAGTGTTTCACGGGAAACTTCCATTATAGCCGTTACCAGGAAAATTAGACACGCCCCTGGCGGTCATTTTATCTATTTATTTATTTATTTATTTATTTATTTATTTATTTATATTTCTTTCTATCTTTATATATCGTGAAGTTGTTGATGTACCTATGGGTACACATTGTGCCCCTCTTGTTGCAAAATTGTGTTTTTGGTATTGCTATGAGAGGGACTTTATTCTGAGCTTAAAACTGGATACACAAGCTGATGTTGTTAATGCTTTTAATAAAACTACCAGGTATTTAAACGATATTTTGAATTTGGATAATCCTTATTTTGAAGCAGCTATGGGTTCATCTATTTACCCCAAAGAACTTATTTTAACAAAGCGAATCGATCCGACTCTATTGCCTCCTTTTTAGATTTATGTCTTTCCATCATAAATGATAACTTGTCGTCCAAAATATACGATAAAAGGGTAGGTTTTTCTTTCAAAATTGTTATTTATCCTTTTCGAGATGGAGTTGTGTCCCGTTCTACAACTTATGGGGTTTACATTTCTAAACATATTTGCTTTGCCCGAGCGTGTTCTTTGCTAAAAGAGTTTAATAGTCAACTGATAAACTTCTTATCATTAAATTCGGAAAGTTTTTTCTAAATTTTATTATCGAAATTTACCTCTTATTAGTAAATATAATTGCAATCTACGGACATTACTGCAGCAAGGTATTTCTCATCCAGAAGTCTATAGTGATGTTATGTACAAACTTCGGGGTCATGTCAATTTTCATGATTTGTTTATTAAACGCATTAAAACATTTAGGAAGAAAGGGTATTACACCATTATATTACAAAACATTGCATGTCTGGTTATTGACCTATTTACAGTCGGTAGCTATGCTTCCCTCTTTGCTTGCACAATGAAAGGCCGAAGGTAGTACTCAATGATGGTATATTCGTACACCCAGAAACGGGATGAGCTTACTCCCGTAATGACTCATGTATTGCCTTTTCTCTGTCGTGCCCTTAACAGTTCCCTGCAGTTGCTCTGACTTCAGCTAAGTCATTGAGTACATATTTGATGTACTTTCACAGTTGTCGTCATGCTATGTTATACATTTTGTCCTGTGTTTACCTTCTCCTATGGTGTGGGGAAGTCTGGCGGGGATACCTTTATTTACACTATTTGTTAAGCTAGGGCGACCTTGAAATAAGTGTGAGGTTCGGACGTCCGTGAACCGGTTTAAAACTCCCAGTGGTGCTTTTGCCACTGACCTTTCCAAGGTGGTACTTGCCACCCTTGCTTTTGTGTTTGTTTAGTGTCTGTGTCTTTGTGCTTGTGCGTTTGTTCGTGTTTGTAATTTTCGTCTCGTGTGTTTGTGTGCTTTCGTGTGTGTGTGGTTGTGTGTGTGGTTGTGTGTGTTGCTTGTCTTTTGTCGGTGTATTGGTGGTGGTTGCGTTTTTTGTGTGATTTTTCCTGCTTGACTTTACTACTTTTTAATTGAACAACGTTGGTATCGGGTCATCTAATGATCATTTCTACGAAATACAGTAAAATCGGCAGAGCGGATAAGTTTTGTATTCTTTCCGTAGCAATAGAATACAAAGGTGGCGATCCACAGTCGAACCCATGGTACATTCGCTTACTTGACAACTGCCATTCCGCATAGCAGTCTAGTGCAATTTACTGACCTACATTTGACGGATACAAAACGTGTTTAATAACATGGCATCCGGGACCAATCATGGTATACTATTTCTGACATGAAATGGTTCGAAAAATAAGCTTCAGCTTAGTATGTGCAACAAAATCCACAAAATAAAGCAATGTGTAAGAAGGGCACATGAATATACACATATCAGTCACATGACGAAATCACGTGATCATAATATGAATGAAAGTATTATTTGATATACATGTTCTATATATCAACCGTATCCGAAATGTACAGGACCTTATTAAAAGATGTCTTAATACACATCACATTATAATCTAAAACACATTAGTGCTAGGATAGAGATATGCAATCTATTTAATTAAAATGCTAATGTATATATGTTTTAACTCTGTTTCATTCAATTAATTTTACGTCTAATTAGCGTGTTCTGTTGATGTTGGATTAGTTGTAATTAAACCTTTATCCGTCTGCCGATAGTGGATTTCCTCGATTTTCATTTATATATGAATAAACGGTGAGTGGATAGTGTGGGATGAAAAACACTGTGCAATACATTTGAGTTACAAATGTATACTGACCAGTCTATATCATTCTTATTTCTTAAAATGCAAAAGTGTGGACTGTTTACAGTTTAAATGTGTTCCAGTAATAATTATAGTTTGAATAATATGGTATGCCTAAAAAGATTAAACATGGTTTAATTAGCATGTTCTTCGTCCTCGTATTGATAAAGAATCTGAACATAAAAGACATTTTCTGAAAATACAAAAATGAGTCATGCAGGAAACACCACATACAGAACAAACAGTCGCCCGAACAGCAACACAAGGAAACAGCAAATGTACATAATTATAAAAACATCAAGAGACGCACAAAGACAAAACACACATACAATAGGGGCAAGATGGAAGTACCGCCTTGGAACGGTCAGTGACAAAAGTCACTGGGGGGTTAAACCGGTTTATGGGCGCCCAACCTCACACTTATTCCATCCCCACCCTAAAAGACAAACAGTGTAAATAAACGTATCCCCTCTCCGACTAATCTACAACAACCGCGACGGCAAATACGGTGGTAAAGTGCATGTATAACGAAAACATTTAAGTGAACAAACTGTATCCACCTATCGCTAGTGTACTCAATGATTGAGCTGCAAACAGAGTAACTGTAGAAAAGTAATAAAGGGTACGACAAAAATGAAATAGTACAGATATCCGACGTTCTCCTTCCATTTCTGGATTTAAGAGGTCGCCTTCATAGAGTACTAAACCTTTCTTGTCGGCGTACATGCAAAGAGGCCAGCGTGATTGCCAACTGTAAAAGGGTTCACAACCAAACATGCAGTATGTTGTAGTACTACAGGATCATATCCCTTTTTTATGAATTTTTTAACATGTTTGATGAACAAAGTGAGAAAATGGGTATGTCCAATAATTCTACGAAGTTTGTAAATCAAACCACCATAAAATTCAGGATGTGAAATACCGTGTCGCAGAAGCACCTTGAGATTACATTGGTACTTGACAATAAGCGAGAGTTTCGACAGTAAAATTTAGAGAAAGTTTTTCTTAGTTTACGGTATCTATATCCTTGCTTAAGCAGTTTTTCAGCTAAAATGAGATTTGGACTTAAAATCGTCAATAGATGAACTTCAATTCCTAAATAAAGGTATCGATTTTATTGATATTCAAAGTATATTTCGTGATAAAAATGTAATCGATACTATTCCCAAATATTTCATCAACTCTGAATCACCTATCATCTGTTATAAATATAATAAACCTATTAGGAATGTTATTTTTAACTACAATAAAATTGTCTTTGACTTAAATATTGATGTCAATACCCCTATTTCTTGGGATTGTAGCATTTCTAGCTTTTGCTATAAACCAGTTGGTCATTTCATTACTGGTAATTTTGATATCATTAAGGATAAACGTCTCAGGACACTCCTAACTAAAGTACCTAAATATAGATTACCTTCCCTTATTGATCTTGACGCTTGTCGAACTCATATTGCGGAATCTATTCAAGAATTCTGCATCAAATGGTGTCGACGAGAACATGCTGATGTTAATGCCCTTTCGGATAGGAAGAATGTATTTTTGATATTATTGATACGCGTATTACTTTTTACAAATCAAATTACCATCTTTTACCACCTCGACATAGAGTTACATTTCGCTATTTGAAGAAAAACATGTTTAATTTTCATTCAAATTATGTTCTTGTTCCTGCTGACAAGGCATCAAATAATGTAATCATTATTTGAAGATTGTATTATATTGATGTTTTAAGAAGGGGCTAACTGAATCACAAACTTATATAACAGTTCAAACACCTGAAAAAGATATAGTCTCGGAACATGTAAAAATGTGCAATAATTTTAAGTCTGGTCCTAACATAAAACAACATAAACTTTCTACTTTGTACTGGATTCCGAAACTACATAAAACCCTTATAAGGCGTGTTTTATAGCCAACTCTATCTGTTGTACCACTACTAAAATATCTTAACTTTTGACGTCCTGTCTTACTATGATCAAAGAACATGTAAAACGTTACTGTGGTAAAATATATGAAAATTCTGGTATTAATGTTTTTTGGTCCATAAAAATTCAAATGATGTATTAACGAAACTTGAAAACGAACAGTATAACATTTCGTCACTGAGCTCTTATGATTTCTCTACACTCTATACTAGTCTACCTCACCACCTTATAAAGGATAAACTGATTAAATTAATAGAAAAAACATTTGCCAGAGAAAACAAAATGTTCATTGCTTGTAATGTTCAACGTTCATTCTTTTCGAATTCAGAAGTTGTACATTACGCAATGTGGACTTGCCTTGATGTTTGTAGATCTCTTACCTTTCTTTTAGATAATATATTTGTGCGTAATGGGGGTACCATATATTGTCAAGTTGTTGGTATACCCATGGGTACAAATTGTGCCCCTCTTGTTCAGATTTGTTTTTGTATTGCTATGAGAGGGATTTCATGCTTAGCTTAAAACCTGATACACAGACCGATATTGTTAATGCTTTTAATAAAACAAGGTATTTAGAGGATATTTTGAATTTAGATAATCCTTATTTTGAAACTGATTTCTTCAATTTAGCCAAAAGAACTGTCTTTAAACAAAGCGAATCAATCTGACGTTATAGCTTCAATTTTAGATTTGAATATTTCAATTACAAATGATAAAGTTTCGTCCAAAATATACGATAAAAGAGAAGCTTTCAATTTTAAAATTGTTAATTATCCTTTTCTAGATGAAGATGTGCCCCGTTCTACATCTTATGGGGTTTATATTTCTCAACTTATTCGGTTTGCCCGAGCCTGTTCTTTGCTTGAAGATATTAACAGTCGTAATTTAGTTATAACTGATAAACTTCTTAAGCAAGGTTACAGATATCACAAACTTCGGAAAAACGTTTTCTAAATTTTATTATCGAAATTTACCACTCATAAGTAAATATAATTGCAATCTACGGACGTTACTGCAACAAGGCATTTCTCAACCAGACTTTTATGGGGATGTTATCTACAAACTTAGGAAAATTCGGGGTCATATCCATTTTCACGATTTGTTTATTAAACCCATTAAAACTTTTAGGAAGAAAGGTTATGATCCGATTATATTGCAACGCACTGCATGTTTGGTTATCGATCCTTTTACAGTCGTTAGCTACATGTACGCTTCCCTCTTTGCTTGCACGTTGACAGGCCGGGGGTAGTACTCTTTGATGGTATACTCTTAAACTCGGATACGGGATGAGCTTACTAGACTCATGTATTACTGTTTCCCTGTCGTGCCGATAACGACTTACCTGCAGGTGCTCTGACTTCAGCAAAGTTATTGAGTACATATTTGACGGATTGTCACAGTTATTATGCTATGTTTTACATGTTGTCATGTGTTCACCGTCGTCTATGTTGTAGGTACCCTTTATTTACAATATTTGTAAAGCTAGGGTGACTTTGAGAGAAGTGTGAGGTTAGGACGTCCGTAAACCGGTATAAAACCCATTGGTGTTTTTGCTACTGACCGTGCCAAGGTGGGACTCTCTTTCTCACTATTCCTTTTGTTTGTCTTGCGTATTTGTACTTGTGATTTTGCCCATGTGTGGAGTGTTTGTCTCTGGTTCTTGTGTGTTTGTTGGTGTTTTATGTGTTCATCTCGTGTGTATGTGTGTCATCTACCGGTGTTTTGGTTGTGGTTGCGTCTTGTATGTGGCTTTGCCTGCTTGACTTTACTACTTTTTCATTAAATTGTAAAAAAGGCACACGTTTTGCGTCCTGCTTTGAATTTCAATATATAGATGTTTTATTATAGAGTGTAAGTAAACGAATCCCAGAAAATAAGTAGAAAATTTGTAATTTTAATGGAGCGGAAATGGCACAAGTATGCACCTTTAGAATAACGACCTTCTTTGAGAGTTTTCGCATAACAATGCCTTCATATAATTCTGTTAACCCTTACAATGCTTATTTTTCAAATGAACTATTCAATTGGTTTTTAAAAAGATAAATATTTACGGTGAATATTCAGGGATAGTTTTAAAAAACCCATTTACTTGACAAATAGTGCTAATTGACCTTGCTGAGATATGGACCTACACTGTTTGCCTAAATAGTCTTCTCTCCCCGTCATGTCCACGTAATACGTACCCTTTCCGTCATATAAACGCTTTTCACGCATTTGCAAACAGAGTAGATCTACAACCGTCTGATCGGGGTATGCTCTTTTGGTAATTGGGATTTGATAGATCTATTTCTTTATTTTATAAAATGTTATAACTTCCATATTTAATTATATCTTTTTTGTCTATGAATGTTCAGTAGGTGTTGAAATTTGGAATAAACAAAAACCAGGAAATGGTTAATATTTGCTGTTTTAATGTGTATACCATTATAAGGGTTATACCCATATTTCAGCTTAGTACACTGAAATGTTTCTGTCATATTTTATTACTTTCGTTTTCTTTTGTTACTTAAACAAGTTTTTGCCATGGCAAATTTATGTAAAGACGTTAGCTAGTATGTGCTTAATAGTTTAGTATCTTGTCCAAATAGCGTCACGATTCCACCTCCATATTCTAGAAACAATTATTACTAGGGGAGGATGCGGTGATTGTTGTGCCCTTAAGACACCTAACCTTCCTTAGCATCGGTGCCTTTTAGGACAATTAGGACCAGACACGCCCCTGGTCTGATATTGATCTACTCTGTTTGCAAAGAGTATTTATGGAGTAAAGGGTTAAGCTGTCTGCAGAATTCTAAAGCGACAATTTAGCGTCGCAAACCCCGATGCATGGCTTGATCCTCGTGACAATTAGCGGCTAGACAATTGTAGCAGCCCGAATTTAGCATCGCGAATCCCGATGTATGATTTGAACCTCGTTAAATTAGCGACTAGAAAAAACTGTAGCCGCTGGAATTTAGCGTCTGAGCCTCGTAACAATTAGCGACTAGAAAAACTGTGCAGCCCGAATTTAGCGTCGCGAAGCCCGATGTGTGATTTCAGTCTCCGAAGTGAAACTTGAAACAGAGCAGACCCAGATCAGACGGCTCCTATAGCAGCCGTCTGATCTGGGTCTACTCTGTTTGCAAAGAGTATTTATGGAGTAGTGTTAAGCTGCCTGCAGAATTAACAACTAGAAAAGTGTATAGGAGCTGAGTCTTCTCTATTGTAATGGGCTGAGTCTACGAATAATTATCGACTAGCAGACTCTGATCAGATGGCTCCTATAGGAGCCGTTTCATCTGGGTCTACTCTAAAGGCGTAATTATGGAGTAAAGAGTTAAGCTGTCTGCAGCGTTACCCTGTTCGCATTCTTTTGTTTGATATGATTTTCACTGATTTTGAACGTTTCACTTGCCACTTTTGGTAACTTTAATTATGATAAATTTGTTTTCTTTCTTTGTATTACCGAATCTTTATCGGATTTCCCTTGCGTCGGTCTCACTTGTTATCTTTCGATGTTTTGGTTATGGATTTGTGTGTGCGTGCGTGTGTCTCACTTATTTTATATCGATGTTTAGGTAATGGTTGCGTCTTGTGTGTAGTTTATTCCTGCTTTCGGAAATTCCTTTACTACTTTTTGATTTATAAGCACACTAGTGTCGTTTGTTCAGAGGAGCGGTCGTGAGACGTCTCCCGGTATATTCAATCAATATTGTTTTCAACCACTTTCAGGACTTGTTCACCATAATAAACTAGGATGACTTTGAGATAAGTGTGAGGTTATGACGTCCGTAAACCGGTTTAAACTCCCAGTAATTTTGCCACTGACATTTCCAAGGCGGTATTTTTCTTTGTCGCCCTTGCTTTTATGTTTACTTTGTGTCTTTGTACGTTTGTTGATGTTTGAGGTTTTCATCTCTCGTGTGTGTGTATGTGTGTGCGCTTGCGTGCTTGATAGATTCAACACCACATAAACGGTATTTAAGTTATATAAAGACCGCGTGTCAACTTGAGACATATAAATAGTACGATAACACACTGCAATGGTATGATGTAGACACATATTATGGTACGACATCCATCGACATTAAAGATTAAACCAGACCGACCAGAAACACTTCCTAGAACAGAACGCGTAATGCTGAAAAATAAATTTCTGCTTTACCTCTGATCCGTTTAAGTTCATCCGATTATTTCAAACTTTTAAAAACCTATTGACATAGTGTCAAACAGTATGGCTCCTGACGTGACGCCGGGTAACCCGGCGTCTACTCTCGATCCAATTTGTTTGCCAATGCCAGTCAAGAGACACTTAAAATGAGAATAGTAAATAATTTGGTTTGCCACGGCCGTGGTCGATGTAGCTTACAACAATGAAGATTCTTTACTAAAAAATAGTCTTCATATTTTTCAACATAGGTAGAAATGTATCTTCAACTAGTTGTATATATTCACGTTTCTATTTTGAACACACCTAAATAGCATCGTGTTCCAATATCTATGAATTGAAGGATTTGTTTAAACCAATGGTTACGCGTCAAAGTCTGTCTGTGCTTATTTACATATGTGGTTATGTAGCAAGACATATAAATCGTATTTAAATAGAGACGCACAGCATCAATATAGACAATTAGCCATTCTGATAAAAGTTAGATTCATGTTCGGTATGCAGAGACGTTCTTCTAGCACATTGTATGGTAGTGTCAACTGTGGGAGGAAAGATATAGTCAGTGTACATATTTTCCACATTAGTCTTTAATCCTTAATAGATGTATTCTGCTCATTTTTCGAAACTTTTGTGTAATAAAAAGACTCCTGGGTCTGAATTTATATGACTTTAAGCTTGCTTAGTTGATTGTATCGAAAACAAGCTGAAACCTACTCGCCATTCGATGGAACATTGATTAGGTGTACCGACCGTACTCAATTCGATGCGCATGTTTGTGAATTATTACATAGTAGACGTAATATTCTGCAATTGTTAAGACTGTGATGTGTAAGCTTTCGTTGTGAACACCAGTTTACTCGGAATTTGGTCGACGATGTATTAATTTCCGTAGTTTTCCGTTTCTTATAAAGTCGGCAGTTTTCTAAGGATTTGGCTTATTCAGATAGCTTTAATATTAATTGAATACATGTATACGAGTACCGTGGGGAAGTTGGTTGTAAGCACTATTTGAATGATATGAATATGTGTGGAAATTTGATATTATAGATGTATGCGTAAAATGGACAGAATGCTACTTTAAGCATATCTCAAGGCAAAATAGTATCATTAAACACCTTAGGTTAATCTTCCCCCGTAGAGAGGACTTTTGGCATCATTGCATATCCCACAGCAAACCAATAGGGAGTTCACAATATGTTATAAATATCATGTGTTGGATATTGCCCGGGCTCTACACTCAATGTGGAACAAAACAAACATACAATAGGGGGAACATTGAAGTACCGCCTTGGAAGTTCAGTGACAAAAGTCACTGCGGGTTTAAATCGGTTTAAGGGCGCCCAACCTCACACTTATTCCATCCCCACCCTAAAAGACAAACAGTGTAAATAAACATATCCCCTCTCTGAATAAACTACAACATCCGCGATGGCAAATACAGTGGTAAAGTGAATGTAAAACGAAAACATTTCAGTGAAACTAACTGAATCCACCTATCGCTAGTGTCACAATGATTGAGCTGCAAACAGAGCAACTGTAGAAAAGTAATAAAGGGTACTTCAAAACGAAATGTCCGACGTCCTCCCTCCGTTTCCGGATTTAAGAGGTCGCCTTCATAGAGTACTAAACCTTTTATGTCGGCGTACATGCAACGAGGACAGCGTGATTGCGAACTGTAAAAGGGTTGACAACCAGACATGCAGTATGTTGTAGTACTATAGGAAAATATACCTTTTTAATGATTTTTTTAACATAGTGAAAAATGGATATGTCCAATAATCTGGGGTATGTTTGTAAATCACATCACCATACAATTCAGGATGTAAAATACCGTGTCACAGGGGCGCCTTGAGATTACATTTGTACTTGCCAATAAGAGAGAGATTTTGATAATAACATTTAAAGAATGTTTTTCTTATTAATGTCGGAAGGGTTAGCTTTATTCAATTTGAGTTCGTTTGCGTAAATTGTAGGAATCAGAGCATAAAAAAGGTTGTCTAAGTTAAAATGTCCAAATATCGAGAAGTTTCATTGAAGGCTTTTATAACATCTTGTGATGTTGATTCAAACGTAACATGAACTCTTTCTCATAGCAGTACAAAACCAAATTGGCGACCAGTGGTGCACAATTCGTACCCATAGAAATACCAGTTTACTGACGGTGAAAAGCATTCCCATAACGTACAAATATGTTATCCAGAAGAAAGGTCAGTGATTCGAAAACTTCTGAGCAAGTCCAATTGGTGTAATATTTCATTTGCTCGTCAGTTAACCCATTATCTCATAGGCTATTTTTATACCCAACCTCTTTGAATTAATCTACCAAAAAGGAGCATTAACTAGAGAAAAGGAACATTTAAGAATTTTGTAGTTTGAAACCATTGTGATAAATACAGCATATGCTCTATTTATCACAATGGTTTCACAAAGTGACTTTTACAGAGCCGTCAAAAGTCGTCAATATCATGGAATGCGTTAGGAAAGCTTTGTCAGCATTACATGCCAGAAATGATGTTTTTTCTCGGGCAAATACTTTCTGGATTAAGTTAGTAAGTATGGTTTTAATCAATCATGAGGAAGAGTTGTGTACAAACTCGTATGTGCTTACAGTGGATGCAAGAAACCTTTTGTTCTTAAGTTTGTTTAAGACTTCTGAAGAGTTTGTAATAGACCAGAAGAGATTAATTCCAGAATAAAACAATATAAATTTACATGTTCTTTTATCTTAGCTAAACAAGAATTCAACAGTATAGACAACTTAGTAGTTGTACAAGAGCTGGAATTTGCAATGAAACGCGCTTTATATGTTTTTATTTAGTTTCGGTAACCAATACATTGTAGGAAGTTTATGTTGTGTAATTTTAATATCGACTCCAAGGTGTTCACACGTTTTGACATGGTCTGAAACGACAGTCTTTTCTTCACTATTAACTGAAATGTATGACTTGGTATTAACAATTTCCTACTTCAAGACAATGGATCGAATATAATGTAATCGTCATATAATAATGACATTATTCGATGCCTTATCAGCTGGAACGAAGCATAGAAATCCTGTACATCATTGTTTAGATATCTAAAGGAAATTCTAGGTTTAGATGGAAGGTGTTCATTTGAGCTATAAAATGAAATGCGTGTGTCAATTATATCATTATTTTCCAATTCGAAAGAGCATTAGACTCAACAAGCTGGAAAAAAGCACAATGTCCTATCTCCAATTTGGCACCAGTTTTATAGGTTTAGGACAAAAACTGGCTGTGATATGGACGATTTTGCAGGTACGGGCCATCGTTACGAAAAACTGAGGTGTTGCCATAGAAACGGTGAAAACGGTACTTAAAGTTAATGCGTTGGTCCTCAAATTGGATATTTTGTTTCCTGAGGATTTGTCATCATTATAAACTGCATTTGAAATTATTTTCTGATATCTGTAGAATTAAAAATGAAAGGTTGACGTTATTTCTTGACATTTATTGCTATTTTTAATGTTCTCATTAATATTCATGAGTATGCAAACAAGTTAATTAAAGAAACAAGTTGGAAATATTATATTCCATTTGGTACCAGTTTTATAGTTTTAGGACAAAAACTAGCTGTGGTATGTGCGAATTTGTAGGTATGTGTTATCATTACGAAAACTGAGGGGTTGCCATGGAAATGGTTAAAACACATAGCCTAAAAGAATTTAAACTTGAGTACAATCGCGATTCTGATTCAGGATACTTGTCTGACCTATTTGGTACCCGTGAAAAAAAGTCTAGGGGGTGCACGGTAGACCCCAATGACTCCCTGAATATATACTATAATGCAGAGTAACAGCTCTGCTCCAAAATGTTGAGTAGAACGTCCATGGAACAATAACAACCACTCGAACATCCATGCCGACAGAACAATATCACTTTATTAAAAGACAAAACATCGTCTATCTGAAAGATAAATAATAATATGACAAAAAGAAATATTATTCATATTATTCAAACTAAGATGAGAATGACAGTTGTCCTATATAAAAATACCAATGTTCTTAAAGACTTAAGGGCTGGGCGGGTGGATCCTTAACACAATGTTCGTGTACCTACAGTCCGGTATAGACTCGAATAACTTGGTCATGTGTGCAACACGCTAACGCGGTCTAATGACAGCCCAAATAAGGTAAAAACGTCAATACTTTACAAACCGAACTCAAATAACTAAATTTATGTTTTCTAGAAATACCTTCAGGTAAACATGAATTATTTATTTAATATCCTCATGTTACTTTGAACAAGCAATAAATAACTAAACACAATATAGGAGTGATGTATACTGGTCAGCATTTTCGGAACGAAAACAAAGCAGATAAAACAGCTGAACTGCAATGTCTCAGACAAATCTTTGTTCGTGCTTTCGCCTTCATGAATGTATTTATCTTGAAATATCTGAACTCCACTGCCGATGCTTTTTTATCATTCTATCTGAAACACTCAATTCAGACGCGCTAGTAGCTCCACCTGACCTAATGGAATGTAGCCCATACTGGGAACTATCAAAACCCATATCTTTTACATGACTTAGAAAAATATCCCTGGCCCTTGTAAATGACATATGCTTACCACAACTTAGTTTATAATTACCACGCTTTTTGGAAATATAAATATTTCTGAACAAAAACTAATCTGAATCACGAGGAATCCCTGCTGAAAAATATATTTTAAATGATTAACAGCACACACATCTCTTTGTGCTTTAGCAAGAACAACTGTACTACCCTTTCTATACTGATCTGTTTTAGATTGTCTGATCAACAATTCCACATAATATTCTTTAATAATACGTCTGAGCGTTCCGATTTGGAACTTTGAGACAATTTTAAACAAGTTATGAGCCGACCATATAGGAGCTGTCTCAGCTGCGTCTATCCTGCTTACAAATGCGTAGGAAGACATACTTACGGGTGAAAGGGTTAACCCTTCATTCCATGAATATCCATGTAAGAAATAATGACACTATGAATATAAACCCTTTTCCTGTTATATATTTATTCCAAATTTCAGGTATCTACTGATAAAATCGTTAGAATTGAATATGACTGTTTGGATCATTCTTGACATTCTTGACATTTTGGAAACTAAAGAAACAGATCTATCAGAGGAATATTTGGCTATGGCAACAACTGCAGAATCGTATCTATGTTATTGCATAAGCAAACATAGCTAACCCTGATCAAATGGTTCCCATGGAAGCCGTCTGATCTGACTACTTTGTTTGCAAAAGTATATTTATGGAGTAAAGGGTTAAATAAATCTATTGGGGCATGTTGAGATTTTACTGTAATTCCAGCAGAATGTGTGTGCCAATTAAATGAAGCTTAAACAATTAACTCTTTATTTGGAATGTGTGTGCCAATTAAATGAAGCTTAAAAAATTAACTCTTTATTTGGAATATGTGTGCCAATTAAATGAAGCTTAAAAATTTAACTTATTTGATGACATGAATGCAAGCTATAAGGACATTATAGTAATTACTGTTACGACAGAAACTGTAGAATCAGATCTATTTTAGTCCATAACCCTTTACTCCATAAAAATCATGTAAGAAATAATCCACTTGAATATGGAAGGAAGGGGAAATGAGGGGTGGGGTGAAAAGGACATCAAAAAGTCATTTTCAAACAACAAACATATTTTCATGGATAAATGAAGATTCAATAATTACTTGTCTTCATAGAAAAACATGTTTCGTCTTTTAGCTTGTTAAAATGACCCTTTATATGGAGTAAGATAGGTGGAAGTTACATTCTGTTTCCTTTTTATTGCAGTACAAAATCTCAAATGCCAAGTATGCCATATCAATGAGAAGGAAAATCGGTGCATAAAACGACATTGTGGAAGTGAAACCCAAGATGGTGATGACAATTGTTGCCTGCCTAATGACTGCGATACAGATTTGGCGAAAGTGCAAGCAGTAGAATAAAGGAGTACACTGTCATTGTCAGAAGAAGTGGAAAACTTTTAATATAACATGATGTATCAAATACGTTACACAAATAGAAAATAACATCATGCTTTTTTGCATTCAAAGAGAAATTACTCTTCCTTGTTTTGTATGCAAAGTATTCGGGAAGGGATGTAATTCATGTTAGGTATGGTTATGTAACTTTTTACTGGTATTATACAAAATCTTTTTTCTGTGAACAAAAGATGAAAATGATCTGTTAATAATGTTGGTACATTTTGTTCATACTTCTGAGCTTGTTGTTGTTTGTTATTTAAGGAAACATCTTTGTAACAAAGTAGATGTAAAGTTATAAGCTATATATATGATATGTTTGTTAACACATATATACCAGAATCATTGTTTTGGTTATTACTCATGTAATGTTTGTTGTTATTGGAACAAATGTGAAAGGGTTTGCGGAGTGTCGCATACTATACATACTATATTTAGGTTTAAGTCAATGACCTTGACCTAGACCTTTGACCTTATTTACAAAAATGTTTCTACAAGACATTCTTGATTGAGTTCCAAATTTGCAGATTGTAGATTAAATACAGATTATTCCTGAACTGGTAAACATATTTATTGTTTTGAATAAAAAAATAAGAATACTGTATATAGGCACTAGAACAGTTAATATTTATCTTAATTAGATGTTAGTCAGTTTGTCTGGTTTAGCATTTATCTTGTTTTTGGTGAATTTGTTTTTTCAAAATTATTCTTTTGCAAAAACTTAAGATTCAGATGAGATGCCAAGTAAGAAAAATCATTATCCAAACTATTTGATACTTAGGAAATATCAAATGTGTAGCTGTGCATTATCGCACATTAAATCACAGTTAGGAGTTGAGATGTGGAGTCATTAGATCACGAGACCTTTAGGCCGAGTTATCTAATTACCAACATCTCAACGAATAACTGTGATCTAATGCCCGATAATGCAAAGCAACGAATTTGTTATTTCGATTCTAATTCGACTTGTTCAATAAAAAGTACTTTTCCCGGAGAATACGGCAGAACCGGAAATGTTGTCAGTGGTTACGCCATGTTTTGCTGTTACATTTACTCTACACGACTTGTAACCCATGACGTTGTATGAGTAAATGGGCAAGATCGCAACAGAAAACAATACTTCCAAGTCAAATATGCTTCACCTTCACATTGAAGCGAACAAATATGCAATTTGCATCATATCTGTAATATGTATGCCAGAGTCATCATGTTTACAGAAATACAATTTTGACTGTGTGTAGTTTGAACATGGAACAGAATTTCATGTGTGTGGGAAAATGGAACAGCCGATGGAAATGCAGTTTATTATCAAGGATTAAAATACGTTTTTCGTTATTCTTTGTTTATATGCCGTAGGTTCAGAGTCGTGATAGAATGTGATATAGTTTGAAAGAAATTGAGAACACTGAATGAGAAGATGTTTCTGTTGATGTTTTGACAATAGGCTAAATCCATATAGATATATGATTACTGGCTGGCAAAGTAGTGAGTTGCCAAGCAATATGGTGGTTTCGTATTCCCTTGTTTGTTTTGAATCTGATAATGAACTATTTTGTATAAAATGGAATTAGGTTTATAATATTGATATGACACTGATATCTGTTCTATTTATGTGGTATTACACTTATATGTATATTTGGCTGCCATCTCTCTAAGTGTCAATGTTTAACTACAATAATGCAAAAACACTATTTCAGTTAATCTACTAAAAAAGCATTAAAGACATAATAAAGGCTAAAAGTTATTTAGGTACAATATTTAAAGAGTTTCTTTTAAGTAGGTGAATATATTAAAGCTGCTGTATAATCATGTATTTTCTCTGTGTTGTATTTTATTTTCATGTCTGTCTTATACATGTTAAAGTTTGAAAGAAATTTGGGAGACAATATGCACATATGATCTTTATACGCCCGTTTGAGAAAACGGGATGTATTATGGAATTGCGTTGTCTGTCTGTCTGTCTGTCAGCTCGTCCGTCCGTCCGTAAGTAAGTAACATCTCTAACTCAAGTTCTGCCTGGTGGATCCTTCTCACATTTAACCACAATGGTTATCTTAACATGCTGTAGTAGCGTATCCAGCACCGGTGTGTATTTCTAAGGTCGCACAATTGGACTTTGCGTTTAGCAGTTGCGTTTTGCAAATATGTTAAACGCAATGTTTACAATATGTCTGTAACATCTCTAACTCAAGTTCTGCTTGGTGGATATTTCTCACATTTCACCACAATGATTATTTGGACATTAGAATTTGCGTTTAGCATTTGCGTTAAGCAAATGTGTTAACCTCAATTTATGTTCAACAAATTTTCGTCCACTTATTTACATAACCCTTAGAGATAAAATTTCGAAACTTGGAACACTAGTTTACCATTACAGGTTTCAAATGTAGGCAAGAGTAAATAACTATGTCAAGCATTAGATATAATCATGACCCTTTTAAACTTAGAATATTTGGTTAAGGGTTTTGTTAAAGTCCACTTAATTACATAACCCTTAGAGATAAAGCTTTTAAACTTGGAACACTTGTTTACCAGCACAATCTTTGCCTGTTGGCAAGAGTCCATTTCATGTTGAACCATTTTTAAGTCCACCTTTTTACATAACCCTTTGAGATACAGATTTGAAACCACGAACACTTGTTCACCATCACATTTTTCATCTGTAGGCAAGAGTAAATAACTCTGTCAAGCATTTTGATAGAATAATTGCCCTTTTTAAATTAGAATTTTTGTTAAAGTCCACACATTTATATCATTTATATAACTCTTTGAGATAAGCCTTGAAATTTGGCTTGTCCTGTTTGAATTTTGGAATAGTCCATTTGGCAAATCATCATTGAAAGGTTTAACCTTTTATTGAAAATAGTTCTTCATTCATGTAGAATTAAACCAACTTTGCCCAAATGAGTTATTTGTCAGGTGACCTGGATCAAATATATTTTCTTTACAAACTCATTTTCTGATTTGTAAATGAAAGGTGAAGAATTTCATATAGTAATTAGTTATTTGAAAGAACAGTAGTCACAAGGGCTGTAGAAAAGGGTTATTTTTATGCAAATTTCCTACCAGACCTATTATTAGCAGGTTCTTACATTTCTCTGTCAAATATTATATTGTTGGTAGTCAGTGGAATTGCCTCTCTTATGTGATTGTAATGAGTATCAACAAGATGGGATTTGACTGAGAAATTCATTTTGAGAATCATTACTGCGGTCTACAGTAAAACCTAGAGATTCCAGACTTTAAAACAAGTACCATTATCAATATTTACAACAATATAGACCCAAGTCGCCGCCATCTTCAATCCTGTACCTCTGCAAACAGTGTAGACACAGATTAGATAGTTCCTGTAGGAGCTGTGTGATTAGGGTCTGCTGTTAACAGTTAAGACACAGATTAGATAGTTCCTGTAGGAGCTGTGTGATCAGGAGACACAGGTTAGGTAGTTCCTGTAGGAGCTGTGTGATCAGGGTCTGCTGTTAACAGTTAAGACACAGATTAGATAGTTCCTGTAGGAGCTGTGTGATCAGGGTCTGCTGTTAACAGTTAAGACACAGATTAGATAGTTTCTGTAGGAGCTGTGTGATTAGGGTCAGCTGTTTTCTTATGCAATTATATAGTTCTTAACATGGTCAACATTCTCTTGTTCATAATAACATTAGACATAGCTAAATAATATACGTTATAGTAATTATTTCTTACATGAATATTCATCAGATAAAGGTTTGAAAAGTGATATCAAAGTGATATGGTCTACACTGTTTGGAAAACTCCAAGTTTTCTATGTTCCAATGAAAACACATTGGTGACAGTTATTATTCTGACAGCATTATAAGAAGGTACATTCTGACAATAGTACAACCCTTTAAGACCATTTATTGTGTAAAATAGGAGTCCTAAAGAGCCAGTAGGGTGCGTTATGCCTGCTGACAGTAATGCAGAAAGTTGCATTACTTTCATTCTGTATCAAGCTTCCACGTGTTTTAAAGACACATCATCTGACTTTATTTAGCTATCGCTTGAGTGTTTGTTTATTGAACATACGCCATTACATTCCATTATTTCAGTACATTCCCAATTGAAGCATTCCAGATGTTATATTTTAGAAAAAGATTGATGTGCTGACCAACTTTGTGACCTAGTGTGTTCATCTGTTGCGTGTTTGATCGTCACTGTATCTGCCATCATTTGAAGCTTAAGCAATATGCTTTAATGTATTAAAAAGTGCATCCTACACATCCTGAAAATATTTCATGTGTATGGAAATAGCAGATATTTTGCAGTTTTACTTAGACATATGATTGTCTCAAGATTACACTTTAATGTGAAAACTTCTTTTGTGGAATTTGTAGGGGCACACCTACAAACAAAAAATGCAAAATATTTATATTTATTTAGGAATCACAAATTGGCAGGATTACTTTTTTCAAAATTTCTTCACATTCTTTTCAAATGTAAATATTGTAATTAGCCCATTCCTTCATATAAATGCCTTTGCAAACAGAGTAGAACCAGAGCAGACGGTTCCTATAAGATCTATCTGATCAGGGACTGCTCTGTTTGCTTATGATAACATATAGATTCAATTCTGCAGTTGCTGTCTCAGACAAAGTCTCCTGTGTTCATATGCCATTATGAAAAATAATCTAGTTTATATTAATAACATAACACCATCATTTTTTACATGAACACTCATGAAGCAAAAAGGATTAAAGATGAACAGAAATGTCATTATGTACTCCTCAGTCGAAACCAAGTTTTGTGGACCAGATTATATACGAGAGTCTTAATATGTTTTGAAACAATTGGCAGAGGGAGAATTTGATTTTGATTGGTGATGATATTTGATGTACATGTAGTTTCTACCCATTGACATGAATAACCATAACCCCTTTGAATGCTGATTTTTTTTTTAAATTTAAAGGTCCATTAGTATTTAGATATAGAATCCATTTAGTACGAAAGGCTTAAATTTGTTAAAGGAGGTGACCTGATCAGACGAACCCTCTGATCAGGGTCTAAACCATTTTCAATGACAGTACGCTCGTTGCCCTAATTCAAAGGTTATGTTTAAGAAAATACAAAGTGGTACTGTATATTAGTATCTGTTGAGGAAGAAAAGGCATAAAAGTAACCTATTAATTAACAAGGTAATTAACATAGAAATAAAGGTTTTTGAAAGTATGTTTTATAGGTTGTTTGTGGAATTAACTATAAGAGGTCAAGTGTTATCATGTTTAACGATCAGTTGGTTTGCGGTTTTCATTGCATCAGTATGAACAGCTGAAAGTCTAGTTCATGCTCGGGTCAGTGTCGGGGACAGTGTCGCTGTTCCCATAACCTTTCACCCCTATCCTGCTAAGCACAACCAGACATACATTTGCAAACAGTTTTGGTGAGACGATGGGTAAATTACTTCACATAAGATTCGGACGCATGACATTATTTTACAAAGCACAAATAACTTTAGTTTTATTGGGATTAAAAGTAACAGCAAATGTAAAATATAGGTAAAATGGGCGGACTACAATTTTAACATTGAAAGATATGAGGAGATAGAAAGTTACATTATAACGGAGGACAATATAGAATAGATATAATCGTCTGTACACATAAAAGTACATGTATTTCAAAGTGTATGATGACATAAATACATGTTATCATAACATGAAAGATATTCCATTATCTAGGTACGAAACAGTAAACAATGCACTTATGTAGATGACACTTTCAGAATTAAGGATGACATAATCAATTACAATCAGTATTATGTGTTGAAGTGTTAATATGGTTTTCAGTTACATATAAAGTTAAACATGCTTTAACCCTTCGCTTGCTATTCACGTCAATATACCTACCTGTAAATAGTGAAGACCCAGATGCGACAGCTCCTGCAGGAGCTGTCTCATCAGGGTCTGCACTATTTACAAGTTGATTGTGCAACCAGTGCACGCCACAGCAGTGATTGCACAGCGAAATACGTATACACAATGAAGATATATGTAATTATACAACAGGGCATGGGTAAATAAGGAGAAATGTATTTTAAAATACAGCAAGAGAAGGGTTAAGGGACCATAAAAATATGTCTAATGATGAATCTATAAGGCAGGTAGCTTTCTGCATTATTTATGACCTGCATAAAGCAATCACCTGCTTTTTAAACTTTTATGTTCAATTCTGAGGGGAGGTGATCCCCCGAGAGCAAAAATTGCAACACAAAAAGAGAAAATTGCACACTCGGTTTTATTGAGTCTGTTCATGAACAGTAATTGAAAGTGCAACACTGCTCACGCCCCCTAGCACCGGCTTAAGCGGTATTCAATTTTCAAAACAAGAAGTACTGAAATTCATGATCTCGAAGGATCAGAAGATATAACAATACTGAGAATAAAGTACGGGGCGACGTTTTACGGCCGCCACACAAGCACTTAACACCTGCTGTTGTGAAGATTATAAATTCTGAAGGGAGGTGATCCCCCGAGAGCAAAAATTGCAACACAAAAAGAGAAAATTGCACACCCGGTTTTACTGAGTCTGTTCAATAAATGAATTGCCACTTAAGACAGGTTCTACTGTACACGCGGTTATGAATTATAATATGCTATAATGTGAACATAGTGCTGTATTAAGTTATTTAAACATGTAATTGTGCTAAATTTACCGCTGTGAACTGACATACATGTAGGACAGTTAGTAACGAGCATGTTTAACTGGTTTAACGTTTACTGGTTACGCATTGATAACTATATACAGTGTCATCTTAATTTGAATTAAAGGTTTTCAGTGTTATTAAGAGGGAATTTATAATAGGTGGTTTAAAGTTATTAAGTAACTTTATGGTCTAAGGGAAAAGACTCATGCGTATGTATTGTATTGAAATGTATGGATTATTGGTCCTGCATAATAAATAGTTGGTAATAAAGTAATAGTATATAGCCTAGATTTAGTACAGTAAAACCCCCCTCAAGCGGAATTCTAGCAGTATGTACATCTAGGCAGATGGCAGCTAAATGCAGGGTGAAAGTCATGCAGAAAGCTCCTCTGTTAGCTTTCTGCATGACTTTCACCCTGCATTAAGCTGCCACCTATCCACAAGACCAATGTTTAAACTACATTGAACGTCCGGTTTAGAGATGATTTACTTAATCGGTTTAATCAGCTTAAAACTGATAACAGCACTATCTCACTGGGCATGCGATTAAGTGGTAGGAAGCTAAACATTTTTTTCTTCTGTTTAAATTCTTACTGTTCGTCTTTTTTCTGTACAATGAAAACAACAATCTACGGTATGCGATTAACTCTTTAAGTATTGCCATCAGATAATATGTCCCTAAGTTCATTACAATCGAAGTTTCTTCCCTTTCGGTTTTGAAATTTAATGGATCAGATTTGATAAGTTACGAAAATGTTCACAGATGTAGGTCGGTGACAAATCCGTGTTTCCGAAAGACATTAAAATCTATATATAGATTTTCTAAGAACTGGGATTATCCCAGTTAAACATGGGGCTCTTTAATGCACGTTAAGTAATCACTGTAGTGCAGACTGTACGAGTGTAAAAGTTTAGGATGCTGATAATAGTTCCATAGCAAATTAATCGCAGTAGCCGCCGTCTAAATTCTCAATATTAGTATACAATGAATTTTAGCGAGCTGCCTATGTTGTTCAATAGTATGGAAGTGTTGGACATATTACCAAGTTCACGACCTTTGTTTAAATGAATATATTCAATGTGTTTAATGGTTTTCCATCCTGCGGAACTAATGCATAGGTTACTCCCGCCTTTTATATCATATTTGCGGTTAAATACAGAAATTGAGACGACACCTTTTCTCAAATCGACTTGTGGCGAAACCAGTTATTGCCTCATTTAAACACATTCAATATCGCGGACGATGAAGGAGAAGACACGTAAGAGTTGCAAATGTATAGGCCTACTTCAAGTTTAGAAACGACCGTGTCTAAATCATAAACACAATTAACCCTATACTCCACAAATACGCCTGTCTACGCCTCTGCTGAAACAGGGAAGACCCAGATCAGACGGCTCCTGCGGGAGCCGTCTGATCAGGGTCTACTCTGTTTGATTATGATGTAATACAGATACGATTCTTTAGTTTCCGCAATGGCCAACATTGATGTGTCCATGTGTAATTGTAACAATTAAGTTAATATTCATAATGTTATTATTTCTTACATGCATATCCATGGAGTAAGGGGTATTGTACAGGCTGACAAACATCATCCGCAAGTTCAATGCAGCCAGTAGAGGTTTCAAGAGATTACATTCGCACTATCAAACAAAACCTAAACCTAGCAGGCTTTATAATCATGCAAGAACGAACAACAATCATCACTCTCGATTTGATTTTGAATTTTTCGGAATTGTCAAGAACAGAGGATTGCATGCGTATATGCGGGTACAAATGTCGCTAGAAAGTTATGAAACAGTAACAGTTATTGTTTATCTTTGTTCTTACACGCTCACACACAAATCGCACATTTTACTTCTACATGAACATTTGCCGTGCATTTCTGTCATGGTGCTGTTCGTGTGACTGTGTGTTCTGTATGTGGTGTTTCCTGCATGACTCATACATTCACTTTATTCTATTCAGACAGTCAAATACGTTTTAAATTATAGCATCTACCTAACCTTTCATCTTCCGCCTCCGCCATCTTGAATCAGTCCAAACATTTACCAGCGTACACGTTTAAGCATATCTTATTTCATAATAAGCAGAAATGGGGTGGGGTTAAAGTTCTCCCAACTTAGATAAAGCCCTTCCCCTACAGCGATTGTAATAACAAAGGACAATGTACAAAGCAAAATTACAGTCAAGCTTAAAATACACATATTCAAAGAAAAACATTTGATATGTGAGAGAATAAAAGTGAAAGTGAAAGTCCAGTGTTAAATGCGCATAGTGAATGTGCGCTAGATGCATGTATATACGACCCGAAACGTATACATGATATTTAATACACACACTGCGTTATCGGACTGTTCATAGTTATTATATCGAACAATCGTTAATTAAAGCCACTTGTGATTCGACTTTTGAAATGGAAATATTGATCTCCACGTAAGTATAGAACACATTTTTGCTACAATACAATTATTTGGTTTATTAAATTATTCATAGAATAGTTTGTTGTGAATACAAAATGTTGTCTTTTCTTATTTATCCATTTTGTTACATGCACTACTTTCGGAATGATAGACATTGTAACTGTCTTCACATGTAACTACAGTAAAACCTCTCTTAACCGAACGTTAAATTTAGTATGAATATGGGTCTTGGAGACAGGTGACAGCTTAATGCAGGGTGGACGTCATGCAGAAATGAAGGAGCTTTCTGCATGACTTTCGCCCTGCATTAAGCAGTCACCTGCCTAGAATATCTAAATTCTTCTCTACTAGAATTCTGGTTAAGAGAGGTTTTACTGTATATCAATACTAAATAACTTTCATCTGCAAGGCATGCCTTTGCTACGACTGTAACAACACTATTCTTTCCATATTTTTGTAAACTAATCACTGTCTGTGTGTCAAATAGTTTGGATCCTGATCATTCGGTGTCTCATCCAGATCTTGCCTGTTTGCAGATGTCTTCACATGTTCGTCTATACACATTGAAATAGCAAATGGGGTCCATGGTCCATGGGCGTCTCTGTAGAATCCGAACTTGTTGACACTCAATTGGGACAAACGACATTTACAATGTAAATGTCTTTTTGTACAGGTAAAATTAGATCTTATGGCACACCAACATAACCTACTTAAAATGTAAACAAAACATACCTGTAACGGTGGTCTCGAGAAAAATAAAAATAAAAAATGATAAAAAATGTATACACTCATCAAAACATATGAAAAAACAAAACTACCCATTCCAAATTTAAAACAATAAAAGCAAAACAGATTTGAACCAAACTATTATAGCGGCCACCTGGGCATTATACAGTGTACAGGTAAAATTAGATCTTATGGCACACCTTTTGTTCTCAGTGTTTACAAACACTACAGGTAAATACACTGTATAATGCCCAGGTGGCCGCTATAATAGTTCGGTTCAAATCTGTTTTGCTTATATTGTTTTATAGTTGGAATGGGTAGTTTTGTTTTTTCATATGTTTTGATGGGCGTATACATTTTTTATTATTTTTTATTTTTATTTTTCTCGAGACCACCGTTACAGGTATGTTTTGTTTACATTTTAAGTAGGTTATGTTGGTGTGCCATAAGATCTAATTTTACCTGTATTTACCTGTAGTGTTTGTAAACACTGAGAACAAAAGGTGTGCCATAAGATCTAATTTTACCTGTATCTGTGGTGTTGTTCACTGTGATCTGACTCGTATAGTATTGTGTATTTTGTAAACATGACCTGGTTATGTCTATAATAAAAACAGGATCAGCACGCTTTTTAGGAGGAATTTGAATCAATATATATGGCTGTATACAACAGAGTTTGTCTTAAGCGGTCATACATTAACTGAACATATGGATTTTAACAATTAGGTTGTTGCTTATTGCAGGGCAAAACTAATGCAGAGAACTCCTATAGGAGCTTTCTGTACTACTTTTGGTCTGAATTAAGCTACCACCTGCCTTACAAACCCGTAATTAGATCTCTTTTTGACGGCTGCTCTAGACAGGTTCTACTGTATTCAAATGTTTTATCACACCCCTATAGCGGATTTTCCATTATTTAAGAACAAATGGGGTCCATATTCCATTCATGAGTGTTTTGTAGAATCCAAACTTTTGTACACTCAGTTAACATGTTTTTGGTACTTTACGAGTATATGGTACCGCTAGGACAGACTCAAACTATACCCTGTGTGTTAACAATTTGGACAAACGATATTAAATAAATAAACGAATGTGCAGTATAACCTGTTTAAGCGACCATAAATTTATTGCACATAGGAGTCTTAAAAAGCAGGCGGTTGCTTGATACAGGGTAAGCGTAATGCAGTAGCTTTCTGCATTACTTTTGACTTGCAATTAGCTAATACCTGGGTATAGGTCCACAATCGTACCTCTTGTGTGAGATTCGCTTAGGGACAGGTTCTATTGTATGTAAGTATTGCAGAAGATCAGTGGTTTTTAGGGAGATTAAAACCGACCAGATTTAATTAGGCATCCACATGTCATCATCAGTCAAACTGTCTGGCACTCGTTCAACAGGTTCTCAACGTATATAACGACAACAATAAGAACTAGTTAAATGTGTATAGGATATATTAACCCTTTCCCTCATATAAACGTGTTTTCACGCATTTGCAAACAGAGTAGACACAGATCAGACAGCTCCTGGGTCTACTCTGTTTGCTACTAGAATTTGAAAGATATGTTTCTTTGCTTTCTAAAATGTCTACAGTGTTCCACCTTCCATATTTCTTTTAAGTATTTTGTTAATGAATATTCAGTAGGTATTGAAATTTGGAATACACATAGAACAGGGAAAGGGTTAAAAGACATCCACATAATCTAATTTCATATCGTTCAATAATGACCTGAGCTGGATTTGCAGATACAGTGAAGCCCCTCTAATTTGGACTTTCAAATGGGTATTAATGACCGTCTGTAAGACAGGTGGCAGCTTAATGCAGAGGGAAAGTCATGTGAAAGTATGACTTTCACACTGCATTAACACATTGCCCCCTAGTGACGCATTTTTGCGCCCCTATTAAATTCACCTTTTGAAACCATAGTGATAAATAGAGCATTTGATCCTATAGGAGAAAATGCTCTATTTATCACAATGGTTCCAAATTACAAAAGTCTATAAACATCCCTTTCTCTAGTTAATGCTCCTTTTCGGTAGATTAATTAAAAAAGGTTGGATCTAAAAATAGCCTAGGAGAAAATGAGTTAAGCAGCCAACTGCCCAATGTATCTAAATTCTCAATAGAATTCCTGTTTAGCGGGGTTTTACTGTAATTTTGAAAATATGTTTATTTGTTGATTTTATAATCGTTTGGTGGACCATCTGTGACTTTAGCCAGGCAACGAGAACTTGTTGTCAAATCTTGAGAGTCTATACTACATTTCGAGGAATATAGACCTTTCATTGGTTAGGTTGTGTCTCAGGATACAACCGTGTCGTTTTATAGAGCGACATATAAATATACACAAAGGGAAGTCTCTTTTCCCGTTATCTGATAGCGACATCTTCGTCAGGCATGTTTGCAAACAGAGTAGACCCATTTCAAACAGTTCATATTGGAGTCGTCTGACCAGGGACTGCTCTGTTTGGTTTTGATCACTCATAAAACTGATCGTGTTCTAGAACAGAACGAAATGATAGCAATAATGACAGCAATTCTATTTTGAGATCTGAAGCAATCGACATTTCCAAATATTAAATAGAAAATGTACTCCAAACTGATATCAGATATAGTAAAACCTTTCTAAACCGGAAGTTCAATTTAGTATAAATATCGTTCTTTGAGAAAGGTGGCAGCTTAATGCAGAGAAGAAGTCATACAGAAAGCTCCTTTAGGAGCTTTCTGTATGATTTTCACCCTGCATTAAGCAGCCACCTGCCTAAAAGTATCTAAATTCTTCTCTACTTAATTACGGTTAAGAGAGGTTTTACTTTATATACAAACAGATAACACCATTCTGGTTCGTATTTTATAAACGCCATCGCTGTCAATGTCTCATACATGCACTTGATTACCTATTCAATCAGTTTGCATTCAGATGAGCACCAAGTAACATGGCGTCTAGTCAGGAGCGGAACTGATTGTTACTCTTGTAATGTTTTGAAAGAAAATGGGAGAAAAAAACAAGCGAAAATTGTAGTAGACGCAAGCTTTTGGTTTTGCAGACGACAACATTTGCAGATGACATTATTTGTTGTTTTTTTGTAGATAACAGAGATATGCATCAGTCTTCCTAGAAAAGAAAGACATGAATAGAAAATAGTCACTGCGATTTCTAAGTGTTTGATCCTGTTGTTGAAAACATGGGAGGAATTATATCCCGCTTTTCTCGAGCAAGTTCTCGAGCCTCACCAAATACTTCGAGAAATTTAAAGGCTATCAATGCATGCACAGCACGTGAATCAAATGTTGATGGTTCTGGTAATGAAATCGGTGACAGTTTTCTGCCACCTCAGTCTTCTCCAGAACAACGAGAACAACGTGGACATATTCGGATTGAAGACAATCTCTTAAGCAGGTCTGCTGTTTTTCTAGAGGAGCAAGTAGAAAATACCGGTAGCTCCCTTCAAAATGAACCTCCGGAGAAACTCTTGATACAAAATGAATGGACAGGAAATAGTTCCAAAGCTCCAACCCAACGCAAGTGGATCTGCGCTGACGATTTTCTCACTGAAGAACAGTTCCAGTTTGTAAAGGATAACATGCAAGTGAGTTTTATCCCTTTTGATTCTATGGAACTCGTCGTCCACACAAACTCTCGTCTGGTGGTTTGTCTAAGTATATTCTCTTATATTTTCTAGTTGTAGTTTTAGATAATTAAACCCTTTCCTTTTAATGTAAACTTTTCAAGGAATTTGTTTGCTTTGTCAAAAGCTGTATAATTAGATCAATATCATGCAAAAATCAAACAGAGCAGACATTGAGTAGACAGCTCCTACAGCTCTGTTTGCAAATGCGTGAAAAAGTGTTCACAGGAAGGAAATGGTTAATATATAACTTTGACCCTGTCTATAGACTTAGAGAGACTCGGCGTCTCATCTGGACCCAAGCTTGTGCTTTAGTGCTTACATTAACCCTTTCCTTAATATAAACACATTTTTACGAATTTGCAAACAGAGTAGACCCTGGTCAGACGGCTCATATAATATCCATCTGATCAGGGTCTGCTCAGTTTGCTTTTGACATGATATAGACCCGATTATACAGCTGTTGTCAAAGTTAACAAAAACCTTGAAAGTTTTCTTTACAAACACCCTGCTAATACATATTCATGCTGTCAGCATTTCTTACATGGATAGTGCACAGGGAAGGGTTTAATGCAGTACTTACCAAGTTTGTAAAACAGTATTCGAATTCCTTACTTTAACACTTTCCTACACATAAACGAGTTTCGCTTTTCACACATTTGCAAACAGAGAAGATCCAGATCAGACAGCTCCTATAGACAAAGAAAGAGTTAAAAACGGGGTAAAGCCCCGATACAAGCACTGATCAAAACAACGAACTGATTATCATTTGGAAGAACGATTTTGCGAACATCTTTTACTGTAGTGACATTTGAATAATTTACCAAACAGTCAGTGCAGACGACGAACACGAACCCCCGGTCTTGGTCTGCACATTCACGGCAATCTGTACTGGTCCGTAATTTTCCATATTTTAGCTACGGTTGCTTGATCAGTGGTCAAATTTTGAGCATGTTCAAAATTGTCACTGATATACAAGTACTTCTACGTATTACTGCGGCTAAAATACAGAAAGCTACGGATATACAAGTGCTACTACGTATGACTTCGGCTAAAATACAGAAAGCTACGTACCAATTACAGGTTGCCACGAATGATGCCGGATCGTATCCTTAGCTAATCCGGCGTCAAATCCGTGAAGGTGTGACCTAGGCATCATATTATAGAATACAGAAATTGTTGAAGCAAAATTCTTCTGAAAGCAGACGAGACTGTTTGCATACAAAAAGTACAAAAATGAGTCATGCAGGAAATACCACATACAGAACAAACACTCGCCCGAACAGCAACACAAGGAAACAGCAAATGTACATGGGTAGAAAAAACAACAAGAGACGCACAAAGACAAAACAAACATTCAATAGGAGGAAGATGGAAGTACCGCCTTGGAACGGTCAGTGACAAAAGTCACCGGGGGTTTAAACCGGTTTATGGGCGCCCAACCTCACCCTTATTCCATCCCCATCCTAAAAGACAAACAGTGTAAATAAACGTATCCCCTCTCCGACTAATCTACAACAACCGCGACAGCAAATACAGTGGTAAAGTGCATGTATAACAAAAAAACATTTAATTGAACATACTGTATCCACCTATCGCTAGTGTACTCAATGATTGAGCTGCAAACAGAGTAACTGTAGAAAAGTAATAAAGGGTACGACAAAAATGAAATAGTACAGATATCCGACGTTCTCCTTCCATTTCTGGATTTAAGAGGTCGCCTTCATAGAGTACTAAACCTTTCTTGTCGGCGTACATGCAAAGAGGCCAGCGTGATTGCCAACTGTAAAAGGGTTCACAACCAAACATGCAGTATGTTGTAATAATACAGGATCATATCCCTTTTTAAACACCATTTGGTGTCATGCGGGGCACGTGTAATGCAAACAGTGTAGTCCCAGATCAGAGGGCTCAAGAGCAGCCTTCTGATTAGGGTCGCTGCGGTTTTTCATTTACCGCTGTGGTTTGTCTTTGCCCTTACAAGTTCAAATCTTTCATTTCGAGTGAGCTCTATAGTTAAACATTAATGGATTATTCCACTCTGATGATCTAAGTTTGAGAGGGGCTAATTACGAGACACACTCATAGGGTGAATAATGTCGTAACACTCCAATATCTTCAGTACTAGGTTTTATTTGGTCTAGACAGTTCCAGTGGAACATCCATTATCGATATGTGTTCTTTGCAGACATTGCGAGTCACAAGACAGAGTGAAAATCTCGAGTTCTATGAGAACAAACTGAAATCTAAACCGGCACCAGGTATGTTTTGATCTTTAAAATAATTGCCTCTTTAATAAGCGTTTAGTTCTTGTCATTTTTCAGTAAGGAGTGCTAGAACATTTTCAAAACAGCCCGTTTACATTTTGTTTTTGAGAAATTATAAGGTACGTTCTTGATCTAAGTGGCATTTATTTTTAACAAGTTTATTATTTCTAAAATTAAAACTGTCCATTTTGATTTTACTAGGCTACCTAAAACATCATTGTCTATAATTATAGCATTGTCTACAAAATTTCAAGACAACTTCTTGTTAGACATTTTATTTGTTATTCTTTCAAAGGCATCTGTCCAAGGATGCTATTTAACCCTTACCTCCATGAATATTCATGTAAGAAATAATGACGTCATGAAATCAATTAGAGTAATTTGTTATAAAATATCATGGACACAGGAATGTTTGGCCATGGCAAAAGCTGTAGAATAATATCTTTATTATTTCACAAGAAAATAGAGCAGACCCTGATCAGACTGTTCCTATAGGAGCCGTCTTATCTGGCTCTACTCTATTTGCAAATGCATAGAAAGGCGTATTTATGGACCAGTGTGTTAATTGGATTGTTTATAATTGTATCCTGATAAATGGCACATTGGAACTGGGGCTGCTGTCACCTTCTTTGGATAAAGGAAAGCTGGAATTAGGTTCTTCTTTGAACCCTTTCACTGCCAGTGGCGAATCTGAACTATCTATCTTACTAGTTTTAATATTGTAAACAAAAAGATAATAATTAAGATTTGTGCAGACGACAGATTTTGCACACGACTAAACATGGCAGTCAAAGGATTAAGTCCCGATTACAATCGCTTTATGTCTATAATGATATGTATACGGTAAAACATTTCAAAGGCGACTTTTCTAAGAGGTCGATGCTTAACCTTTCCCTAATAATTATTCACGTAAGAGCTAATTACATCATTAATATAACGTAGCTACTTTTTATAATAGCATTATGAACAGGACATTTTTGATAGTGGCAGAAGCTGTAGAATCAGATTTATATGATTTAATAAGCAAACAGAACAGTCCCTGATAAGATGGCTCGTACAGGAGCTGTCTAATATGGGTATCCTGATCGCAAAGACGTGAACATTCGTTTATAAAATATCAAGTAATGGGTCAAGACACAAACAAACAGTAGCTCAATACAGGATGAGGGTAACGATAAACCGCTCTGTATTTCTCTTATATCAGAGCGACTTTTTTTTTTAAAAAAAAGACATATTTCGTCACTGGATGTTGTTTTATAAGAGCTTCAGCTGTATGTGTTTGCAAGTGTGTATGCGTGTGTACGTTTGTTTGCGAGCGTGCGCGCGTTTGTGTGTGTATGTGTGTGTGCGCGAGCGCGCATGTGAGTCTGTGTATGTATTACATTTGTCAGAATGCGCTATTTTATCGCAGCAATTGTGAGATTTGTGTTGAGTTGAGATTAATTTTACGATAAGGGTTGCAGGTAAGTGTAACCTTTTCATTACGCCCCCCCCCCCTGTAGTGTAAGGTTATAAACAACTAGTAGCTATTGCGACATGTGTGATGTGGCGTTGAGACAAGTGCACTCTAAGATACTTGAACACCTTTTGATAATTTAAAAAATTTAAAATGAAAATGGATATTAAAAATTAAAAATTTATAGCCATTTTAGAAAGTTAAGATACATATCTTTCAAGTTCCACTAGCAAACAGTGCAGAACCTGATCAGACGGCTCCAAATGAGCCGTCTGATCTGGGTTTACTTTGTTTGCAAATGAGTGAAAACACGTTTATATGAAGGAAAGTGTTAAAATTGCGGTAAATGTTGCTTGGGTTAACACATAGCGGCTCTTGCTACATTTGTGAGCCTTTATTGCGACACTTTTGGACGTTCATATCACTTCGAGGTATCGATACATTCTCTCGAGTTTGAAATTACCTTGAATGTTATAGGGCTTATATTGAGATCTGTTTGTTTAGGCTATACTATTGATGAGCTACTGAAAATGAAAGGCAAATACAACATGCTGGGGAAAGAACTTGATCGTGGCTGTCTCCAGTGGTAAGTGCAGTACATGTATACATACCTGGCATACAGGAAACAGAGAGCGCTTACACAATTGATACTAGTGTAGACATAGGTCAGCGGCCGTGTTTATCAGGTTTTGTAATGCTAGTCGAAAAAGATCGAATTCCGACGAGTGGTCAACATTTAAGACCCATATCAGAAGATGTATTCACACGCGGAGGAGGCTGGTTTGAGGTTTCCCGGTTTTGAAATGCATGGGTGTTCCCTGTAACGTATGCAATGCGTTATCGTTATCTTTATGTATACTGTTTAGATAATATCGTTGTTTTCTCTATTTGCATACAATTTAGATCCTGCCTAACGATTGTCCTAAATACTGATAGCTGATTAAACAACCTGACATTCATATACATGTAATTTATGACTCGTTTAATAGAATCTCATCATTAGTCTCATTACATAAATAACAAGCATTGTTGATGCAGATTAGCCGCTCGCACCTGGACGAATAGATTGGCCGCTATTGAGAGTTCTTTTCCATATTAGTATGCATGATTTTTGTTACAGGCTGTTTCCGATCCCCACATCATCAGGCAAAAATTCACATGCACAGCCATTGCGGTCATATGAGGCCGAGGTACGTGTTTAGTGTACAGTAAAACCTCTCTATAACGACCACTACATTACATCAAGTATTTTGTGTTAAAGGCAGGTGGTTGCTTAAAGCAAGGTGAAAGTAAAACAGAACGCTCCTATAGGAGCGTTTTGCTTTACTTTCACTTTGCTTTAAGGAACCACCTGCCCAAAATACCAACTAATTAACGCAATTTAGTGGTCGTTATATAGAGGTTTTACTGTATATGAAACTGATTAACCTTTAATCATTATAACTATGCGACCCAGCTGAAGTTTGCAAACGGCTTGGTTCCAGAGTAACTCGGTGTCTCATCAGGATCCAAGCTGTTTGACGTCCAATTAATATTTTCTAAAAGGCGTCAGCGAATAGGAAGTGGGTGAAAATTGTAACAGATAGGAATTTAATCTAATAGAAACGCTCGTTCACGTCTTTGCAAACAGATTAACTCTAGATCAGATGTCTCATGTAGGAACCGTCTGACCAGCATCTACTCTATTTGCTTATAGAATAATATAGATGTTATTCTACAGTTCATGGCTAAAAATCATGTATATGCCAGCATAAAAATTATTTATGATGTCATTTTTTTCTCACCTGAATGTATATAGAAATCTACAGTAAAAACTCGATATAACGAAATTTTAATAATGAAGTTGCTTTTCACGACAGATGGTTTCTTAATGTAGGATGACAGCCATACAGAAAGATGATAGTGGAACTTTCTCTGTGATTTTCACCCTGCATTAAGTTGTCACCTGTGTTAAAGATAAAAAATTGTACGTATTTGAGTGTTCGTAGTATCAAGTTTTTACTGTAAACGGTTAAGCTGACAGAGTAGTAGCTTAATGCAGGGTGAAAGTCATGCAGAAAGCTCCTCTAGGAGCTTTCTGCAAGGCTTTGACCTAGCAGTAAGCAGCACCTGCCTACAAAGATATACATTCTCCATTACAAAATTAAATTTGTAGTATCGAGTTTTGACTGTATCTATCTTCATAGTGCTATAAAATGGTTACTTAACCCTTTCTCTGTTAAATATTTATATAAGAAATAATGACATATGAATATGCATTAGCTGCAGTTTTATAATAGCGTGTTTGTGTTGGTATTGGTTAACATTGTAGAGCCATACATCTTATACAATTTCATTAGCATCCAGGACAGAACCGACTACACGGATCCTACATGTACATAATTCGACATCGAAAAGAGTAAGCTACCATTTAAAATTAAATGTTTCCTCGTTGTATTCTACCAAAATATGCATTTGTTAGTCTAATGGGAGAAGTAACCAATATTATTAGCATGGCTTATTTCCCTTTTTTCAACAGTCAATTAAGGTAAACATGCGGTTGATGGAGCGGTTTTTGGCGGCATATATGATGATACTAGACTTTTATGGAATGGAACTAAAATCAGATATTACTGGAGAGGTTTGTAGAGGTCAAGGATGGGTACACAGATACAAATACTTAAACAAGTACGTGGTCATTCTATATACATGTAGTAGTTGTTATTAAGGAGATTTATATGGTAATGGTTTTATGCAGGTCTTGTTGTAGATCTCGTTCTCTCTTGTTCATTACGCCTGGCTTCACAATTCGTGACTTCCTATACACCCACCCTCATACTTCAAGAGTTTGAGCTCTTGACCTAGAGTTTATGACTTCTTCACGACTTTCTGACTTAAAATTTCATACAGTAAAACCTCTCTATAACGACCACTAAATAACATCAAATATTTTGTGTTAAAGGCAGGTGGATGCCTAAAGCAAGATGAAAGAAAAACAGAACGCTATAGGAGCGTTCTGTTTTACTTTCACCATGCTTTAAGCAACCACCTGCCCAAAATACCAACTAATTAACACAATTAGTGGTCGTTATAGAGAGGTTTTACTGTACTATTCAGTATTCATGTTTTACGTCCGACTTCACCACACGCTTATTTCACTTTTTACGAGTGGGGTCTGATTTGAGATCCAAACTATTTGCCATTCAGGATCAATGTCTGCAAACAAAAATTCAGACAGAAAATTTATAGTTTCGAAAACGTTGCAGACGGCAATTGAACACATCCATCAATTAAGCAGACGACAAAAATACTTAGTATGCAGCGAGTTAACGAGAATATTGCTTAAACCATTCCCTTCATATAAACGTGTTTTAACGCATTGCAAACAGAGAAGACCCAGATCAGACGGCTTCTATAGGAGTCGTCTGATCGGGGTCTGCTCTATTTGCTGGTGGATTTTGAAATATATGTTTCTTTACTTTCAAAAATGATTACAATGTTCCATTGGCAATTTCCATATTTCATTATAACTATTCATGAATACTCAGTAGGTATTGAGATTTTGAATAAACAACCCAGAACAGGGAATGGGTTAATTCACCAGCAACCTTCTTATTTTACAGTCATCCAAAAGACTTCATGCGGATTACTCGGATACTGACATGCCTCGACTGCTTTGGTTTGGCCCATTTCCAGTTTCCTTGGATCACGTTCATGATCAAGGAACTATTCGAACACAAACAACTCAAGGTCCCATTAAAATCCGTTCACTTTTGGATAGGTGTGATTTCAAATGTCAATGACAAACTTGCATGCCAACACTTGCTGGAAGATTTTAACGTGTCAGGAAGTAACGATTCATCGAACGAAAATAGAAATCCCGAATGGCACAACGAGAACCAAGAGAAGAATCAAGGCGCTGGCATCATCAGTTGTTCCAATTCAGAATGGAGAAATGCTTGTTTGGGTCATCTGGATGACACGGAACAGGGTCTACTGATTGCTACAGTACCGCCGTCTGATAATGAGCCAGAATTCACTTCCAGCGATTTCTTAAGTGACGACGAGTTTGCGTTTATAGGCCTAGCAACGTGCGGCAATGTGAGTACATGTAGTTGGTTCTCATTCCATGAGAAATGACATGTTAAAGTTTGAAAGCAGTGTAGCAAATGCTCATCTACTACTGTTAAACTCGGAGTCTGTTCAGAATCTGCACAGTCACCATTAGTATGTACATAAAAATCGGCTGATAAGTGTCTCAGCAGATCCTGACCAACTACTGCGTCTTAACACAACAGCTGATCCGGGTCTACGCCGCTTGCAAATATTCGAGGGTTCTGTTTCCATGTAAACAGTTCAATTCGGTAGTCAGATTAAATTGCTTAAAAACCAAACTGATTCTTTTTAATGATCAAAACAATAATTAATTTTATATAGTATATGTGTGTGTCAGAGTGTGCCCCGGCTAACTAGTAATGAAAACAGTAGAAAAGGCAAGCGGGAAAAGCCACACACAAAACGCAACTTGTAACAGGATAACGAGTGTCGCGTATACCGTAGTTTTACGTAAAGTATACTGAATTACAGATAAAATTGCGTATCCAAATTGCGAAATCGTCTTTTCTCCTCAAAACCCTATGCTGGGGTCCCCAAGACGATTCTAAAGATTTGCCACAGCATGGGGTTTGATGGAGAAATACAGTAGAACATGTCTTAAGCGGTCATCAAAAAAGATGTCTAGTTATGGTTCTGTAATGCAGGTCCAAAGTAATGCAAAACGCTTTCTGTATTACTTGTGCACTGCACCAAGCAACCACCTGCCTTTTCAGACTCCTATGTTTAATAAACGAAGACAGCTTAAGATTCTACTTTATAAAATGCTTGATAACATGTGATAGCCTGTGGTATCTGCAGGTGACTGAAGAGATGCATAACGACAACAAACCTGACCACGGGCAACCAAATGAAGACAATGCAGGTGCAGTCGAAACTGATCTATCGGGAAAAGGTAAATAGAAAATTAAAAAAGGGAAACATTGCAAATAGATACTGCAACACTGTTTGGCGCCTATAATTTTATTTAATGAGTGTGCACTCTATTGGGATACCGGGTATGTGACGATAGACAGTTCTGGCTCTACACTACCTGCTCAAATTCATACACATAGAATGTGCGTTTCAGTTTCCCGTTTAAGTTTTATTGTAGTTTTGTTTATTTGTATTTATGAAATTAATCAGGACGTCAGAATGGTGAAATCTGTCCACATTATTTCTAGGAGATTGATCTAAAGCCAAATTGTTTTCAAATTGAAGTTGATATTAACATTTCAATAATCGAAAACTTCGTGATTTTATGGGATTCGCCAGTTTAACTCTTTACTCCATAAATACACATTTCTATGCTTCATCAAACAGAATATCAAGGAGATGTCACAACATAGTGTTTTGTTGAGAAATGACGAGTTTAGTATTTGAGTACACACCTCTACCTGTTTCTCTGATGTAATGGTCCGTATGTGTTTAACTTCAGAGTCATTCACTATAAAGGATTTACTGTGTTAGAAAAGGGCTGTTTTAGGAACCCTTTTATTAGAGAAGATACTTGATATGGGTCTTTACTGGGCACAAATTGCCAGTATCCGTGTATTCAAAGGGTTAAGTTTGGACCCGAAAAGACGACACACTAACTTACATGTTCGAGTTAGGCAGTAAAACAATCTCGTTAAGGTGAACGAAATTCCCTTTTGAAGTAGTTCTATTTAAAAAACACATATACACACTTAAATGACATATTTTCTGATGAGAACGTTCCCGAGATGTCGATTTGTACATCTCGCCATCCATTTTGTATCGGGACAACAACAGTCCTGCGGGACACTGCAGATGTCATTGCCCGAAAAACATATATTAACCCTATATTGAACATGTATCTGATTGAAACGTCTTTCCTTGCATTGGCAAACACGGTAGACTCAGATCAGAGGTTCCTGTAGTAACACATAACCTAGAAATGCTCTGTTTGCTTATGGAATAATAATATCTGATTCTGTAGTTCCTGTCATGGCCAAATCTTTGCTTGTTTATATTCATGATGTCACAAGTTTTACATTAATATTCATCAGATACAAGTTTTATAATTAGTGTACATTGAGCAATCCTTCATGGCACCTTGCCCTACCCCTCGCTCTCTAGACGCGTAAGATAGTATGTGTTTCATAGCTCATTCTCTCCCGTCTGTATACCGATGTATATGAGTATTATATACTATATATTAGTATAACTCATTGCTTTATTGTTTTCCCATTACATAGGTCCATCTTCTGCGGATGAAGATGTACTACGTGATGATGAGAGAGTTTGTAAAATATGCTTGGAGGAACAAGTCCAGATCGCCTTTATACCATGTGGACACGCCATGGCTTGCAGTGGGTGCGCTTTAATGATTAAGACGTGTGCAATATGCAGACAGGACATTCAAAACGTCATGCGAATCTACCTGTCCTAATGCAAACTAAAGAATGCCATTTCCAGAGTTTTTTTGTCCAATTCAGACGTTTAGTAAATAAGCCTAACATTTTGATACTCATGTTTCGAAACAGGTTGCATTTTAAGGTGAAAACAAAAACACATCTATTTTTGTCATCTGGAAATTGAATCCCACTAAACTGGACGCGTACTTTACTGTAAATATCGGTCTTGCAGACTGGTGACAGGGCGAAAGGCATATAGAAAACTCCTCTGGGAGCTTTCGGTATGACTTTCACCCTGTATTAAGCAGCCATCTGCCATAACTATATTGGAATTCTGATCTACTAGAATGTTAAGGGCTAGATAATAATAATTATTATTAATCCTTAATTCCATAAATTCGTCATATAGTACGTCACATTTTACGTCATAGATAGCGGACTACAGAGCTGCTGTACTATCCACTCTACTTTACCGCTGTGAAACATGGACCAAGTATCGTCGCCACATACGGCAACTTCAACAATTCTACCAAAAGTACAAAAATGAGTCATGCAGGAAATACCACATACAGAACAAACACTCGCCCGAACAGCAACACAAGGAAACAGCAAATGTACATGGGTAGAAAAAACAACAAGAGACGCACAAAGACAAAACAAACATTCAATAGGAGGAAGATGGAAGTACCGCCTTGGAACGGTCAGTGACAAAAGTCACCGGGGGTTTAAACCGGTTTATGGGCGCCCAACCTCACAATTATTCCATCCCCATCCTAAAAGACAAACAGTGTAAATAAACGTATCCCCTCTCCGACTAATCTACAACAACCGCGACAGCAAATACAGTGGTAAAGTGCATGTATAACAAAAAAACATTTAATTGAACATACTGTATCCACCTATCGCTAGTGTACTCAATGATTGAGCTGCAAACAGAGTAACTGTAGAAAAGTAATAAAGGGTACGACAAAAATGAAATAGTACAGATATCCGACGTTCTCCTTCCATTTCTGGATTTAAGAGGTCGCCTTCATAGAGTACTAAACCTTTCTTGTCGGCGTACATGCAAAGAGATGCATTAGACAAATCTGCAACATCAAATGGCAGGATAAAGTCACAAACCTACATGGCTTGGAGAAATGCAGGATGTCAAGCATTGAACACCTCCTCATTCAGAGTCAGCTCTGTTGGACAAGCCATGTTGTACGCATGGACGACAGCAGGACCCCAAACATGCTGCTGCATGGTCAAGTTCCGGAAGGCCATCGTGACATTGGACGTCTCTGTAAACGCTACAGAGATTGTACTAAAAGCAATCTGACATCTTGTGGTATAGATGCATTATCATAGGAAGGCCTGGCACAGGATAGGTTCCTTTGGAGACAGTTTTGTGGCAAGGGAATCAATGCATTTGAGGCCAACAGGACGTCTAGAATCCAGGCGAAAAGAGAGCAGCGAAAGAATGGCACCACACTGGATGGTGCATTCCCATGCAACATATACGAGAGACGAGAGACGGTGTCCATTGCAGACAGGACTCCACTCCCACAGGATGAAGCATAGCAGCTAACTACTTGCGTCGAAGCGACAGGAGACTCCATCACCATATTACGCCATACCTTTACCCCATAAATACACACTTCTACGTCTTTGCAAGCAGAGTATACTCAGATTAGACGGTTCCTATAAGACCGTCTGATCAGGACCTGCACTATTTGATTATGACATAGATGTGATTCTACAGTCCATAGGCTATGTGAATTAATATTCATGACATTAATATTCTGAC